>SJYF01001220.1:3714537-3728735 GCA_006410515.1 Procapra przewalskii
GCACTCACGGCCCAGGGGGCCATTCGATGTCAGGTTACCGCACGTCGTCTCTGTGTTTCTGCCTGTGAGACATGGGTTCAGGCGAGGAGACGCAGAACTGAGATGAGGGGAGCCGTGAGGAGATCCGGCGGGGCCGGGCGGACGCGTGAGAAGCTGCTGGCAGCCTCCCTGTCCCTGGCGTTTCCTCACGGGGACGCGGCGCGGAGCTCGGGAGGGCGGAGTCCAGCCTGGGGCCCGTCTGGCTCGTGAGCATCCTCTCCTGAGGCCCTCACGTCGGAGTGTCGGGTGAGATGCCTGAACTGCTTGAGCAGAAGCATGTGTGACCTTGGGTTAAGAAGATCCCAGGAAACAAAGCCTCAGCTGCCGCCTGCGCCGCCGCGTGGCCCCCGCAGCCCATCTTTCAGGGGACTGGGTCCTGGTGAGCCTGGGGGGGTGACAGGCGGTGAGCACGGCCCCCCGCCGGACTCCCTGAAGGTTGGTCTCACTCTGAATCACAAAGTGACGTGGAGACGCGGTTGGCAGAGGCGCAGGAGGCTGGGGGCAGCCTCGTGTGTGGTGGGAGTCATCCATCGCCGCGGACCGGGAGCCGGGGGCCACGGCGGGGGGTCAGCGGGCCTCCTGCCTGGAGCCGAGCGCCCCAGAGGCCTGCGGGGACTCCGCTGGATGGCAGGCGGGCGGAGGGAAGACGCTGCTTTTCTGAGGACTTTGCCCTCTCAGGCTCACCTTCTCTTCCCGTCTAAGAGCAGCCTCCCGCGCCTGCTTCGTTGCTACTGTGACGGCTCCTGGCTCCCTCCCCCTGGGCTTGCTGTCCTCTGATGCACCCTGGATATCTTGTCGCGGACATGCTCTGACGTGGAATTGAGGGCAAGGCGGGGCTCTTGTTTGGAAGAGACGTGGTGGGACCTTGTGATGGTGAAATCCTGCGGGTGTGGCCCCGAGACCAGGACGCAGGGCTCGGTGCAGGATGACACCTCCTTACCGCCCACCCCTGGTCCTCAGGAGACGCGTGGTCACAGCCGGAGGACGGAGCCAGCCTCCTCGGGGGTGGTGGGCTCACCGCCCGGTGTCGGGGGGCCTGGGGCCAACACTCCGCCTGTGGTTCCTGGCTTGGCCGCTCTTGGGGGATTGGGTGAGCCGCCGGTTCTCAGCCTCCTGGGCTGCAGAACAGGGGTGACCAGGGCTGCACCCTGTCCTGCTCCTGGGAGGGAAGCAGGTCCTGGGCTGGCTGGGTCCCCCAGGAGCACCTTCTGCCCCCTCGGCTCCGAGGGCCGGCACGGCCTGCGGTTCCTTCTCCGGTGGCCTCTCCTGAGCCCGCAGCGAGCCCGTGTCCTGTGGTCCTTTGCTTGCTCCTGCCCCTCGTCTCTACAGACCCCAGCTCCTCCCCAAGGAAGCCTTCCTAATCCAGGATCAGCCGACAGGCTACCCGTGTGGAGGAGTGGGAAGCTGGGGGCCTGCAGTTAAGCAAGGCGTGATGACCTCACTTGTAACTGAGAGCCCCCTGTCGGTGGAGCTGGGGATTTGTACGATGCCGCAGGCGAGCTCAAGGGAGCTTGTGGGGGGCTCCCGCTCTGTGGCGGAAGCGTAGGGAGCAGGGCGCGGGGCCTCTCCCTGCGTCCAGGGCCCCGTTCACAGTGACCCCCGTGTTGACTCCTCCCCGGCTGGCTCTCTTTGTGGTGGACACTTCAGTTCAGTCGCTCATTGTGTCCGACTCTTTGCGACCCCGTGGACTGCAGCTCGCCAGGCCTCCCTGTCCACCACCAACTCCCAGAGCTTGCTCAAACTCATGTCCATTGAGTCGGTGATGCCATCCAACCATCTCATCCCCTGTCTTCCCCTTCTCTTCCCGCCTTCAATCTTTCCCAGCATCAGGGGCTTTTCAAATGAGTCAGCTCTTCATCAGGTGGCCAGAGTATTGGAGCTTCAGTTTTAGCATCAGTCCTTCCAGTGATTATTCAGGACTGATTTCCTAGGATGGACTGGTTGGATCCCCTTACAGTCCAAGGGACTCTCAAGAGTCTTCTCCAATACCACAGGTCAAAAGCATCAGTTCTTTGGTGCTCAGCTTTCTTTGCAGTCCAACTCTCACATCCATACATGACCACTGGAAAAACCATAGCCTTGCCTAGACGGGTCTTTATTGGCAAAGTAATGTCTCTGTTTTTACCAGACCCCCAGCCCTGCCCCTCCCGAGTGCGCAGTGGTGACTGTGGCGACTGCCAGAGCTCGGGGGAAGAAACCCCGCCCTCCCTGTGGGAGGTGGGGGGGTGGGTGCGCCGGCCCCCCGTGGGGCCGTGTGCCGCTCTTTTTTTTTTTTTTGAGGACTTCCCTGATGGCTCAGAGGTTAAAGCATCTGTCTACAATGCTGGAGACCTGGGTTCAATCCCTGGGTCGGGAAGATCCCCTGGAGAAGGAAATGGCAATCCACTCCAGTACTATTGCCTGGAAAATCCCATGGACAGAGGAGCCTAGTAGGTTACAGTCCATGGGGTCGCAAAGAGTCGGACGCGACTTTACTTTCACTTTCTTTCCTTTTCTTCCAAGGAGCAAGCATCTTTTAATTTCATGGCTGCTGTCACTTGGTTGATCCCATTTTGCAGATGAGGAATTTGGGACAGAGGTGATTAAGTGAAGAGCCCAGAGTCAACTGGCAGGCCTCCTGGGCTGGGTAGGCCCAGGGTCTCCCAGCTGACCCCCTGGGCCAGGTAAGCCTTGACATGTGGGAACAGGCGGCAGGATGCTCTGAGCTCCTCTGAATGAGGCTCTCAGGCAAAGACTTGAGCCTGGCTGGACCCTGGGTGCTTGTGGACTCACTCCAGGGATGTCACGAAGGCCACGGGGTCCTTGGACCAGAGGTCTGGGTCGCGGGCAGGAAGCTTGCTGCGGTGTCTACAGGGCACGTTCCCCAGAGGATCCTTAGGAGAGGAGTTCTGGGAATAGTCGTGTGGGACGGCCGCAGGGAGGGTGGAGGGCGCCGTGCACCTGTGGCTGGGCCCGGGCAGGTGTTTGCTGTTCGGGCAGAGCCTGAGGTGCCCTGGCAGGCGCGGCCCTGACTGCGGGGGTCTGCCTGATTCTCCCTCTGTTTCCGGGTCTCTGAGTCACACGTCGCTTTCAAGTAGCAGGTGTTTGGATTGCATTTTGATTGATCCCTGCTTCTCTCACTGAGATTTTGAACTTAAGAGACTCTTTTAATTAAGTGTAAATAAGATAAAATTTACCCTGATTGATAGCACAGAAGGTTTTCTCAGGTGCCTTTTATCACTTGCCCCAGGCTTACAAGGCTGCACGCTTACACACGAGGGGAGGCGTGCGGTGGAGAACTGTGGGACTCCTCAGGGGACGCCTGCCGTTAAGCTCCAGCCCCTCACGCAGTCGCCCAGGAGCAAGTGACGGGGTCTCTGTTGTCGGAGGCAGGGCGTGGGGTCTAAAGGAGCTTTTAGGGATTTGGTTGCCAGCTTCCTCACGTTGTAAGGAGGAATCAGAGCCCTTTACAGTCACACCTGCACACACCCAGGTAGGCAGCCCAAGCGTCTGGACTCAGCGTCACCCAATTTCTGCCTCCCTCCCCCACCGCTGCTGCTAAGTCACTTCAGTCGTGTCCGACTCTGTGCGACCCCATAGACGGCAGCCCACCAGGCTTCCCCGTCCCTAGGATTCTCCAGGCAAGAACCCTGGAGTGGGTCTACCCTCCCCCGCTGGCTGAAATTTCGTGCTGGATTTTAACAAAAAGAATTTAAATGCTTAAATCTTCCTGGCGTCTCGCTTCACGCTATAAAGAACTGATTTGGGTGGAAGCCTGTTAGGGGACCGTGACGCTGCCTGTGCCTGGGCCGCGCTCGGCCGCATCCGACACTGGGCGACCCCAGGGACTGTAACCCTCCAGGCTCCTCTGTCCGTGGGACTTCCCAGACAAGAACACTGGAGTGGGTTGCCATTTCCTTCTCCAGGGGATCTTCCCGACCCAGGGATGGAACCCGGGTCTCCTGCGTTAGCTGGCAGAGCCCTCTCTGCTGATCTACCTGGGAAGCCCCCCCACGCAAAATAGCGTGAATGTCGCAGTGGTTCTTCTCTGGCTTACGTCACGTCGGTCGTGTGACTTAGTAATGACTTGCATCCTGATGTGAAGAGGGCCCTCAGGAGCCACCCAGACCCTGGTTCTGAGTCTACGAGCCCTGTGTGTGACCCCAGGACGCCTTACTCGGGCTGTGGCTGAGAGGGTAAGGAATCTCGCCTCGCCCCCGACGGCACTGGGCCCACTGGATTTCAGAGAGCCTCTGTAAGGTCTTGGGCACTTTTGTTCAGTTGCTAAGTCGTGTCCAACTCTCTGCAGCCCCATGGATTGCAGCACGCCAGGCTCCCCTGCCCTTCACCACCTTCCGGAGCTTGCTCAAATTCTTGCCCATTGAGTCGATCCTGCCACCCAACCATCTCATCCTCTGTCGTCTCCTTCTCTTCCTGCCTTCACCTTTCCCAGCATCAGCATCTTTTCCATTGAGATGGCTTTTCACTTCGGGGGGCCAAAGTATTGGAGTTTCAGCATCAGTCCTTCCAGTGAATACACAGAGTTGATTTCCTTTCGGGTTGACTGGCTTGATCTCCTTGCTGTCCGGGGGGCTCTCAAGAGTCTTCTCCAGCACCACAGTTCAGAAGCGTCAGTTCTGAGAGACGACCTGAGAACGAGATGTTCAGGTGACTTCTAGGTGTCTCCCCTTAGCGGAAGCAAGCTGAGGTTTCACCTGGTGGCTTTCCGTTTGGCCCTTGTCTCAAGTCTCTGATGCTTTCTTCTGAGGTTTGGTGAGAACTGAGGTTGGGGGTCAGGGCCGCTGAAAGCGTGCTGGGTGGTAGCGAGTCTCGGCTGTGGCAGAAGCTCCGCTGCCGTAGCGTCTGCGTCTTTGGTGCTGCAGGACTGTCTCGGGGCCCGCAGCTGTCATCATTCCATTGGGTGAATCAGCAGACAGACACGCCCAGTGGGCAGGGAGACCGAGCTGCTGGAAACACAGCCCCCAGGCCAAAGGCACTGACTGTCCAGGTGCTCACGGGCTTCTCAGCCATCCTGGGGTTTTTTGGGCGCTGCTGCTTGAAGCTGTGATGTTCTGGACCCAGAGCTCGGTGGGCGCTAAGGGGACGTGTTTGTTCCTCGGGAACGTGGTCCCACTGACGGCCGCCCACCCCCTCCTTCTCTCCCCTTTGCATGGCTTCCCTGCCAGTCGATCCTTGTGGCAGGTCTTGTCCGGTGGACCACGAGGCCTCAGCTGTGCCCTGCCCCACGTACTCACCCTCTGGTTGCCCCTTAGCTGTGGGCGCTTCTCTGTTGCTTCGGTGACCCGGGCCCTCAGAGTCTGTCGCGGCATCTGCTTCTTGGGCGCCACGGGGACCCAGTGTCTGAAGTGTCCCGGAGCTCCTGCCGGCCGACCTGCAGCAGCGTGTCTGCAGGGAAGCCTGGCTTTGGGCGAGTCCTGGGGGCACTGGTGCCTGGAGATCGACCGGTCCTTTCCCTGCAGGGTGTGGCCTCCTCTGCTTCAGGCCCTGTCCGGGTGGCCTTGATCTGAGGTTCTGGGGCTCCCCAAGCTGTCTGCTTGGGGGTGGGCCCTGGCCTCCTCCCAGAAGCCCCTCGTGGCCCAGGCCCCACCTGCCCCATCCAGTTACCGTGCTCCACTGCCGACCCCCAGGGGGCTCTGGTGACCGACTCCAGCATCCCCCAGGGATGGGAGGGCGGAGGAGTGGATGGCGGGCTCACAGGACACGGGAGGAAAAGGCAGAGGGGGCCAGCTGGGCATGGCCTGAGCTCAGGGGGTCCCTGGGTGTCTTGTCCACGCAGCCTGTGTGGCCACTTAGCCCTGTGGGGGACCAGGAGTGGGAAGAACCCTTGGAAAGGCCAGGTGGGTGGTGGGCAAGTGGGAGAGGCAGATTGCTGTCGCGTGTACTGCGTGCTCAGTAATGTCCAACTCTCGGCGACCCCGTGGACTGCAGCCCGCCAGGCTCCTCTGTCCGTGGGATTTCCCAGCGAGAACACTGGAGTGGGTGCCACTTCCTTCTCCATTTCTACAGTGGCCACATTCAAGCAGCTTTGTAGTAAGTTAGCTGCAAGTTACAGGTAACCTTTCTGTGGTACCTGTGATTCTGAAGTCCCACCTGGTACAGAGTCTCCCCTGTTTATCTGAGGGCGCTCTTTGAGTCCTTTTCCTGCAGGAAAGTGGACGTGAGCTCCCAGGGACTCTTTCTCCAAGGCCTTGTGTCATCAGGGAGTCACCCACCCCCTCCCAGCCCAGCTGGGTCTTAGGTTCTCTGCCCTTAAAATACTCCACTGACCCAACCGGAAAGGGAAAGTATCAAGATGCAGCGGCGAGGGTCTGCATAACAGCAAGTGACACGCCCCGTTCCCTGCCATGTTCACCCTAAAGCTGCTTTCATTTCCCTGCTGCTGCTGCTGCTGCTGCTGCTGCTGCTGCTGCTGAGTCGCTTCAGTCGTGTCCGACTCTGTGCGACCCCATAGACGGCAGCCCACCAGGCTCCCCCGTCCCTGGGATTCTCCAGGCAGGAAAACTGGAGTGGGTTGCCGTTTCCTTCTCCAGTGCATGAAAGTGAAAAGGGAAAGTGAAGTCACTCAGTCGTGTCCGACTCTTCGCGACCCCATGGACGGAAGCCCACTAGGCTCCCCCGTCCCTGGAATTTTCCAGGCAAGAACACTGGAGTGGGCCTTCTCCACTCATTCCACTAAGTAGAGACATTAGCTGTGTAGACCTCAAAGCCAAGGAAGCTGTGGTTCTCGGCAGGGTGACACAGGGTCAGCCCTCAAGGGGCTCGGTTGCGCTCTGCATTCTGCACACGGGAGGAGTGGTCCCCGATGGTCCTCAGAGCAAAGCTGTGGCTCCGAGGGCTTTGAGAGGTTACTAAAGTCTTTCCCCATGTGATGCACGTGGATGGTTGGAGGCATTTGGTGTGAGCCTGAAGGAATGTGAGGGCCCCTGGAGGAGGAAGGCAGCCCCAGAAGGAGGTCAACTTGATGAAATGAAGTGAGGTGTCTGGATAGGGATGAAGGAGATTAAGGTCCTTTTGGATCATTTCCTGTGCTCAGGGCAAGCACCAGCCTGAAAAGTCTTATCTCCTAGCACTTCTCAGGTGACCTCAGGGCTCGGCGTCTCTGAGGGGGTGGCGCGAGGGTCGGGGGAGATTCCCGCAGCAGAGCTGGGGTTGGGTTCTGTGGGGCATCGGCGTGTCCCTGGGATTTCACACTTGTTTCCACTTTGAGAACAGCGCCAGAAGCTGGCCCTGCGGCCGCTCTTCCCTCCGAGATTAACTGTCTTCCTCTAAGTCCAAACCCCACCAGGGGCGAGCCCACCCGCGGGCATCAGGCCATCTGGCTGCATGGCTGTTGCTGTGGGGCTACAGACAGCTTCTCCAGAAGGGAGATGACACCCGGGGATGTGACTGGCTCAGACGCAATCAGTTTTGTGAGTGACTATTCCATTCCATTGTCGCTAAGTCATGTCCGACGTTTTGCGACCCATGGACTAAATAAAGCATGCCAGGCTTCCCTGTCCATCACCGTCTCCAGGAGTTTGTTCAAACTCATGTCCATTGAGTCAGTGATGCCATCCAAGCATTTCTCCCCCTGCCCTCAATCTTTCCCAGCATCAGGGTCTTTTCCAATGAGTCAGTTCTTCGCATGAGGTGGCCAAAGTATTGGAGTTTCAGCCTCAGCATCCGTCCTTCCAGTGAACACCCAGGACTGATCTCTTTAGGATGGACTGGTTAGATCTCCTTGCTGTCCAAGGGACTCTCAAGAGTCTTCTCCAACACCACAGTGCAAAAGCATCAGTTCTTTCATGTTCAACCTTCTTTATGGTCCAGCTCTCACATCCATGCATGACTACTGGAGAATCATAGCTTCGGCCATACAGACCTTCGCTGGTAAAGTGACGTCTCTGCTTTGTAGCATGCTGTCTGGGTCTGTCACAGCTTTCCTCCCAAGGAGCAAGCCTCTCCGTCAAGGCTTAGAAGCCCAAGCACCGGTGCTGCTGGCGGACACTGCCATGAGCCGCAGGTGGCACCTGAGGGCGCCCTGTGCCGCAGACGGTTGCATGCAGACGGTTGAGCTTGGAAGTCATCATGCGTGGCAGGTTTCCAAACTTCCCCCAGGACTATCCTAGCTAACCTCATTCTGCCGTTGAGGTATCTCCTGCCCAAGGTATTTCTTGGACAGCTTTGTGTTAAAGAAAATCATATGGGTAAAGAATAAAGAATATCAAAGTACTAGAGAGAAAAATTCCAAATAAGCCCCCAGAAGCCTGAGGTCCCTTTAGGAGCCCAAGATGGACTGGCTGTCTTCCTGCGGTCGGGTCTTCAGGACCTGGCGGGCACGTGGCTGGAGTGGGCTGCCATGACTGGCAGGCGTGGTTGCATGTGGCTGGCAGGGGTGGGTTGAAGGATCTCATTCTGAGGATGGTGAAGGTGCCACAGGCCACGGGAAAGCCTACCCCTGAGAATGGCCTCCTTGTTTCTGGGAGACCCCGTCAGCACTGGTCAGCCCCGTCGTGCGGAGGGAAACGACCCCCGTCGCGGGGAAGGAAACGACCGGTTTCCAGTCTCCCACTGCTTCGTTTAATCTGCGGGAAAGCGAGCTTTCTGCTGAGGCTTCCCCGCACTCTCACCCTGGGTTCACGTACTCTTTACTCAGGAAAAGCAGGCAGCAGCCAGTGGCTCTCACTTTCTGGGCTCCAGACAGAAGGCCGTTGCTCTTAACCTCGGACTCTTGAGTCCCTGCAGCTCGGGGCTCCCGGTGGAGAGATGTGCCCCGTTGTCCACATTCAGAGGCTGCCGGTCATCAGCTGGGGAGGGGTTTGTGGTCACCGCAGCCTCAGGCAGAGGGTCGCTTGGCTGCTGGTGACTGGTGACCTGGTGGCTGTGTGAGCTTTAAAACCTGCCCTCTTGTCTCACCTCGAGGTTTTGTGCTCCGATGGTGCGTTTTGTGAAACCCGATATGAAATGCGATGAATTTGGGGAGCCCAGGAGAGCGGGTGCCACCTGAAGCCCACGGCCTGTGGCGTCGGCTGGGGAAGAGCTTATGGGACCTCTGGGAGACACAGGAGGGAAGTGTGGACAGGACAGTCAGGTCACCACCTGTTGGACTGGGGACCACGAGACCACTTTTCTCAGCTGGAGTCGGGGACCCAGCATCTTGAGGAGAAAGCATGTGTTTCGAGTCCTGTGCCCATGTTCTGAGTGTGCTTTGGGGCTTTGTCCCGAGGATGGACTCTTCACACCCGGATGTAGGCGCGCCTGCCCTGCTCATTCTTTGTGGGCAAGGCTCCCGCAACCCCAGCGGCTGCAGCGTCAGCCCAGAGCCAAAGCCAGCAAATTGAACAGAACTTCCCGCTGGCCCATGTGAGTCCTGTCGCAGGTGAACTCAGCTCAGCACAGCTGCCAACAGCTATTTTACTGTCAGATGCTCTGAGGAGAGGATTCCAACCTCTCCTGTGGACCAGGGATGCTTTCCCTTTGGATCTGCTGAACATGGGATTATTCTCATTTAGACTTTTCCTAAATTCAGCATAACCCCTGCTTTGTGAAAGGATTTGCTTTATATGTAATGAAACTACGAGCAACACATTGTGAATTCCTCTGTTTCTGAGAAGGCGCCGCTGATTATGTTTTTTGTGTAATGGATGTATCTCATTAATAGTTAGCGCTGAAAACCATGCAGGGAGCTGGTGGTTTTGCAGCTGTTGCCGCTCCTCGGCTTAACTAAGAGGCTTCCTGAATCAGGACATCAGCACTGAAGGGTTTCCTGGTGTGCTCACCCAGGCTTGTCTCCAGGCAGATGAATGAGAGCCTCCAGGGCGCTCACGGCCCAGACTCTCCGGGTCCTGCCGCGGCTCTGGGAGCCCAGGTCCTACAGGGAGGGAGTACCAGGCTGATAAGGGGCTTTCTAACTGCACGGATGTGCGAGCTGGACCACAAAGAAAGCTGAGTGCCAAGAGCGGATACTTTCAAACTGTGGTGCTAGAGAAGACTCTTAAGAGTCCCCTTGGACTGCAAGGAAACCAGACCAGTCCATCCTAAAGGAAATCAGTCCTGAATATTCAGCGGAAGGACTGATGCTGAAGCTGAATACTTTGGCCACTTGATGAGAGGAGCCGACCCGTTAGAAAAGACTCTGATGCTGGGAAAGATTGAAGGCAGAAGGAGAGGGGGGTGACAAAGGATGAGATGGTTAGATGGCATCATCGACTCAATGAACACGAGTTTGGGAAAACTCTGGAAAATGGTGAAGGACAGGGAAGCCTGGCATGCTGCAGTCCCTGGGGTGGCAAAGAGCCAGACAGGACTGAATGACGAGAAACAGGGACTGAGAAACTGACTCCGGCCTCACAGGCTGACTGCTCCCAAAGTGCGCGTTCATATTCTAACAAGGTGAGTGGTTTTGTTGATAAGTTCCCTTTCCCATGTCTCAGAAGGAAGCCGCAGTCCTGGACAACGGTAACGACCACGGTAGCTTTTTGCTCTAGCAGCATTGGGACCTGGCCACCCTTCCCTGCCAGGCTCCTGCACCAGGACCAGGGTGGGACAGGGCAGCCCCTGCCCCCGGGCCCCCTCTCCTTCACCATGGCCGGCTGTCCTCCGTCCGCCTGGTAGAGGGATCTTCATCCTAGGACAAGGGCCATGTTTTCCAGGGTTTGTCTCGCTGCCTTATTCTCCCAGAAATCCCTGAGCAGAGCATTCCCCAGGAGGCGAGTCTGGCAAAACTGACAGCAGGCGGGTTTTGTGAGGGGTAATTGAGCATGTTTTGTAAACAGACCCGGGTCACGAGTTTATATAAACATGAAGGTCTGGTTGGGTGGGCGTAGAGGCGCGGCCGGATTCGAAGGGTCAGGGTTTGAATACAGAAGCAATTTTCTAAATCTTTCTGTTTGTAAACGGTGTCCTGAAATCAATAAACTAGCAATTCGGAGCACTGTGCAAATTCCGGCAGCACCAGCAGCCAAATCACACGCCTTTGTGGTAAAAATCGGCAGAGCTTTTGGTCCCCGCCAGCTTCGGATGACCTTTCAGAGACAAAGAGTCTCGACCACATGTGGGTATCGCCAGGATCCCGATTTGCAGTCTCATTAGGAAGGAAGGCTTCCTCATCTCTTCAAGAACACTGGATGGAAATTTCCAGTTCATTCAGTGAAATTGTGCTTATGTCTTTTTTCCTTGTCTTTGGGCTGGAGGACTAAATTAGAAACAATAATTTTCTCTGAGCTTGATCTGCTCATAGAAAATACATATGGCGTTTGAAATATATTCATTTTCTCAAAATTGGCCTTTCTTAGTGACTGTGTGATTTGGTGCAGTTTCTCATGATGTGAGCCAAGGCGAAGTTTCATCAGAACCACCCACTGTGTCCGATAAAAAATGTAGATTCTCATCCCCTCCTGGTCCCTGGAGTCAAGACCTGCAGGGTGGAGACAGGCTGTTTCGAAAACAGAATCTGAGATGATCCTTAAGGAAACCAAAGGCTGAGACTCACCGACGCCACTAACAGGAAATCTAAAGCAAGGCTTCCGCCCTTCCCCGTGTGTGGCACCTTTTCTTTTTCATGAAAAAGAGACCCGCCAGCTACCTGTGTTGTTATATCTGTGTAGCTTGTTTCAAAAAAAAAAAAATCCCGTTTTTAGCCTTGGCCACCTGTGATATGACTTTGTTTTATGTTGAACAGGGAATGCCAAATCTTGAAAGATATTTCTTCTCCAGATAAAGTGTTTCTCTGCCCTTTTATTTCTGAGTGAAGCCTCAGCTGATGCATCTCTGCCCCGGGCGCCAGGACCCTGCGTCTTAGTGAGACAGCTCCGTGGCCATTTGAGGCACTTCTGGAATAATTTTTGCTAAAAGAGCAAAAAAGAAAAAATACCAAATGTGAGATGCTGAGATCCATCCCATAACACGCTCTGCGGAGTCTATTTCATTTTATAACGATACTGTGATTTCCATCTTCGCAAGCACAACCCCATGGACATAGTACTGCTGTCATCTCCGCCTCTACCAGTAAGCGTTCGGAGCTTTAAAGGCCCGTGACCCACAGCAGAATTCTGGGTGAGGGCTGTTGAGGGTAGGCCTGCCCCCCGTGGGCCTCCCCCGTGGGCCTGTGTGGAAGATTCTGCCTCCCTGCGATGTTGCCTCAGGGCATCTTGAGCTGCTAGCAACCACATAAGCCTCTTGCCAAATTAGATTTCAAACATCAGGCCTCGAGAGGCAGCGGACTGCAGGCCTCCTTCCTGCGGAGGCTTGCGTGGGGCCCGCTTGCGGAAGGAGGTTATGTCTTAGAACAAAGCCGTTCCCCGCCTTTCCCCGTTCACTGTGGCTTCAGGGCCCGCGGGGACGCCTCCCGTCTCACTCAGGAGTCCAGACTGGCCCGTGTCTGGTGCTGGGAAGCTGCCCCTCACCTTTGCTCTGCCCTGAGGGTCTCCTCTGTGCTGCAAGCATTGCGGGCGGGCAGAGACTCGCACACCCAGACAAGCTTCAGCTCCCCACCAGCTGTTGCCCCGGGTGGCAGGACGCCTCGTCTTCTGGAGTGTGGGGTTGTCTCGACCCCTCAGCCTGAGGACAGTCGGGAGCCACCACGTTCTGGTGGTGGGGCCGCTGGGGGGTGTCGGAACGGCCCACAGGCTGGGGCCTGCGCTCTCACCTGCAGGGTGAGGGGCCAGGTTCAGAGGCAGGGATCCTCGGTTGCCGCGGGAGGCGTCTCCCGTGGCCGGAGGGCCCCCGTCCTGAGTCCCGGCCCTTCGTGGGGCCGTGGTCCCGTCAGTGAGTCTGGGGGCTCAGCACCACCCCCTTGTCTCCTCCACCAGGTGAGAGGACAGCCCAGGCTCCTCACGCCTCTCTCGAGGAGGGCATAGTGCCGATGCCCCTTCCGTGGGCAGCGGCCCCTGGGGGCGGGCGGCCAGACTTTGTGAGCTCTGGAAGTGGGCAGAGCCATGAGGGAGGGACCACAGGGGGTGGGACCTGATGCTCGGGCCGGTAGAGCTGTCCTGGAACGGGGAGGAGTGCTCCAGTGAGTGTGTGAGTGTGTGTGTGTGTGTGTGTGTGGGCCCATCTTTGTATTTGAATGGCATCACACATACACACACACACACACGGCAGCTGGGCCAGGAGGAGGTGAAGACACACCTGGGAGATGACGCGTTTGGGTCCGGGCACGGCAGTAAAGTCAGCATCGTGATGAAGCGAGGCACACGCGGGATCTGCTTCCAGACGAAAGTGCTGTTTACCCTACACTGTAGTCTGTTAGATGTGCAACCGCATCACCTCAAAAAAGGCAATGTGTGTGCTGTGGTTAAAATACTTCATTGCCCAAAAGATAGGAACCACCATCTAAGCCTTCAGTGGATCCCAGTAGCAACATCAAGATCACGTATTTCAGAAACCCCAACAAGTATCATCAGAAGAAGGCTGAGCGCCGAAGAATTGACACTTTTGAACTGTGTTGTTGCAGAAGACTCTTGAGAGTCCCTTGGATTGCAAAGAGATCCAACCAGTCCATCCTAAAGGAGATCAGTCCTGAATATTCCTTGGAAGGACTGATGCTGAAGCTGAAGCTCCATACTTTGGCCACCTGATGGGAAGAACTGACTCACTGGAAAAGACCCTGATGCTGGGAAAGATTGAGGGCAGGAGGAGAAGGGAACGACAGAGGATGAGATGGTTGGATGGCATCACTGACTTGATGGACATGAGTTTGGGCAGGCTGTGGGTGTTGGTGATGGACAGGGAAGCCTGGCGTGCTGCAGTCCATGGGATCACAAAGAGTCAGACATAACTGGGCAACTGAATTGAACTGAACAAGTATCATAATAATGAAAGAATGTGAAAAATGAGGAGAACTGTGCCGGGATCCAGCCCCGGTGGATCCAGGGTAATTCGAAGGTGGGGACGGAGTCGGCGTTCTTGGGAAATATACATATTTAGTTACAGATAGAGAGATAGATTAGAAATGGATAGTGTAGTGGGAAAATTAGTGGAGAAAAAGAGACTGAATAACTTGGATCACATGGAATAGCATCCATGGTCCAGATGGGAATTTAGCCAGTAAAACGGGGAGTAAGAAGGAACGACATGGGGGAGTCAGTCTTTCCAGGAACTGATCCCATTTCTTTATTTTTCCGATTTTCTTATATACCTTTTGTTACATATAGGGATGAATACAGAGTCACGTGGGGGTC
>SJYF01001220.1:3751932-3767113 GCA_006410515.1 Procapra przewalskii
GGGAAGCTGAGGGGGGCAGGGACACCACCCACTCGCGGGGGCGGGGTGGGGGCTGGCAGCCAGATCTGAGCCCCGCTGGGAGACCCCTGAGCTCTGAAGCTGTGTGTCCAGGTCATCAGAGGATCCAAGGCAAGGATAGGGATCCAGGAGGGGCCCCCAGGGCAGGGGCTGTGTGCCTGGAGCACCCCTGCAGCCCTGGGTCCTCCGGAGGCCCCTCGGACCTCGTGGGATGAGCTCCCTCTGGAACCAGAGCACTTACTGACACTGACCTTCCACATGAAGGGGTACCTGGGGTGTGGATGAGATTGTGCGGTGCTGTCTAGCAGCGAGGGCCTGGCCCCCAATCCAGAAAGACGGGGCTCTGGACACACATGACTTCGAAGCTGATGGCGAAACATAGTGAGTGGAAGGGTCACCGGGCACTGAGCTCACAGACTCAAGGAAAGCAGTGCTATTCAGACTCCTAGAGGCAAGCAGAGCACGTGTATCCCAGGGCAGACCTGGAAGGTGTCCAGGCTAGCGGCGGAGCGTGTAGAGGTTCAGACCCCCGATGCTGAACAGAGCAGGGAATGACCAGTTACCTGGATGACTGAGACCCTGGAGGTCAGAGGCTTCCGGGCTTCCCCCCGTGTTTCTGGGATACTCCCTCAACACCAAGTGGCCTAGACAGCCTCCTGCATTCCCCAGAACACTCCTTAAGATGTCTGGATTCTTTTTTCTTTTCTCCTCCAAGTTTTTGAGAGTTGACCAGGACAAGGACAAAGAGTGCAGCCTGGACTGTGGGGGCTCCGCCCAGAAGCCACTGTGCGCCTCGGACGGGAGGACCTTCCTGTCTCGCTGTGAGTTTCAGCGCGCCAAGTGCAAAGACCCGCAGCTGGAGATCGCTTACCGAGGCAGCTGCAAAGGTGAGTTTCCTCCATCACTGTTAGAGAGCCAGGCCCTGAAATGTACGACAGATGTGCTTATAAACGTGAGATAAATGTGCTTTGTCTTCGCCTGATCAAGTTTTCCTGTGTAAAAAGTCAAGAGTTTCTGCTCGTGAATCTTTGTCAGGCGCGTAACGGTAAGAGTCGTTTTTGAATCATCATATTCTCGTTGAATGTTCTGTTTTCTTAGAATGTTTTGTGACATCACACATCGCCACACAAATTCATCCAAGTTTCACAGAATGTTTCCAGAGTCTCCTAAAATTATCCTTTCTCGCTCCCATTTTAAAGTGGTCTTTCAAGCCTTTCTTGTTTTACCTTCTATAGCACGTGGGGCGTGTGTAAGAGCACCTGTGCTGTTCTCAGGGATTTTTTTTCTTCTTTTTTGGCACTGATTTTACGCTTGTAATTTTCAGTTTTCCTGATTTAAGAAGTGGATTTGGAGCTAACAAGCGTGCTTACAGCAAAACACTGAAAGGTTTCCCATGTTAATGAAAGGTTTGACTCAGCAAAACACGTTTCAGACGCAAATAGAGTCATTTTCAGAAAGAGATTTAACTTTCTTTTTCTTATTATCTAGGAGAAAAGACCACACAGGCTAAAACCCCCTTGAGACCATGTCCTGCGGTGTCTAGCTGTTAGCCCAACGACCGCTCAAACGAAGGGAAGCGGGTGCCTTGGGCCCGCGCTTGGCCGGGCTCTGAGCGCCCCGCTGCTCCCCTCACGGTGCTGCCCAGCCTGGTGGCCAGGTCCGAGGCGCTTCTCCCCGTGACGGAGACAGAGCTGCCTGTCCCCTGGGCCTGGGTGCTCTCCTGCTGGCACCTCGTGGGGCCCTCTGCCCATGGGCGTCGGGCAGCCCGGCACCCACCTTCCTCCCACCTTCTGTTAGTGTGCCTGAAACACGTCACTCTGCGGGGGAACTTGGATGTGACTTTATGCCCTGATGGCCATCACGCTCCTCAAGTATCTGTGCTGAGAAATGAGAAACCACCCAAGAATAGACTCAAGTATCAAGGGCTCTTCCCTGCAGAGAAGTTTCTAGAAGCAGTGGCCTACGCTGGCCTAGCTCGTGAGGACAGGTGCTGTGGGAGCGGCTGGAGGTTTATGTCCCCCTTTGGTGCCCCGCTCCTTTAGACCGCCCCATCAGGCACCCTCTTGGCGACAACTCCCGCAGACCCTCAGCTGGAGGCCGAGAGGAAGCCGCCGTATTAAGCATCTGTGTTGGCCAAGGCCTCTGTGGGCGTCTGAGACGGATTAACTGTGCTGAGGCCAGAGGCCCATCCATCCGTCTGTCTGTCTAGGTCCGTCTGTCAGGGTGGACTCTCCCAAACCTCGCACACGGAACTCTGCAGAGTCCACCTTGCATCGCTTCTGGACAGGAGGTCAAGTTGGCATTAGACACAGATGGCCTTTCGGTGACACCGTTTTTAGCTTACTTGTGCTTGGAGCCTGCCTAATTTTTCTGGATTACTCCCTTGGTTGGAATTCTCACACCTCACTGAAGAAATTTCGTGCCATAAATTTATGACAAAAAATGAGATGAGGGAGAAGAAGGTTAGAAACTACTGCTGTGACTGCAGCCATGAAGTTAAAAGACACCGGCTCCTTGGAAGGAAAGCTGTGACACGCCTAGGCGGCGTATTGAACAGCAGAGACACCGCTTTGTCAACAAAGGCTCACAGAGTCAAAGCCATGGTTTTTCCAGTGGTCATGTACGGATGTGAGAGTCGGACCAGAAAGGAGGCTGAGCGCTGAAGAGCTGGTGCTTTCAAACTGTGGTGCTGGAGAAGACTCTTGACAGTCCCTTGGACAGCAAGGAGATCAAACCGATTAATCCTAAAGGAAATCAACCCTGAATGTTCGTTGGAAAGACTGTTGCTGAAGTCCCAGTACTTTGGCCACCTGATGAGAAGCGCTGACTTGCTGGGAAAGACCCTGATGCTGGGAGAGATGAGGGCAGGAGGGGAAGGGGGCAGCAGAGGATGAGACGATTAGTAACGTCACTGGCTCCATGGACACGGATCTGGGAGGCAGTGAGGGGCAGGAAAGCCTGGCATGCTGCGGTCCCTGGGATCGCAAAGAACTGGACGTGACTTGGCGACTGAACAGCAATGAAGGTAAAAACGGAACTTATCTCCTAAGATCAAGTTTAGTTCAAATCAAACGGATTAAAATAAAGAGAATGTGAAGACACCTGTAAATTTCAAGATCAAGTTCATTTGGTGCTTCAGCTACTGGGGGTAGCAAATATATAAAGTTGCTTTAAAGAGGCGCTGTTGGTTGCACAGCAGGTTTGAAATAAGCGGGATTAGGGACTCCTGACTTTGTAGATCTGGGGGGCAGGCTTGCGGCTCTGAGGCATCTGCTCTCAGCCCCCGTCTCTGAGCCTCGCGATCTGAGTGTGGTCTGCAGGGGGCCACAGAGAAGGGGTTTCCCATCTGCAGCAGACTTTTCCTGCATAAGCAGCCTCTCCCCGGAAGGGGCTCAGAGCGGGAGCGGGACCTCCCCAGACGGGATGGGCCCCTCATACTGGCTGGCTTGCTTCTCAGGCCACTTCCCCATCCTGTCACCCGAAGTCTGGCATCTAACATCCCCAGCCTGCCCCTGGCCACACTGCGGGGGTTCAGTGTGGACAGGAGGGGCCTGGCGCTGGCGGGCGGACGGGCATCCTGGCGGCAGTGGGCAGCTGCTGCCCTGCTCTGTCCAAGAGCACTGGCGAGACTCCACACCAGCCCAGCTCGCGTGCACCCCGCTCTGACGGTGAGAAGGGGAGAAGCAGGCCGAAAGGCCCTTCCACCACAGGGAATGCCAAGACCCATCCGCGTTTGCCCTAAATTGTTGCTGGCATTGAAATTGGCTGGTGAATCAAGTATCAGGTCGGTGGGTGTGAAGCTGCGTGTTTGAGGATATTTCCATGTATCTGCTTCATGGGCCAGTCTCTTTTGGATGTTCTAGTTTGGAAACGATTGAAATATTTCAGTATTTGGTTAAGCTGGATGAAAATGCTTTTTGCATTTCATATTATGCTCTGCTGACCTTGAACAGAAGTGCAGTGGTTTATACCGATAGGTTTTTCTTATATTTTCTTTGAAATTTGTGGAGTCTGTATTTTTAGAACCCAGCAAACTCATTAATGTTTTTCTTTTGATCTAAGACCATTGGGACTGTCTTTCTTTTCAAACAAATCTCTGGCATCAAATTTAAAAAAACAACAGAAGAAAAAGGAAAGTCAGATGCCAGGAGATCTTGGAAGTATTCTGAGATTTCTGGAAACACTGTCATAAAGGATTCTGGTAAAAGCAGCTTCCTGGAGATTCTAAGACCAGGTCTTTTGAGTGGCAGACGAGTAAGAGGAACGCTGTTGCAAAGCGATGCCTGATGTTTGCCATCCTGCACTGTCCGGGTCTCACGGGCGCTGATGGTCGTCGCAGAGCCTGGATCTCCCAGATGCTGACGGTCGTCGCAGAGCCTGGATCTCCCAGATGCTGACGGTCGTCGCAGACCCCGGGTCTCCTGGGCGCTGACGGTCGTCGCAGAGCCCGCTGCCCGTGTTGGGGTCTTCATGGGCATGAGTGTTGACACACAGGGCCTGAAATGTCGTGCAGGTGGACCCCACGCCATCACACGTGCGATGACTCCCAGACCCCTCACTTTCCCCCTGTGAAAACCCGAGTGATGGACCCCTGGATGTTCATTCCGGCCAAATAGTGGCCGTCGGTCTAGAAGCCTGGGGATCGCTTACGGGCCCTTTGTCCGAGCCGGGCTGCTGTGAGGAGTGTTGCCTCAGCGTGCTCAGGGCAGGCTGGGCCCTGGGTCCGTGGGACCATCTGCATTCACCCACATGACCCGGGCCACTTGCGGGGGACATCCTGCTGGCCTGGGCGGGACGGGGGCTCTGCTGGCCCTGCAGGGAGAGCTCAGGCCCAGATCCGTTTCTGGACACTGTGGGAGGCGTGGCCCGCACACGTGGAGAGCACCGAGGCTTCCAGCGGGCCTCTGCGGGGCCTGAGAGCACCTGCCAGCCCCTCACTGCAGCGGCGCCCTCTCTGACGTGCTCCGGGTGCTTTCACCGTAACTTCACTAAAACGTGCGATGTGATGCCTGAGAGCGCTGCAGGCATGCAGCCCAGCAGTGCCGGCGTGGCCCCACCTGCCTCCCTCCCCGCCCGGGCAGGAGCCGCTGTGGGTCTCCACATGGGCAGAGACAGGGCTGTGGTGGCGAGGTCCTGGCCTCCTCATGCCCCGAGCTCCCAGAGGTCAGGGAACCCCGCGACCAGGATGAAGGGGCCAGGCTGGCTGCACCTGACTTCTCATCTCTGAAACAGGGGGTTGGGTCAGGCGAACACGAGGAAGTCTATCTCTCTGAAGGTTTTTCTGATCATGGATGTGTGGTGGTTAGCAACCCTTGCTTGTATTTGGAGAGCCGAGAAACGGACTGGAGGCTGCGTCGCTGGCCGCTTGCCTAGGCTTCAGATGACCTGCCCTGGAAGAAGGCAGGGCCTCTGAAGTTCCCACTACCTCCCAGAGAGGCTTTGTTATCTGGTGATGGTGCGCAGGACCAGGGCACAGTTTGGTTGCTCTAAGTCAGTGTTCAAGCTGGTTTTAGAAAAGGCAGAGGAACCAGAGATCAAATTGCCAACATCTGCTGGATCATTGAAAAAGCAAGAGAGTGCCAGAAAAACATCTATTTCTGCTTCATTGACTATGTAAATGCCTTTGACTGTGTGGATCACAATAAACTGTGGAAAATTCTGAAAGAGATGGGCATACCAGACCACCTGATCTGCCCCTTGAGAAATCTGTATGCAGGTCAGGAAGCAACAGTTAAAACAGGACATGGAATAACAGACTGGTTCCAAAGAAGTACGTCAAGGCTGTATATTGTCACCCTACTTATTTAACTTATATGCAGAGTACATCATGAGAAATGCTGGGCTGGAGGAAGCACAAGCTGGAATCAAGATTGCTGGGAGAAATATCAATAACCTCAGGTATGTAAATGACACCACCTTATGGCAGAAAGCGAAGAAGAACTAAAGAGCCTCTTGATGAAAGTGAAAGAGGAGAGTGAAAAAGTTAGCTTAAAGCTCAACATTCAGAAAACTAAGATCATGGCATCCGATCCCATCACATCATGGCAAATAGATGGGGAAACAGTAGAAACAGTGGCTGATTTTATGTTTTTGGGCTCCAAAATCACTGCAGATGGTGACTGCAGCCATGAAATTAAAAGACACTTACTCCTTGAAAGGAAAGTTATGAACAACCCAGACAGCATATTAAAAAGAAGAGACATTACTTTGTCAACAAAGGTCCATCTAGTCAAAGCTATGGTTTCTCCAGTGGTCATGTATGGAGGTGAGAGTTGGACTATAAAGAAAGCTGAACACCGAAGAATTGATGCTTTTGAACTGTGTTGTTGGAGAAGACTCTTGAGAGTCCCTTGGACTGCAAGGAGATCCAACCAGTCCATCCTAAAGGAGATCAGTCCTTAATATTCATTGGAAGAACTGATGCTGAAGCTGAAACTCCAATACTTTGGCCCCCTGATATGAAGAGCTGACTCATTGGAAAAGACCCCGATGCTGGGAAAGATTGAAGGCAGGAGGGGAAGGGGACGACAGAAGATGAGATGGCTGGATGGCATCACCGACTCAATGGATGTGGGTTTGGGTGAACTCCGGGAGTTGGTGATGGAGAGGGAGGCCTGGCGTGCTGCGATTCATGGGGTCACAAAGAGTCGGACACGACTGAGCGATGAACTGAGTTGAACTGAACTGAAGTCAGTGTTGGCCTGCCAGCATTTTCTTCTGCAAAGAGTCTCTCCATGGAGGAGTCTGCAGGTGTGTGATGTGTGTGCCTGTTTGCACAGGTTCACGTACATGTGTGTATGTGGGCAGGCACCTCCGTGTGGGGAGGTTGCGTGTGTGTCCTGTAAGAACATGTGTACGTGTGTGTGTGTGTGCGCATATGTGTGTGTGTCTCTTCTGCCAGGCCCTTTTGGCCAGGCCTGTGTCCTCACTTCGTGCCCGTCTCATCAGACTCCTCGCACCCGCAGGCAGGCTCTGAGGTGCCTGTTACACGCGTGGCTCCAGGACGGTCTAATCATGCCGGGACCTGTCCCTCGCAGAAGCCCTCCCCAGGCTGGTTGGCCTTAACCTTCCACGGGTTCTCCCAGGTCTGACGTTAGACGCACCCTCTTGATGAAAGCAGTCACAAGAGGCGGGGCCGTTGCTCTCATGTTCAAACCAGGATCAGAAATACAACAGGACTCTGTGAAATATCGTTAAAAAAAAAACCCACACAAGAAAAACGCCTCTCTGTTTGCTTCAGCAACACCTGTATCCTCCAAGAGTTCATGGGGGAGCTGGGCGAGCGCAGAGCAGCCTCAGCTGTCCCCTTCCCGCAAAGGTCGAGGCCAAAGTTCACACAAAAGGATCCCGAGACCACTCGCATGGGGAGCTGGTGTGATGCACGGACGGCCGCGGTGGTCAGTCTTCACAGAGCCGGTTCCGATCGGTTTTTCCTGGATGAACGTGTCAGAAACGCCTGAACACTTTCACATGTCTGTGCTACAGTTTGCGCTTTGTCTTTTGCCTTTAGGGCTTGGCCACCCCAATTGTGCACCCTGGGTTTTCCTGTCTGATTTATTTCTTTCTTTGTGTTTACAATGATAATACGTATTTGAAATAGACACTGGGCCCCTTTCTCCTCGGCTCTGAGCCGCTCCCTCTGGCTGAAGGATGGCGTGGGCTCTTTCCGCGGCGCTGCCCACCGGCCGGCTGCAGGCGGGCGGACGAGGAGCCTCCTTGGCGCCCTGCTGGTCCTGAGTCACAGCCCGGCGCTCCTCATCATTTACGCTGGAGAAGACCGCAGCGCAGAGTTCTTCGTTTTTCTGAGTCTGGCCTTCAAAATGACAGGTTGGTAAAGTATTACAACTTTTGAAATACAAGATCTGCTTCCCTGGATGCCAATAAAGTAAGAAGCCAGTCACTCTCGGGCTCGGGCTCGCGTTCTGCGGCTGCTACCAACAGAGAGCGGGCTTCTTCGTCGGCCTTGCTTGTTCTCACCCCAGCCTGGTCCGTGCAGGCCCTGTGCTGGCCACAGGGACCCAGTGGGGAGAGCTCGGTGTCCCCAGAACGTTGACCCCCCAGTGCTCAGAACCACCAACACGTAGTTGCCCTGCTGTGTGCAGAGTCAGCAGGTCTGTTGACCAGAAAATCACTCAGTGTCGCCTCTCCGTAGATTTCACAGATGGACTGTAAATGACTCCATATCCCCTCGAGTTCCTTCCTCAGTAAGGAGCTGGCTGGGGGGCTCCCTCTGGGGTGAGGACTCACTTAGGAAGAGTTAAAGGGAACACAGTCCCCTTTCTTCGGGGTCATGTTTCAGCATCGTCCTGTGTGTGTGATGGATGGGGGCCCCGCAAGAAGAGCGCCAGGCCTCGGGGTGGTCCAGCTCAGGGGCCTGTAAACGTCAGTGCCCCGACCTCATTCTGGCTGAGCCTCCTCGGGCCCTTGTGACTGTTCTCCAAAATTCTTCTGCATGAAATGGGCAGCAAATGTGTCTCTTCCCATAATCGCTAATCCGATCTGGAGTGATTTTAGCAAAGTAGGAAATGATTTGCTTCCTGTTTAAAGGACAGCATCCTTAGGGGGAATAACCGCTGTAGAACGTGGCTGCTAATTTCTGGTTTAGAGCGAGCATCACAGCGTGACAGTCTCTGTGACTGATGTCTTCTGATGCGTAGGCACTCTTGTGAAAAGGAATCTCTCTTACTTTGCAACTGAGAGAAAACAATGAGGAAAACGAGATGACACACAGCGGGAGCTGGCCCCGTGTTTCGGTAGGGTGGAAACGGCAGGCTGCTGCTGAGACCCTTCTCAAGAGTGCAGCCGCTGCGCCCAACTCAGACGTCTGGGGTGCGGCAGGTGGTCCGGCAAGCAGCACCCTGGTTTGGTGGGCAGATAGAGGCTTGCTCTCAAGAATGGGCCCTGCGTTTCCTGCTGCACAGTCCTCCTGGCTCCCCGTGCCTGGGTCGCCAGCCGTGTGCCAGCGCAAACCGGAATTTAACGCTCTGTCCACATAAGAGGTTTGAGAACTCCCCGATCGGCGGCAGATGCGCACGCTTTGGAAGACGGCGTCAGAGACAGGAGCGAGGCCCATGGGTCTTTGGTCAATGTCTGCATTTGTGCTGTGTTCTGCCGGAGTTCAGCTGTTGGGAGTAATTTGTAACTCATCTGGACCCTCGTGGAGAGCTTGCAGGCTGGGAACCGTATCACTTTTCCTTTTAGACAGTCAAACCACAGGTTATACTAAAAAAATGAGGGCAGAAGTCCACAGCAGAAAACACAGGCTGCATTAAAACCACATGTTGCTGAGTGCTGGCAGGAACGCAGATCACGACATGAGGCCCGCATCGACGCACCCCCCCGGCGCACGGGCCCATCGTGCCAAGGGGCGGCGCCGCGGCACTTGCCTGGGGTCCGAGATGAGGGCCCCCAGCAGCAGCATCTGTGCTCAGGCCCGGCAGCACAGGGCAGGAGCCCCGAGCCTGGAGCTGGCCCCAGATGGCATCTCATCACGGCCAGGAGATTTTACTCCCAGGCAAGCAGAGTCACCCGCTAAAAATGCTGGGCGGTGGACACGTTTGAAGCAGTATCTCTCAGCGTCCAGAGGGCCTTTCAGCCCTAGACAACTTGTAATTTAAATCTGGAAACACTTAAGAAAAATGGGGAAAGCCATTCTTTTCAACTTGTGAGATTCAAGTGAGTTACGTGGGCTGGCAGTCCGCAGAAATAAGCCCTGTGCTCGGGGTGCGGGCCCCGGGCGGGAGGCTGGTGGAGGCGGCCCCGGGGCGGCCTTCCCCGTGGTGGACACAGACTCCGCTGGCCTGCGGCCCTGGGGTGATGGGCCCTTCCTGGGGCCTGTAACTCATGCCAGGCTTCTGAGATGAGCGTCGGGGTGAGCAGGCCCCAGCGCCCAGCTCAGGTGCCGCAGACGGGTGGGGGCCGCCTTCCTCACCATCTCCACGGCGCGTCTTGGCGGCTGTGTGTCCTGGCCCCTGCGTCCGGAGCTGGGTGGGGCCTGCCCCAGTCTTTCCCTTTTCTGCTAGTTTATGGGGCCCCAGGGGACCCCCCGAGGAGCAGGAGGAGCCCCGTGTCCTCCATCCGGTCCTCACGGTGGCTGTCTCACTGTGAGTGTGTGGAAACCTGTGCTCAGTGCACCAGGAGGGCTGATAGAGACACTTGCCTCTTTAATCTGATGTCTTGTTGGGTTTCCCACTTGAGGCTGGACGCGCAGGAGCTGGCGTCACTCTGAGATGCTGAGAAACGCAGATGTGGAAGGAAGAGTGTGCGGGGTGGACAAGGGTGGACACAGACGGGGCGGGCCCCCTGGGCTGCAGCCACGGGCCAGGCGGCCTGTGCCCCTGGCTGGGGTGCCTGCCCTCCCACGCCCGGGCCAGTGTCCCTGGCTGATTCTCACCGTAGCTCTCAGACGTGGCCCCCACGTGGCACACAGCCTGGCCGTGCGCTCCGGGGGATGTCCTTGGGTCCTGGAGTCTGTCCGTGGCCCGTAGGGGGACCATCCGACTTCCGCGTCCAGGAAGTAGAGTCTGCGTTTCCCTACGGTCAAGCCCAGTGGCTTTTTGGAGAGTGGCCTCCTGGCTCCCTTGGCGTGGAGGACACCCCACTCTTCCCACCAGGTCTGTCCTCTCCTCAGGGACACTGGTGCCCTGACAGGTGCCTGCCTGCAGCCGCCCGCCCCGGGAGGCCCCTGCAGCCTGGCCGCCCACGCGATGCCTCTGCTGGGCGTCTCCAGGGGCCTGACCGCCGCCCTGCCCTGTGCCTCCCCGCAGACGTGTCCAGGTGCGTGGCCGAGAGGAAGTACACCCAGGAGCAGGCCCGCAGGGAGCCGCAGCAGGTCTTCATCCCCGAGTGCAGCGACGACGGGACCTACAGCCAGGTGGGCGGCCTCTCCCCCTCGGGGCGGTGGCTGCCCCCTCGGAGCAGGCGCTCCTGTCCTGGGGAGCGGATGGGGTCCCTCCGGCCCGCTCACGGCAGAGACCCCAGCCCCAGTGCAATGTCGCTTCTGGAGGGGCACCCACCAGGTCACAGGTCAGGGTCACACGCACTGTCTGCCTTTCCCGCGGTCACCTTGTCCATCAGTGGCAGTGGCTAATCCCCCAGGTCTCCACCCGGAAAGGGTCAATATCATTGTCATTTTGTATTAAAGGAAATGAGTTCCTGAGGAGCCCTGCTAACTGACGTATTAGCTTTTGATAGGGAAAAAAGCAAACAAGATGGGATCTGTCATGAGCCAGCCAAGAGTACAGGCTTCCCTGGAGGCTCAGCGGGTACAGAATCCCCCCGCAGTGCAGGAGACCTGGGTTCCATCCCTGGGTTGGGAAAATTCCCCTGTAGAAGGGAAAGGCTCCCCACTCCAGGATTCTGGCCTGGAGAATGCCATGGACTGTGTAGTCCATGGGGTTGCAGAGAGCTGGACACGACTGAGCAACTTTCACTTTAGATTTCATCCAATAATGTGAATTCTGTGCATTTTTTACAGCAATCACTTGACCTTTGGAAGACTCAGGGAGGAGAGAGACAGAGGGAGGTTGGAGCTGTGGGTGGCGTCCACTCGGGCTGGCCGAGGCGGGGGGGCAGGTGGGGCCAGGACGGAGCACCTCACTGGCAGCTGGACGCGTCTCCTGTCCCCGACTCCGCCTCGGGCTGATGGGCAGACCCAGAGCAAGTGTGCTGACTGCTCATGCCCTGGACCCCCTCTCGTAAGATGAGGGCTTGGGGGGACTAGACTCTGAACAGTGTCGGGCTGGCACCACCGGCGTCTGGTGCAAGCACCCCGGCTCCTTTCAGCCCTCAGATCCAGGTCCAGGGCGCCGCAGGGCCCCTTGCCAGGTGTCCAGACGCAGCCCTCAGGAAGCCCCGGGCCTCCTGGTGGCCCGGGAGGATCCGCGGGCCTGGTGGACTGCGACGCCCCGTGGGCACTGACCGCCCCGTCTGTCCCTTCCCCGCAGATCCAGTGCCACAGCTACACAGGGTACTGCTGGTGCGTGACGCCCAACGGGAGGCCCATCAGCGGCACCGCCGTGGCCCAGAAGACGCCCCGCTGCCCCGGTAGGTCTCACTCAGCTCGCGCGGCGGGCCCGCAGCTGGCGCTGCTGGCTGTTTGCCGACTGTCTCATGAATGTCTGCTCGAAACCGCAAAGGAAGTCAGTTTAGGTGGGATTATGGGGAGTATCGGGATACATTTGCGCCACTGGACAAAGCCCCAAATATTATGAGAGCTTCGTTTTCAAGAAAGCTTAAACAAATGAAAGATCTGGTCCTGAACCAGCAGAGGTTATGGCAACTCGGGACTCGTAATTTTTAGCAGTGGCCGCGAGGACTGTGGTCAACAGCAGAAATGACCGAATGTTTTCGTTGGCTGAAAGAAGCAAACGTTTCTGGGTTTGTATGTATGTGATTGCAAAGAAAAAGCAGATCATTCTTCACAGATCCCTTTCCAGATGGTTTCTTTGTGTTATCTTATTACTCATAAGTGGGCTTGATGTACTGAAGGTGATAACACTGGCAGGAGAATGATCTAGAAAAGGGTCTGTTTTCCATTAATGATTTACCAAAATGTTATAAATGATTCGGACCATTTTTATTTGAAAATGGTCTGCAGCTTGAGTTTTGATTAATTGGTGACGGAGACTTGTCAGACCATTTACCAAGACGTTTCATGATCCATGTGTCACAACTATACTGGATTAAGCTCACTAAGGAAAAACACATGTTATGTAACAACACAAAACATCTTCCTGAATTTTTACATGAAATGTTGAGGCATTTGTACTTAGAGTTTACTTTCAAGCCTCTTTTCTGTTTGAAGAGCAGGCATCTTGTAATTAGAAATTCTGCCCATGGTTCAGACATTTATACCAGGAGCCAAGTCACTGGTCAGAACTCGTAACTGCTTCACCATGATGAGACACGTAATTAACAGCAACACAGAACCTGATATTTCAAGTGACTGGTCGTCGCTTAAAAGCCAGAGGGTGTGCATAATGTGGAATTAAAATAAATGTTTTTTTAAAACTGTTATGTCATCCAATAACTAAAAAGTGCTGAAAATCTGTTTTTAGTGAGCTAATATTGGCACCTAATAATTCTTTCACAAACTCATGGAGTAAATGAAAAAGAAAAAAATTAGCATAATGAGTTGGCCTCTGTGTCCCTCAGTCTGAGAGATGCTTGCAAATGTTTATTTCATTTCAACCAGGGACTAGCATTTTGAGTCGCGTTGAGCCTTATTTTATGAAGGAGAAAGCAGAAGACATACCTGTTTCCGTGATGTTAGTGACACCTTTTGAAAAATTAAGTAGCGTCTGAAAGCACTTTCTTAGAAAGCCATGAGCGAAGTTGGCTAGGTTTCTTGTAGTTTCCCTGTAACACTTCGTTTCTAGGATCTAAACAGCCCACTGTTCACTCACAATGACTTTTCCAGCCAGGCGGCAGCCACGTTTCACTGCGTAGAAACAGCCCACTGTCCTCACTGTCCATGTGGATATTTTGGTTGGAGGGATGGGTAAGGAAGTAAGATTCTTGGGGAATCTGGTGTTTATTGCATGCAAAGTGCCACGGGGGCAGGGAGGGGCTGTCTCTGAGGACACATGCAGTGTGGGTGGGGCAGGCTCCTTGGAGACCTGGCCCCTCCTTGTAGAAGCACCTTCCTTTTCACTTCTGAGGCTTGGTTTTGCAGCTTGGCCAGAGTTATGAAAAGATTCTACTAATCCCCAGCAGTATTCACGTTTTCATTCTGCAGAAACGTGGGTGGGGAAGCAGGCGCCTGTGCTCAGAATGTGTGTGGAGGCCATGCAAGGGCGTCTGGGGAGGACGGGTCTCACACACATGTAGTTTATGCTGGGCTTTTGCTGATGTCTCAGAGCTTCTTCCCAGCTGTAGAAAGCTCCTCACCAACCACGCGGAAGGACGTGGCAATGGGCATCGCTTTGCTGAGACTGTGCTGGACACTGGGCCTGCCCGCTGGTCAGGGTCCACCCGCACACCCCGGGAGCATCGTCCTCCCTCCCCTGGGATGCTGGCTGACACCTGCTCCGGTCGGCATGCTTGGTCCACTCTGTAGGGGACAGACGTCATTTCCGTCCAGGGAATTATCATCAGGTGAACGCCAGCATTCAACAGTGGCCTTTGGGCCTGGAGTTCACACCATACTTACCGCAGAAGCTCTCTCTCTAGAAATTCAAAGATCAGAAAAAGGTGTTAACACTTAGCAGTAGACACTGATGGTCACTTAGAATGCGTGTGTGTGTGTGTGTTATGAGTTGGTGCAAACACACATGTCAGCAGCCTGTGAGGAGAGCGGGGAATGTCCACTCATGGCTGATTGCAATGGAGCAGAGGGGCCCGCTCCTCCCCGAAAGACCTTCAGACCAAAGGATTCTTTTATTTCACAGTTACGTGTTTCTAAGTCATTAATGCAAAGCACCCAAATTCCTATGAATCAATAAGAAAACTGGAATAATGAGGCAATCTAGCAGAAAAAGTCAGAAGTCTTGAACAGTCAGCATTTTATAAATGAGGAAACCCTAAGGGCCATAGCTCAGTTGGTAAAGAATCTGCCCGCAATGCGGGAGACCTGGGTTCGATCCCTGTGTTGGGAAGATCCCCTGGAGACAGAGAAGGCTTCCCACTCCAGTATTCTGACCTAGAGAATTCCATGGACTGTGTAGTTCATGGGGTCACAGAGTCAGACACGACTGTTGGGCTCTTTGGCATAGACCAGGGAGCTGCTCACTGGCCTCCTGGGAGACTCCCAGCATGGGGAAGGAGCTGCTCCCCCCGCGCCTCGTGACCCTGGCACCCCTCACCCACCTTCATAAGCTTCCATTAAGTCAGCTCACTTCCTTGCCTGCTGTCAGTCGGGAGCTGATGGGTAATTGCACAGCTTTTCGGGAGTGGAT
Organism: Procapra przewalskii; assembly: GCA_006410515.1. NCBI lineage: Eukaryota > Metazoa > Chordata > Mammalia > Artiodactyla > Bovidae > Procapra > Procapra przewalskii. The sequence continues at coordinate 3,766,848 of SJYF01001220.1, forward strand.
GACCAGCCTTGTCTTTCCTTCTGGCTGTGGGCTCATGACTTTCAGTGGAGCTCAAGCTGCAGGCGGCAGAGGGCTTCCCTGGAGAGAAGTCGGCCCCTTTGGCCCCTGTGGACACCTGCTTCCTGGAGACAGTCACTCACCGGGTGAGACCCCTGAGGACGTGATCAGAGCCGCCCCTTCAGTGAATCGTGGCGGTCCATCCCGTGGGTCCCACGGTCCTTCCCGTCGGTCTGTCCTTCAGAGAACACTCACTCCGCCCTCCCTCC
>SJYF01001220.1:3783339-3793965 GCA_006410515.1 Procapra przewalskii
GGGGTTCCCTGCCAGTCCATGGGTCCCGGCGCCCCCCCCCCTTGGCCGAGCACCTTGTTGCTCTGAAGGCATTTTGTGGACGAGAGTCACGTTCGCATGAGAGGCTTTGAGTCCAGGAGGTTCCCCCCGCTTAAGGGGCTCACCCAGAAGGGCCAGGGGCCCCCCAGGATGGCCCGTGGTGGGCAGCAAGCAAGGGGCAGACTGTTTATCTTTTCCATCAGGAGGGAGCCGAGGGCACTCTGCTGTCTCGTGATTTACTTCATATGAATGGCTACGGCAGGGCGGGCCTGTCTCCCTGTGTGGACCCTGCGGTGCAGCAGGCGTGCGGGGCCTTACAGGTCACAAGGCGCCCGGGCCTGCCCCAGGGTCTGCCCGCCCCAGGAGAGGAGGCGCTCCTGACTCTGCTTCCTCCCAGCCCCTCACCTCTCTGCTTCCTCCCGGCCCCACGTCTCCCACGGCTGCTCAGAAGCGGGAGCTCTAAGGGCCGGGGCGGGCTGTGCCCTGGGTGCGCTGTGTGACAGGCCTCCAGGAGCTCCCCCTGGCAGTGGCCTTGATGCGCTGGGACCCTCACCCCCTGGCAGCGGCCTTGATGCGCAGGGACCCCTTGTCTATTCAGTTTAGGAGTCAGTCTGTGGTTTGGGGGATTCCCTGGTGTGTAGAGAACATGCCTGCCAATGGAGAAGACGCAAGAGACCTGGGTTGGGAAGATCCCCTGGAGGAGGGCACAGCAACCCTCTCCAGTGTTCTTGTCTGGAGTGGACAGAGGAGCCTGGTGGGCTACAGTCCATGGGGCGCAGAGTTGGACACTGAAGCAGCTGAGCACGCGTGCACGCAGACTGCAGCTCGCGAAGGCCGAGCTGCTCCCCCACCTCACTCAGCTGCGGCCACCTGCGAGGTCTCAGTGCGCCCACGGGGCCCAGCCTGGCCGAGGGCGCCGGCATCTGCTCCCAGGGGCTTAGAGCGGGCGATGCTTCCTGCAGGGCAGAGTGACAGCGTGGGGCGCTGGGCATTTGGCTTCATTATTTATTGCAAGGCCCAGGTTGGTGGGGGAGTGTGTATGCTTTCTCTCTCTGCCCGCGGCTCAACCCAAGTCTGAGCTGAGGAGCTCCCCCGCTGAGGCCTCTGGAGGCGGCACCCCGAGCCCCCGGGGGCTGTGTTGGCTGCAGACCCCGCGGGACGCACGCAGGCCTCAGGGCCGCTCTAATGAAGAAGCTGCGGCTCGAGCCGTCTTCTCGTTTGCGGTCTTCGTCAGTTTTGCCTGTGAGCTGGAGCAAAGCTAGCAGCGCCCATTTTTGCCATCTCTGAAACCCTCCTCCCACTTGGAAGAAAAATATTTCTCCCTTCCTAAACCATTAAAAACAGCTCTGTTTTCCATCCAAGAGAGGTTCTGTATCTCAAGATGTTCCACAGTTTTATGGGACCCCCTCCGTGGAAACATTTTTCTGTTTTATTCAGGGTTGATAATTTTTGTTTTATTGCACATATTAAAATTATGGCCAAAAGATGATTATCTTTTGATTCTGCTTTAAATCATGGTAAATTGCATTCCCTGGGGGAAAAGAGCACCAGTTATATTTTTCTTTCTTTGTAAGTTTTAAAACATTATTTCCTCATTTCCCTTTCTACCCCGTTGTTCAAGCATGACCTTAAAAACATCAAGATGCCAACTACATTCTTAAGTTATAAAGTGTTGGTCATTTGAAGATATTAAGATACTAAAATAAATCAAGTAGCTCCTTTTCAAGGTGAACGCTTAACGTGCATTACTCATCAGTATTATTAATAACTAAGCTGCTAAAACGTACATGGTGATTTCCCCAAGTTTCCTAACTATAAACAGGAATTTTAACTCCAATCATATTTAATTCTTAGATTTCAGTATTGAAACGCTGGTTAAATAATCAGGATGCAAGATTTCAGCATAAGTACAGAAAGCAGTAATGAAGTATGCAAATCATTTCTCAGTTGGCTGACAGTATACACCAGAGTGATACACATACAGGCCTTTGCTCTCACTGTGTGGAAAAAAAAGGGCTTTTGACTTATTTATTCTCTCGGTATAAATGAGACTTAATCCATCATTGAATCAGTGAGCCCTGATGTTAAATGGTGTCCTCTGTAGAACCTTAGCTATTGAATATAATTTGGGAAAGATTATTTTGTTCCAGGCAAGTGCTGCGCGATTAAATAATACGGCCCACTGCCCCCCCACCTTTGGGGTAAGCATGCTTTGCAAACTCTCTGCGTGGCCGGGAGGGGCCTCGCCCGGGTCTGACTGTGCACCGAGCCAGCCCCCTCGCTGCGCTGTGGCTCTGGGCCCCCTTTCCCGAGGCGCCTCTGTGGCTGACCGCGGGTTGGGAAACCTGCCTGCCCGTGAAGACACCCGGACAGTGCTGGCCATCCTCCTCCAGCCAGGCTGCCCCGTGGGGAGGGACGCAGCCCCAGGGGGGACGTGACGGGAGGTGACTCTGGCCAGGTGGATGGACCGTGGGCGTGAGAACTGGGGAGGCAGCAGCGTCTCCACCCTGGGTCCTCCCCACACGAGGCCGAGGCCGCCTCCTCGTCCCCTGGGGCACAGGCCCCCCCACACGAGGCCGAGGCCGCCTCCTCGTCCCCTGGGACATGGGGGCCCGTGTGCTGCAGCGGGACTCCCTGTGCTGAGCTGCCTGGGCCTGGCCGTCCGAGACCCCGAGACCCCGGGTCCGACCCCCTTCTAACTTGGGTTACAGCCGCTGCTGCTGCTCAGAGCCCCCTGGGCCTTGGGAAGGGCAGGGCTGAGCTGGGTTCCCACAAGGCCCCACGATCCTGATGATGCTCTCTGAGCATCAGTCAGCATCTCATCTCCACGGGTGACGGTGCGCTGACCTCACGGGTATTGGGGCATGTCTGGGGGCGCTCTGGGTCAATCGCTGGGGCTGTCCGAGTCCAGTCTGTAAACAGGACTGGGGTTATGATCCACTTGTTCACACATGGGATCAGGCCTGGACTTTGCAAATAGCAAGAGGGCATTTCTTGAGAGTTGTGGGTGTGTGTGTTCACTCCAGAGGTTGCAGGATTCCCAGTTTGGAGAGTTCGGGTGCTGGAAAGTGCATGGCAGGTTGGTAGTGCTGAAGGACGGTGTCTGTGGCGGTGGAGTTTGTGGGGCTGTGTCACTGCTGCTTGGCTAGCCGTGTGGCCCAAATACAAAGTCTCTTCCTGCACTTCACGCTCGTGAGTAGAGAGCTACCAGGTGTTTCTGTGACCCTCCTGTCAGCCGGATCAGAGACTAAACCAGGATCGATGCGGCTCGTGAACAAGGGAGGGTCCTTTTGAAAACGACTCTCACCGTTAAACCCAAACTTGCCTTCTTGCCGCACCCTCGAGGGCGGCGGAAGAACGTTCTGCCAACCAACAGGCCTTGTCTTGCCGTCCTTGCCATCTGAACTGCCGACAGATGGCTGGCTCTTGGCCAGGAAGACGTACAGCCAGTTACAGTGACCTCTGCGAGCTGGCTGGGCGGCCGAGGAGTTTGTGAATTGTTAATGCAGCCACTAAGGCTTTGATTCTTCCTGGGGGTGCCATGGTGTGTATGTCTGGGTGTGAACTGAAAATTAGTCATAACCTGAAATTAGGGAGTTATTTAATCTGGTGGGAATATTTAGGAGACAGCTTGGGAGACAGCATCCCAGTAGCTCTGAGAAAACTTCTGCAAGGATGCAGGAGGGGAAGTCAGGCTGTATACAAGCCTGAACAGCAGAGATGGGATATCAAGTGAAGCAATTTAGGGTTCTGTGATGGGAGGGGCGTGCCTCTGGGCTCACTGAGTTCGCTCCTTTCCTGCGCACCTCAGCTGTCGGGGCTGATCCCGTCTCCTGCTCGCCTTGAAGAGCGTGGGTGGCTTCTTCTCGCATTTCCCCAGCTCCTCAGCCATCACCGTGGGGGGCGACGGAACCCGCAGCACCGCAGTTTTGGGAGCCCTCGTTCACTTTCGGCGGCCAGAGGTCACTGGTGGCTGTGACAGCCCCGTTTATTGATGCGGCGGGAGGTATTTTCATTCCACATGTGCAAATGTCTGTACACAGCCAAGCATGTGTTAAGTAATTATTTTTATCTAAAACATGTCTCTGTTTTTAACAGATGCAACCCTTTCCCATACCTTCATTCATCTTTATGGTTATCATCTTTTCCCTCTAGTTTGCCTGCCTCCTGCATTTCTGTCTCAGATAAGCACTGGTCTGGAAGCGTTCCTGTGGTTTTGTCTGAAAATTACATTAGGGCCTAAAGCCAGGATACATCAAGCTATTGTGTTTCAGATGAAAAAACAGGCTAAGAAGTTGTTTAGGATGATCTCGTTTAGTTACATATTTAATAAAATGTCTGCACCACAGTCTTTTCATATTGATCACGGTTTCTCGAGCAAGAATACTGAAGTGATTTGCCCTTCCCTTCTCCACTGGACGACGTTCTGCCAGAAAGTTCCATCATGACCCGTCTGTCTTCTGTGGCCCAGGATGGCATGGCTCGTCTCTTCACTGAGCCATACCAGGCTGTGATCCACGTGATCATCTTGGTTAACTTTCTGTGACTGTGATTTTTCATTCTGGAGGCTGCGGGATGGCAGTCCTTGGAAGAAAAGCTACGACAAACTTAGACAGTGTATTAAAAAGCAGATATATTACTTTGCCGACAAAGGTCCATCTAGTCAAAGCTATGGTTTTTCCAGCAGTTGTGTACGGATGTGAGAGTTGGACCATAGAGAAGGCTGAGCGCTGAGGAATCAATGCCTTCAAATTGTGGTGTTGGAGAAGACTCTTGAGAGTCCCTTGGACTGCAAGGAGATCCAACCAGTCAATCCTAAAGGAAATCAGTCCTGAATATTCATCGGAAGGACTGATGCTGAAGCTGAAGCTCCAGTACTTTAGCCATCTGAGTCAAGGAACTGACTCTCTGGAAGTCTTTTCCTGATGCTGGGCAAGACTGATGGTGGGGGAGAAGGGGACGACAGAGGATGAGGTGGCTGGGTGGCGTCATTAGCTCAATGGACAGGAACTGGAGCAAGCTCTGGGAGACAGTTTGGAAGGACAGGGAAGCCTGGCTTGTTGCAGTTCAGGGGGTCACAAAGAATTGGATGTGACTCAGGCCTGAGCAAAAACAGACAGCAGCAACCTCATCAAAGCACAGAGTGTGGAAGGAACACTAGGATTATGCGTGCTGAGATCCCCGAGCACAGAGTGTGGCGGAACACTAGGATTCTGCCTGCTGAGATCCTCGAGGAAGTGAAAAATGAGTCATTTAACACCAGCCCATCTTGTCCCATGTATGAAATGACTGCAAAAACTTACCTGAAGAGCAGATCCAGGCGATTTGCCTAACAATTCAGTTTACTTCACACGCTTATCACGAGGACAGCAGCTTCTGGAGGACAAGCCAGGCTTATCAGGAAACGTGGGTGTCAGTGCTGGCAGAAGGCAGCGCAGTTCCGTGTCTGGACAAGCTCTCAGAAGCTCACTGTTCTGTCCAGTAGCCACCATCCTCCTCGGCCGTGCAGGGACTCAGCCCTGTCCCAGGCTCAGCCCGTGGGTTGGTTTTAGGAGGTGGAGAATCACCCGGAAGGCAGATCCCTCTGGAGGCTTAGCCTGGCCCTGCACCTGCCGCCTCCTCTCCCGTCCGCCCTACTGTGGGGAGGCCGGCCTCTGGGCCTGAGGTCTCGGTGCAGCGGCCCCGGCTGAGCCCTAAACACAGCCGTTAGGAAAACTACAAATACGATCATAACTGCACAGCCTGGTTAGGTCCTGCGTTTAGGTCTCACTGGTTCATGTTCCCTTTTGTGCTATTCATATGGTTACACACACACACGTGTGTGTTCGTGTCATTTGTATACGTGTTGGCCTTTCCCTTCCCTATAGCTCAAATGGTAAAGAATCCGCCTGCAATGCAGGAGACCTGGGTTTGATCCCTGGGTCGGGAAGATCCCCTGGAGAAGGGAATGACAACCCACGCCAGTGTTCTTGCCTGGAGAATCCCATGGACAGAGGAGCCTGGTGGGCTGCAGTCCACGGGGTCGCAGAGTTGGACACGACTGTGGGACTCACTGGCCTTTTGCTCAGCGTGGCTGCGTGCTGGGGTCCCGTCTGCCCACCAGCCCCGTGCTCGCTCCTGGGAGGTGCGGTGTTTCCTGCACCTGCCAGTCACCTGTGCGTCCCCAGGGCACCTGGGATCTAACCCTGATTAAACGGTCGCACCCACGTCAGTCTCATCAGAGTATCTGTGTCTCCGGGTGGGGCTTCTGAGGCTGCATTCGGGGCAGCTTCTCTGCTGACTTTCGTGTGAAACTTTGAGCTACACCGCCAACACATCTTAACTATTACCAACAGGGTTTTGGCCATCTTTAAGTCCTTGCTTGTGATTATAGACCTCCAGACTTCCCTGGTAGGTTAGATGGTAAAGAATCTGCCTGCAATGTGGGAGACTTGGGTTCTATTCCTGGGTGGGGAAGATCCCCTGGAGGAGGGCATGGCAACCCCCTCCAGTGTTCTTGCCTGGAGAATCCCGTGGACAGAGGAGCCTGGTGGACTACAGTCCATGGGGTCACACAGAGTCAAAGTTTTGCCATCTTTAAGTTTTTGCTTGTAATTATACGTGTACATAGAACAAAGCCCTAAGTTTCCCAAAGGTGCCTGAGTGCAAGGCCCAAGCGTGCCGGCCTCCTCCGAGCTGTGAGCCTCCCCCACAGCCCGTCCAGCCCTCGGGCCGCCCCGCGGGCTCTGTGTTCTCATTGTGTCTCCAGCTTCCCACCCGTCCTGTGCGCCAGGCCCGCGGAGCCGTCGGCGCCTCACGTGGGGGGGTCACGGCCTGGGGCCCCGTGGCCTTTAGGCCTCCCCTCTTGTGCTCCGCACTGCAGCTTTCTCCACGTGGGGTTTTCAAAAGCGGGGGCCGCGTCTGTTTGGGAGCACCCCAGCAGAGCCCCAGGTCACCCCTCAGAAGGCCGTGTCCCTGGCGGGGCCTCTGGTGGCCCCCAGGCAGCTGGTGCTCCTGTGGCCTCTCGGGCCGTCTCTGCCCTGCGTGGCCTTTACCCAGCTCTGTTCAGGTGGGATTCACCTCCGTACGCTTCACCTGTTTGGTGTGCGATTCAGAGCCTCTGTAAGACCACCACAAGCTACTTTGGGGACATTCTCATCACTCCAGACCCCCAGCCCTCTCATTCATCAGCGGTGAGTCCCCACTGACAGCCCTCCGCTCTCATAAGCACAGGCCTGCTTCGGCCTCTGCAGATGGGCTTGTCCTCTCGTCTCAGATGTGTGGTCTCACACGTGTGGCCTTCTGTGACTGGCTTCTTTCTCTTAGCACGGGGCTCATGGTACCAGACAGGGGGTCGTGTGCATGTCGGCCCCTCGTCCCTTTTCCTGTCTCAGTGATGTTCCATTGTCTGTGTGACCACGCTTTGCTTCATCAGCTGACTGACGGGCGTTTGGGTGGCCTCCTTTCGTCAGCTGCTATGGACGTTTCCTGCACAGGTTCTTGTGTGGATGTATGTTTTCATGTCTCTTGGGTTCAAACCCAGTGGTTCAATTGCTGGATCGCACCATAAGGCGACGTCTAAAGTTTTTATGGGGCTGCCCAACTGTTTCCCAAACAGATGGAACAGTTCGCACCCTCGTCAGGAATGCGCGTGGGCACAGATTTCTCCACATCTTCTCTGGGACCTGTTACTTTCTGCTCTTTTGCTTGTTTGCTTGCTTTTTGATTACAGGCATCTTGGTGAGTGTGAAGTCCTGTCTCCCTGAGGTTCCGCTTTGCGTTTCTCTGATGACTGGCGGTGTTCAGCATCTTTTCATGTGCCTGCTGGTATCTGTGTGTTTTTTACGTCTCTCCAGATTCTGTGCTCGTTTTATTTGGCTATTTGCCTTTTGGTTCTGGAGTTCTTAGGCTTTGTGTGTTCTAGATCAGTTCAGTTCAGTTCAGTCGCTCAGTCGTGTCCGACTCTCTGCGACCCCATGAATCGCAGCACGCCAGGCCTCCCTGTCCATCACCATCTCCCGGAGTTCACTCAGACTCACGTCCATCGAGTCGGTGATGCCATCCAGCCATCTCATCCTCGGTCGCCCCCTTCTCCTCCTGCCCCCAGTCCCTCCCAGCATCAGAGTCTTCCAATGATACAAGTCCCTTATCTGATAGGTAATTTGCAAATATTTTTGTCCCATCCTGCGAATTGCCTTTTTGCTTTTTTTGATGATGTCCTTTGAGTTGCAAGGGTTTTTAACTCTGATGTAGTCCAGCTTGTCTGTTTCCCTTTGTTGCTCATGGCTTTGATGCCTGATCTAAGAAGCCTTTGCCTGATCAGGGTCCCCTTTACACCCCCCAGAGCGGAGGCTTCGTTTCCAGGGAGGACGGGGCTGCTGCACCACCATCAGGGGCTCACAGAGGTCTTCAGGCCCCCAGAGCTGTGCTCTTCCTGAAAAAATACAGCCCTCTTCCCCTGGCTATCCTGAACCTTGAGGGTGGAATTTGGAGTTAATCCTGCTGGAAAAGTTCCTCCCTCCTCCTTGAACCTTTTTCTTTAAGCTAGTGAAATTGGCTCAGAAGTTACATTATAGCAAGTTTGCTTGAGAAAAAGAGAAAGGGAAAATGTTATAAAAGAAGAAAATAAGTATGCATGGGACATAATTATCCTGAAGCTGTTGCTTGTCTCTCTGAACTTCTCATCTAGCCTGCTGTCCTGTGTTTTGCTGTCCTGTGTTTTGCGGTCCTGTGTTTTGCTGTCCTGTGTTTTGTCCCGTCAGTGAACACGCTTCCTTGTGCTCAGTCTTTCTTTGGCTGATCTTCAGTAGAGAAAGGTCCCTCGGGCTTTCCTCAAAGGTCACATTTTCACCCCGTGTGTCAGTCGGCAAGGGCTGTCCTGACTAAGCATCGTGGGCCGCGGGGGCTGTTTGTTTCCGGTTCTGGGGCTGGGAGTCCGGGTGCACGTGGGTCCTGGGGAGAAGGCGCGTCCTGACCTGCAGATGCCCTGTCCTCTCTGTGTCCTCACGTGGCCTCTCCCCCGGTTCACACCATCCTGCTGTCTTCTTCTTCTCGTAAGGACTCCAGTCCCACGACCGTTATGACCTCATCTAGCCTTGACTGCCTTCTTGAAACCCCTGCCTCCAAACACAGCCACAAGGACGAGCAGGAGGGCGTCGCTTCCGCCCTGTGATGCGGGGAGGGGCCCAGTTCAGCCCGCAGCATCTGGACTAGAGTGGCCGCAGCATGCTTGGGTTCGGGTGTTTAGCACTGAAAGCAGAGCCTGTGAGGAGATGGGCTCCGTGCGGTTGTGGAAGATGTGTGTCCCCTCCATGGACACCTCAGGCCCGTCTGCGTCTTCTCTCCTGCATCACCCTGGGCTCCAGGGATATTCCTCCTGAGATGTCCCCTTACAACAGGGGTGATTTTCGTCATTGGTTAAAGAAATGATGCTTGCTCCTTGGAAGAAAAGCTATGACCAACCTAGACAGCATATTCAAAAGCAGAGACATCACTTTGCCAACAAAGGTCCATCTAGTCAAGGCTATGGTTTTCCCAGTGGTCATGTATGGATCTGAGATTTGGACTATAAAGAAGGCTGAACACCAAAGAATTGATGCTTTTGAACTGCGGTGTTGAAGAAGATCCTTGAGACTCCCTTGGACTGCAAGGAGATCCAACCAGTCCATCCTAAAGGAAATCAGTCCTGAATATTCATTGGAAGGACTGATGCTGAAGCTGAAACTCCAATACTTTGGCCACCTGATATGAAGAGCTGACTGATTGGAAAAGACCCTGATGCTGGGAAAGATTGAAGGCAGGAGGAGAAGGGGACGACAGAGGCTGAGATGCTTGGATGGCATCACCGACTCAATGAACATGAGTTTGGGTAAACTCCAGGAGTTGGTGATGGACAGGGAGGCCTGGTGGCTGCAGTCCATGGGGTTGCAAAGAGTTGGAAGTGACTGGGGGAGTGAACTCACTGAAAGAAATGGGATTCTCGTGAAAGCCCTGTGGGTAGTTTCTCATTGACCTTTGACAAAAGTTTCTGTGTTTAACTAGAGTGAAATTTATTCCAGTGTATCAAATGTTGGCTGAAGGCAATATTGAGAATTTCCCTCAAACTTAATATTGGTTTTGTGGCCACAAATATGTTCTATAAAATGGATATTCTTCTTTGTTAAAAATCTTGTTGTTATATGATTGATTTACAGTGTGGTGCTGGTTTCTGCTGTATAGCAAAGTGATTCAGTTATATATGTGTGTACATGTGTGTATATGTCTGTATATGTGTGTATATGTGTGTATAGTGTGTATATGTGTGTATTATGTGTGTGGTGTACATGTGTGTACACGTGTGTACATGTGTGTACGTGTGTACATGTGTACAATGTGTATTATGTGTGTATGGTGTACATGTGTACGTATGTGTACATATGTGTACGTGTGTACATGTGTGTATATGTGTGTATATGTGTGTATGTGTGCACATATATATTCTTTCTCGTCCTTTTTCCCATTATGATTTATCGCAAGATGTTGAATATAGTCCCTTACGCTCTATAGTGGGGGCCTTGTTGCTTGTCCGTTCTGCATACACTACTTTCCACCTGCTAGTCTGGGATGCCCGACCCTCCCCTCCCTGCGCCC
>SJYF01001220.1:3798659-3818744 GCA_006410515.1 Procapra przewalskii
TTGCTGGCATATTGAGTGCAGCACTTTCACAGCATCATCTTTCAAGATTTGAAATAGCTCAACTGGAATTCCATCACCTCCACTAGCTTTGTTCATAGTGATGCTTTCTAAGGCTTCCCACTTGACTTCACATTCCAGGATGTCTGACTCTAGGTGAGTGAGACAGCCATGAAATTAAAAGGCGCTTACTCCTTGGAAGGAAAGTTATGACCAACCTAGACAGCATATTCAAAAGCAGAGACATTACTTTGCCAACAAAGGTCCGTCTAGTCAAGGCTATGGTTTTTCTAGTGGTTATGTATGGATGTAAGAGTTGGACTATAAAGAAAGCTGAGCACCGAAGAATTGATGCTTTTGAACTGTGGTGTTGGAGAAGATTCTTGAGCGTCCCTTGGGCTGCAAGGAGATGCAACCAGTCCATCCTAAAGGAAATCAGTCCTGGGTGATCATTGGAAGGACTGATTTTGAAGCTGAAACTCCAATACTTTGGCCACCTGATGCGAAGAGCTGACTCATTGGAAAAGCCCCTGATGCTGGGAAGCATTGGGGGCAGGAGGAGAAGGGGATGACAGAGGATGAGATGGCTGGATGACATCATGGACTCGATGGACGTGAGTCTGAGTGAACTCTGGGAGTTGGTGATGGACAGGGAGGCCTGGCGTGCTGCGGTTCATGAGGTCGCAAACGGTCGGACACAACTGAGCGACTGAACTGAACTGAACTGATGAAGGTTAGAGACCTTCCGGAACAGGGACTCACCCCAGACCAAGATGCTCGTCTGTGGGCCGCCGCCTCCGAGCAGGTGTCTCTGCCCCATCTGGCCCTCACTCGCCCACCCTACCCCGAGGGAGAATGGGGTGCCAAGCTGGCGGGGGTGCCTGGCGCAGGGCTCCGTGCGCCTCGCTGACTCCAGCGCCCTGGGCCAGTCCAGTGGGGGCCTGTCCTCACCCTGGAGACAGGGAGACGGGCATTGGAGGGTCAACCCCAGGACTCTCAGGTGGTGAGAACTGGAGCGCGGCTCTGCGCTCTCCCCGGCCACGGCGTGTCCAGGGCACAGGGCGGGCGGTGGGGCAGAGGCAGTGTCTTTGGGGTCAGAATGCTGCTTTTGTGTTTGCTTTTTCTCATCTCAGTTTTGTAAAACCCACCATTTTTTTTTTTTGGACGTGCAAAGAAAACTAATTTGGAGAAATTTGGCCACCTCTGTATATTGGCCTGAGTGGACACTGTGTATTTTAAAATAGGCTTGTAATCAGCTGCATTAGCTTGAATTACTGGTCTTAATGTGGAGCTTTTCTGGAGAATGGAATGCGTTCTGACTCCTTCTGTGAGGCATCCAAACGTAAAATCAGGCTGCTTTCCTCAGCGTCCTTTTGGTACGTCTCCTCATTTTGCAGAATTTAAAGGGAAAGAAGGTAGTATTTTTAGAGCGCATTTTTGGCTCCATGAAGCGTTGTCCCTTGCTGACCGCCAAGGGTTCCATGAGTGAGGAAAGGGGTGGGCGATGCTGTCTCAGAGAGAGAGGGGCCTGTGTCCAGGGCTGGCCCGGGTCTCGGGACCGTGGGCAGTGGCAGGAGGCGCTCCCGGGTGGGCCTTGAGGAGACTCGCGGAGGCCGGGGCAGTGTCGTGTGTGTAGGGGGTGGTTCCAGGAAGCACCAGGAGAATCGGGGTCCACGTGGAGGGAAGAGTGGAGTAGTGTGATCGTCACTCATAGAACAATCTAGAAGACGCAGAGAGAGACGGGAGGGGTGTGACTTGCGACCGTTCACCACCAGGGGCTCCGAGGTCATTCTGGGGTGGTGGTCTTCACCGGGACTCACTACACTTGTTGCCCACTCCCCACCCCCGACCCCATCACTGGGGTCTGGGTCTCATGTTCAGGCTGGAAATGGTTACTTAGGTCTGTTGCTATGGGAAGAAATGTGGGAAGAAATCAACTAGAGTGGACACCCGTCACTGTTTTCTTTCCAAAGAAATTGTATCCAAGAATTGCATCCAAATCTTTACTTTTTGGAAATAAGTGTTTGACTGTGGGCTCCCCATGTTACCTGTTTCCCAGTTTTGGCTGTTCCTGGACAGGCGTCGTGTGCGGCTTCCAAGGACGGGGGGCTGGGGGCCCATGGGTGGGTGTGAGTTCTCACCGGCCTTTCCTGGCTCTACTGTTCTGAGAGAGAAAGCCTTTCAGAGCCTGTGTTTCCTCACTGGTAACATATGCATAGGAATGTGTATACCCCATTCTGTTACTCCCAGGACTGAAGGAGAACAGGCAGAAATCTGGGTCCCATGCTCACGGGGCCTGTAAGCGTTACGGCGACAATCCTGGGTTAAAAAGCTAAACTTAAAACTCTTCCATTGGAGTTAATTATACAACCCGTCTTAACGTGTGCGCTTAGAGGGCAAAACCTCAGCTCCAGGAGTACCAGTTTGACTTTTTACTGAAAATGGATGTGTGAATAGTTCCATTCCACCAGAACTCTGAGTATCAAAGTCTTCCGCCATCCAGTCTCCATTTCTAGGGAGTCAGACTCCAGGGAAATAGCGCTTTCCATTTTATTTCTGTCTTTGGGCAGCTGGGTTTTAATTTGTTGCTCACTGTTCAATCACTAGGTCATGTCCAGCTCTTTGAGACCCATGAACCACAGTACGCCAGGCTCCCCTGTCCTTCCCTGTTTCCTGGAGCTTGCTCAAGCTCATGTCCAGTGTGTCAGTGATGCCTTCCAACCATCTCATCCTCTGTCACCAACCCGTCCTCCTGCCCTCAGTCTTTCCCAGCATCAGCGTCTTTTCCAACGAGTCAGTCAGCTATTTGCATCAGGTGTCCAGAACCACAAACGCTTCTACTACTGATGAAGACAACATGTGTATAAATTAAGTGGCCAATTCTAAGAGGTTGGGCCTGGCTCAGACCAGGACTCGGGGGCCAGGATGGCTCAGTTCAAACCTAGCCTCTGCTGCTTGTTATCCTGACAGCATGGATGAGAACGTAACTCACCTTCTCTGATACAGTGACTGAGTTTGCAAAATGATGGCAGTGATCCCACTTCATGGAATTACAGCAAAGCAATTCAGGTGTATGTTGTATAGCTGCATATACAGTCATATAACATATAACTGAATATATGCAGCCTTTTCCATTATGGTGTGATTAAGTAAATTAATACCTGAAAAACGTGTAGGCATAAGTGCCCACTAAGCGTTATAACTCAATCTCCAGCCTCCCCAGCATGCTCTTTCTAAGTGGGTCCTACCTGGCAGGTTGTTATTTTATGCCCAGAATGTTGTTCTGTGAAGTCCTTTATAAACCTCAGAATGCTTCACAGGCCTCCTTTCTATGAAGCAGCTCACCTTTCAGTGTCCACCAACTAAGCGCCACGCAATCACACACAGCAAGGAGGTATCTGTGGTGGAGAAAATCACGTCCGTTGTGTGAACACCAGCAGCATTCACGTGCGTTTCAACACATGTAGTATGCAGGTGCCAGTCTGCCTGTTGGTCCAAGGTCCTGACAAGGTCTGCGTGTGCGTCCACTGGAGAGCCTCTGAGGGGCCACACGCCTGCCCTGCGGGGAACAGAGCCCCCTTCGCTCTGGCAGCAAGTCGTCATCGTCTCGTGCTGTCTCCTGTGTGTCTCTTTCTTTCTTTCTTTTAAATTTTTGTTTATTGGAAGCTAATTGCTTTACAATATTCTGCTGGTTTCTGCCAAACATAACATGAGCCAGCCACTCTCCGTGCATTTTTACCTGGGTTTACTAATGGTCAGTTTCATTATTTTCTATCAGGCGTGTCTGGTGGCCTCAGGTTAAGCCCTCATTGTCCCTCGTAGGGACCAGAGACGGTCTTGGACCGGTCCTTCATCTGAGAGCTTTGCCGCCAGGGCTTCTAAAGCACAGACGGGACCCTGCGCTCGCCCTCACGAGGCTCTGCTGCTGTGGAAATCCCTTTCCCTGCTCCAGGCCCCCCCTCTGGCCCCTGCTGCTCTGCAGCCCACCACGTGCCACGGAGCCTCCTGCAGCCGCTTCCCTGGCGAAGCCCAGCCCTTCGTCTGTGGTGTCTGTGGGAACTGAACCTGTGCCATTGACTGTGGGCACATGAAAGGCAGAAGCAAGATGCCTGGAGAAGCAAGACATTCGGCGGTTCGACCAGGAGTATTTCTTGAGACAATCATAAAAATGCTATAAGGAGATGCAAAGAAAATGGATGCTGTTGATTTTGCCCTCTGAGGCTGACACCAGAATACCTGTTGTATCAGACAGCTACTGCGGTATAACAAGTAGCCCCAGGGTGTGAGCTGTCATCACTGAGAAGTATTCGTTTCTCATGCATCTGCTGATCTTGGCTGGGCTCCCCTGGGAGGCTCCAGGCTGCACGTGGGCCTGGGTCTGCCTCCTCCCAGCCTGAGTGAAAACACTGGGAGGGCCCTTCTCCCGGCAACACCTATGCCCAGGGAGACAGTCCACACACACCCAGGTGTCCAGCCCCAGCTTGCCTCAGGCCTGCAGACACCCTCATGCACCATGCAGCTCCTATGTCTGAGCCCAAAGTCACAGAACAGGGAGGACCCCCTGCCAGCATAGGCGGAGCTGCAAACCCCTGGCGTGGGGAGAGAGGGTGGATCAGGCCAGCTTCGCATCATTTGTTCCTGGTCGTGAGGGTGCAGTTATCCTGAGCGGGATGATTAAGAGGCAGAAGCAGCCTCAGGATGGGCGTGCGCATTGGATGGGGAAGCGATGTGTTTCTGGGGCCTCCAGGCTGTGACTGCCATGGTAACTGGGCCAGGCTGGGGCCACTGACGGCGAGCCAACTGGCCCACTGGTCCCACAGCGCTGCAGGCAGCCGACGCAACAGGAGCCCGGCTGGCAGACAACACTGAGCAGGACCCAAGGGTTGGGCCCAGGAAGCTGGGGAGCGGCTGGACTCACTGGTCCTGTCTGCAGCAGATTTGTCTGAAAACTGCCCACAGCTCAGATGTTCCTGCAGAGCAGATGCGTGCCCATAGGACATGGGACCCGAGCAGATTCTGCAAGCTCTAGTCTCACAGCAAAACGTGTCTTTACCCAGGAAGTCAGTACTCAGAGGCCCGAGACCCTTATTACCTTGTCGTTATTATTATTATTGTTGGAGTTTTGTTGATGAACCATGTGCTCGTTTCAGGTGTATAGCAAAGTGATTCTGTTATACATACACATATGTGTACATGTGCGTATATCCTCTTTTTCAGATTCTTTCCCCATTTATGTTATAACGGAGTATAGGGTAGAGTTGCCTCTGCTATACAGTGGGTCCCCGCTGGTTATCTATTTTACATACAGTAGTGTGTGTGTGTGTGTAAGGGGCTTCCCAGATGGCGCTAGTGGTAAAGAACCTGCCTGCCAGATCAGAAGGCAAGAGACCTGGGTTCGATTCCTGGGTGGGGAAGATCCCTTGGAGGAGGGCATGGCAACCCACTCCAGTTCTTGCCTGGAAAATCCCATGGATAGAGGAGCCTGGT
Source organism: Procapra przewalskii (assembly GCA_006410515.1). Taxonomy (NCBI): domain Eukaryota; kingdom Metazoa; phylum Chordata; class Mammalia; order Artiodactyla; family Bovidae; genus Procapra; species Procapra przewalskii. Next base: position 3,804,144 of record SJYF01001220.1, read on the forward strand.
GGGCTACAGTCCATGGAATTTCATAAATCCGGACAAAACTGAGCAACTGACACCAACTAGGGCCGATATTTCACTCTTAGTAAAAGGGCTTTTTCCATGTCATTTCGGTGTCTGTCTGCTGGGAACGTGTCCACACAGGTCGGCTGTGGTGCAGGCTCCCCCCAGCAGCACCCTCCCCAGGACAGGGGCTCCCCCTCGAATGCTCTTGGGCCCTTCCTGGGTCGGGTCTTCTGAGAGGAAACTATTGTTGAATTTCCACCACTCAAGGATCCTTTCTCTGGGCTGGCATTTTCTATAAATGAAATGATAGCACCGTATAACCCTTGATTTCTGCCTCTTTCACTCATTATAGTAGCTTTGAGACTCACTCTTGTTTGCTGTAATTGTCACCCATTTTTTTCTCTAGTCTATATGAAGGATTGTATATTGTACACGTATACCATGACCTGTACCTTTTCCAGTAAGTGGCTATTTTAGCTGTTAACGTTTGGGGGATATTGAGAGTGTTGACTAAAAAAATATAGCCACAACCTGAAAGTAGAGAGTTACTTTATCTGGCGGGAATGTTTGGAACTCCGAGCCCAGGAGACTACATCTCAGCATCTCTGAGAAAATGGCTCCAGGGAGGCAGGAGGGGAGTCAGGCTGCATATGAGTTTGTAACAAAGGGCGCAGGAAGCGTGAGCATCACAGATCAGATAGCAAGTAAAGAAATTTAGCATTCTGTGATGGGAAGATGCAAGCCTCTGGGCTCGCTGAATTCTTCCCTTTCACGTGAGCCTCAGCTGTCTGGGCCCGCCCGGGCTGCTGTTCGCCCTCAGGGGAGGCTGATGACGGCTTCTTGTTTCCCCAGCTCCTCAGCAATCACCATGAGGGTGGGGTGGCGGAATCTGTTGGGTCACAGTTTGGGAGTCCTCGTTCACCTTGGAGGCCAGAGGCCACTGGCGGCTGCGGCGATCTGTTTATTGATGTGGCAGGGGCACTTTCATTCCGCAAGAGTGGAGCTGCCCCGTGCGTCCTGCACGCGTCACCTTGGGGACGCGCCTTCTGTTTACTCTAGGGATGGTGACGGCAACCATGAAACTGAAAGACGCTTGCTCCTTGGAAGGAAAGCTATGACCAACCTAGACAGCACATTAAAAAGCAGAGACATTACTTTGCCAACTAAGGTCCGTCTAGTCAAGGCTATGGTTTTTCCAGTGGTCATGTATGGATGTGAGAGTTGGACTGTGAAGAAAGCTGAGCACCGAAGAATTGATGCTTTTGAACTGTGTTGTTGGAGAAGACTCTTGAGAGTCCCTTGGACTGCAAGGAGATGCAACCAGTCCATCCTAAAGGAGGTCAGTCCTGAATATTCATTGGAAGGACTGATGCTGAAGCTGAAACTCCAGTACTTTGGCCCCCTAATGCGAAGAGCTGACTCATTGGAAAAGACCCTGATGCTGGGAAAGACTGAAGGCAGGAGGAGAAGGGGGCGACAGAGGATGAGATGGTCGGATGGCATCACCGACTTAATGGACACGGGTTTGAGTGGACTCTGGGAGTTGGTGATGGACAGGGAGGCCTGGCGTGCTGCGGTTCATGGGGTCGCAAAGGGTCAGACACGACTGAGCGACTGAACTGAACTGAACTCAACTGACTGAACCCCTGGGGCAGATGCCACACTGGGTGAGCAATGCAGGAGGGCGCCCTTGGCTGGCATCCTCACCAGCCTGCGAGCTTCTGGTGTGGGCCTTCGAGGACCCTCTCCTGGGCCCCAGGGGACCTCCTGTGAGTTTACCGCATTTTCCTGGTGACTGAGGATGCCTAGGAGTTTTCTCACGTGCTTATTATTCATCTTGAATTGTCTGTTCAAATCTTTGCCCCATTTATATTAGATTATTTGTCTTTTTTAATTGATTTGTAGGGTTCATTGACATACCCTGAATATTTGTCAGATGTATGTGTTTTAGGAACATTTTCTCCCTGTCTGGGGCTTGCTGTCTCACTTTATTAACAGTATCTTTTGGTGAGTGTAAGTTGTAAAATATATCAACGATGTGCAGTTTACCAGCTATCACTTTTCTGTGTCTATTCTAAAACTCCTTCTCTAACCTAATGTCACAGAGATAGTCCACTGTGTCTTCCATGAAGGCTACATATTTTCAGCTTTTTTGTTTAGCTCTCGATCTCAGGGGCTTCCCAGGCGGTGCTAAGTGGTGAGGAATCGTCATGCAGTGCAGGACAGGCGAGAGAAACGAGTTCAGTCCCTGGGCCGGGAAGACCCCCTGGAGGAGGAAATGGCTGCCCACTCCAGGATTCTTGTCTGGAGAATCCTGTGGACAGAGAAGCCAGACTGTCTATAGTTCATGGGGTCTCAAAGAGTTGGACATGACTGAACATCTGAGAACAATCTATCTCGAATAAAGGTCTGTGTGTGATGTGAGTTAGGCTTTCTCTTTAAATTGGCATATAGATGGCCCATTGTGCAGAATCGTCCTTGAAAAGATTTTCCCTTTGAATTGATTTGGTGCCTTGTAAAATATCAGTTGAGCATACATTTCTGTGTCTGTTTATGAACAGTTCATTCTTTCTCCTCAATCTGTTTAATTTCCCTTATTTGGATAGCATTCTGTCTAGATAAGCAGTTTTACAATAACTTTTCAAGTAAGGCGACATTAGTCCTCCACGTTTGTTATTTTGGAAGAAGGCTTTGGATACTTCAGTCTTTTGAATTTTCATATACTTTTTAGAATTAACATGTCAATTTCTACAAAAGACCTTCCTAGAATTTTGATAGAAATTATTTTAAGTTCACAGATCAGTTTGGGGATAATTAACATGATAACATGAGTGAGTTCTCTAATCAGTTACTGTGGTACTGTTCTCTCCTTTTAAGCATATTCCCTTTATTTTTCTCAGGAATGCCTTTTAGTTTTCAATCTCTTGCACGTCTTTTCCTAAATTTATTCTTGACTATTTTATGTTTTGATGGCATTGCAAATGTCATTTGAAACACTTGTCTATGGCCCTCCATGCTAGTCTACGGAAATTTCACTGATTTTGTGTATCGCTTGCTGTACTCACTTATTTCCAGCAGTTTCTTTCCACAGGTGTTTCAGTTCCTTGTATGTGCACATTTCCATCATGTGTGATTAAAAAGTGTTACATTTTCCTTCCAATCTTTATTCCTATATTTTCCTTACCTTTTCCGGTATTGCCCAGGACCTCTAATATAATGAAAAATAGCAGAGATGAGATTCTTTTCCATCTTACAGTGAGAGCATTCAATCTTGTATCACTAAACATGTGGTTAACTACAGAAAAAAAATATGCTGTTTACCAGTTAGAGAAGATTTTCTTCTAATCCCCACTTTCTGAGAGTTTTGCCACTTAATTGATGAAGTAGTTCACTGTAATAAAAAGGAACCTAATTTTCTTTGCCTAAAACCAGATGGGGTTACTGTAACTGAAAACTTCTGCTCTCAGAGTGTAATATTATCACAACATCTAAGCGACTTCTGAGCCCTGTTTCTAGCATTTTAAATAATTGCTTCAAACTTGCGAGACACATCATCCTTCTCTGTAAGCGCCCTGTGCTGTGCTGTCAGCGCCTCCCCCACCTTGGGAAGCAGGAGCCTGGGTGGGGGTGTGTTTGGCAGATAATTCCTTGTTTCTGTGGTTGATTCCCTGAAGCGGAGGCGAGGAGGGCGGGACTCAGTCTGCTCATCTCCATTTCATACTGGGAGGCCGTGTTTCTGGAAGGATTACCAGAGGATTAAATAAGAACCCTTTGACTTTGAAAATTAAACCCACTCAGTTGCCTCTGCATGACTCTACCTGAGAATAAATAAGGAGACGAGAGAAGAGAAAAGCGCCTGCCAGTGTCCATCAGACACGAGTGGACGTGAGCGGCGCGTCTGGGCACGCTGCCGACACCTGCAGTGATTCCTGAAGGCGTCCAAGGCGCTGCTGCTGCTGGGAAGCGACTTTATGCAATTCTCTAGAAACAGGCCTGTCTGGGAGCGCAGACTGTTCCGAGAGCAGATTGTCACGGGAGGAAAGGGACGAGATCCTGCAGCGGGTGACTCTCCCCGCAGCAGCGGCAGGAGGGACGCTGTGGCGAGCGCGTGGCCAGCGGGGCGGCGTCTTGGCACCGCGTGCAGAGCGAGGGGAGCGGGCCCGGGAGGAGGCGCGGGCCCGGCGCTGCTGGGCGCAGAGCCCTGCGTCCCGGTGATGGTCCGGGGCTTGGAACACAGGCTCAAATATTTCAGTGTGTTGACGCTTCTCCAGACTTCATACCTGTTGGAACCTGAAACATAAAATGCTGAACATTAATGAGAAGCCCGTAAGCAGGGAAGCGACGTGAAGTTGCTCAGTCATGGACTGTAACCCGCCAGGCTCCTCCGTCTGTGGGACTCTCGAGGCAGGAATACTGGAGTGGGCTGCCATTTCCATCTCCAGGGTATCTTCCCAACCCAGGGATCAAACCCGGGTCTCCCACACTGCAGGCGGACGCGTTACCCTCTGAGCCACCGGGGAATCTGACCACAAAACCGATACCTGCAGTGGGCATCCTTCTGAAAATCGGCCATATCCGAAGAGCATGCTTTCAGAGTGCGTCTGGTTTGTTACTGCTTCCTATAAAAATGCTTCAGGCTTCATCATATTAAAATCAAGCATCCTCTGTTTAAAGAGATCTTCATTTAAGAGTGTTTTCCCCCCTTTAAGTTCATAACTATCTGGTGGCTACTTATTGTCTTCTAATTCCCTTTGGTTGTCAGATTATTTGAACAATCTCTCAAATACTTTCTAAGTCACTAAAATCTGCTAGTTTGGAAAATAAACTAATTTTAATGGACATTCTACCAGATTTACAGAAGTAGCTTTCTAAAAATACAGAGTTGTTATATGAATTGTTAGAACTGATACAAGCAAACTGGAATTGTATTTGTGTTTCTAGTCTAATATATATGTGAAAAAAAACTGAGGCAGACTATTTCCAAAGTGCTAAGTGCATCTAAGAAGCCTGTTCAAAATACGATGAGGAACCCAGGAGATGGATATAAAAATCAAAAACATCGACAAGTTCGCAGCATCAGAGAAGGCACAAACACAGCCTCTTGGAACTAGAGAAGCTTAAGCCAAATTTGCCACAGAAGAAAGTACAATACAGTCACTATAATTATAGTCAAGAGTTCACACATGTTTGTGTGTGAAGAGTACCATCAGGAGGCTAGTTAAGCTGGAGCAAGAAGACAGCCATCGAGATGTGTCTGCAAAGCCAAGGCTCACGTGAGAATGGATCTAATGCACCAAGTGGAAAGCTGTCCTTCTGTAGAGAATGTTGAGATCTGGTGGCATGATGAATCACACGTATGACTTGGAAATCTGAGCAGACCCCTCTGTTACCAGACACTCAATGTGCAGAATCTGCAGCTGAAGTCTGATCCATTTTAATTCTCACCTGTTGCCCGAGGCTTTGTTATATGCCTCGGCTTGATAGTTCAGGTGCGTAGGACAATGTCGCATAAGCCTGGGTGTTGTATCAATGAAACAAGAAGTTATAGAAAAATGATGTGGTTTAAAAACATTTATGATATTAAATCACATAAAATTTTCTCTTGGGTTATGGCTCTGGCTCTTTATAGGACCTTTTAGTCTCTGTGCTTCTGTGTCTAATTTTGTTGCTGTTGTTGGGTGGGCTGTGTTAAACTTTTGCTCATTATTAGTAACACCTTAGAGTGTCCTAGAAGCCCGCCACTTAGCAGGCATTACTCCAGCAGCCACAGGGACTGAGGGGCAGGCAAGGCAGTCATGGTGTGGGGTATGGAATCTATGAGGTGAGGATTTCACTGGCGTTCATCAGGCTAGTAATTCAAGGCTAGAGAACAACCAGCGTCTGTCTCCTAGCCCAGAACTTGACCTCTGCCCATAAGACAGTCACCATAATTATAGTCGAGAGTTCACACATCTTCGTGTGTGAGCAGTACCATCAGGAGGCTAGTTAAGCTGGAGCAAGAAGACAGCCATCGAGATGTGTCTACAAAGCCAAGGCTCACGTGAGAATGGATCTGATGCACCAAATGGAAAGCTGTCCTTCTGTAGAGAATGTCTCCAGGTCTCACGTGTTTTCTATTCAATTTCTAATTCTCCAGGAAGAGAAGCTCATTCATCGCAACATCTTTTTCTTTTATTTCTCCTCAAAGTATGTTTCAGGCTTCTTTCACTAAGGGAAAAAAAAATTTTTTTCTTTGACCCAATCATCAGTCCTAAATAATCTCTCAGCTTTTCCTTTGCCACGACAAACTTCTCAAAGGGGACCTCTCTCTGAGCGGTTTTACAGTGCCTTACCTTTCTTTGAATTCCCTCATGTTAAAATTTCTACACTGCGTTCACTTTTCTCTCTTTATTCTTCCTCCACACATTAACTCCTCAACATTTGGTGTAAGAGAAACTTGTGTAGCAAAAGCCCCTCTGAATAGGAAGGACATCTATGGCCATACCATCCTGAACACACCCAATCTTGTCTGAACAGGAGAGAAAGCATAGATATTTTCATCTAACCCATTAAAATGGATGCTATAATTTGAAGTTTGTGAGCACTGGTTATTTGCTTTCTTGCTGAATTGTTTCCAGAATCTCAAAGTTCATTTTCATCCACTGATGGGCATCCTTTGGCGTGGATTTGAAGCTAACTTTCAGTGAGGCCATCACTGCAAGCTGCAGCCCTGGTCCCCTCTGTGGCCCTGGACCGTCGGCCAGCAGCAGGCGCCTCTGCCTCCACACGCACCATCACAGGGTCTGCAGCCCGCCCCCCCATGCCGCCGGCTCCTTTTGACTGTCTCTCCTTCCTTCTTTCCTGTTTCCTCCATCATTAATCAGTTCTCTCAGTTCCAATCTCTCTAAAAATTCCCCCATTCTGTGCCCTTCCCTCCTGTGAGTCCTCCTTCCTCCTGTGAGTCCTCCTTTCTTCCTGTGAGTCCTCCTTCCTCCTGTGTTGTGGGCCCTCACTGACGATTTTCCGAAGCGTGGCTGGGACTCGTGCCCTCGAGTCCTGCTCCCCTGGTCTCGGGCCTAAAAGCCCCCGGTACCGGGGTGCACGGCTGGCTTCTGTCTCTCTGTCAGCTCCCCTTCTCCTTCCATCGGTGCAGCTGACATCCTGCGCAGAGCAGGGCGTCTGTACTGAGAGAACTGCCCCCCCCCAGGAGCATCTTCCCTTTGCCATCCTGTGTGGCACCCGTGGAAGCAGAAGGGGCGGAGCTCTGCTGTCGCAGTGAGGAGGGCGGTTTTTAAGCAGTGAGATGGGACCCCTTTAGCCTCGGCTCCCTGGGGCCATCGCGAATGTGACTAAAGAGCTGCTTCCTTCCATATGGCCATAAGATGTAATTGCTTTTCTCCCATTGGAGAAACTGAATTCCCCACACAGGGCCAGGTTTTCCAAATAAAATGGTATAAGTTAACAGTTCTAACTTCAGCCAGGATGTTTATACAAACAAACACAAGTGTCTTCTGACTTGGCAATAGTATCTTCCATATTTTACAACAGTCTCAGCAAATTTTAAGAGGTGGTCAATTTAATCAATCCTACTTTGCTTACGATGAGCCTTCAAATATGATGTAAAATCCTCAAAAGGGCCATTTCAAGAATTTTCCAGAACCCATTCTATAGATACAGCATGTCCTTGGATGGAGCATGAAATGCATTTTGTGCCCAGACAATCACACCATAAATTCTGTTCACTAATGAAACTTCTGAAAAAGGGCCAAGTGAACGTTAAAGTAAGCAATGTGTTTTCCAGGAGACCTTTCTGGAACAGAAGCCCTTGCGTCAGCTGAGTCTCCCGAGTGTGGGGCTCCAGCTAGGAGCAGGCCAGCTGCTCCAAGGACTGCTAAGAGCAGGGCCCAGTGGCCTCTGCGAACACGCGGTCCAGCCTGCATCCTTCTCGGCTCCCGCCTCTGTCTGATCTAGAGTGACGCATCTGTCAGTTTAGGAAGCAAGGAGAGTCGCTGTCATTTTGATTCCACGCAAGTTTCCCAGTTACAGTTGGAGCCTACGCCTTGTTAAGATAACCGTGTAACACGGGTGGGTTTGATTTATGTATCTATCTATTTGCAATGAACTTGAACTTGGGCAGACTTAAAGTTGGTGAGGGATAGGGAGGCCTGGTGCACTGCAGTCCATGGCGTCCCAAAGAGTTGGATACGGCTGGGTGACTGAACGACAACTATTTGCCGGGCAAAATCTAGAATCTAGAGAAAAGTACAGGGATTATAGGAAACAGTCAGGATGACGTTCTTAAGAAAGGGGTGGAGCTGTTGTAAGAAATGCAGCGGCCTTCATTATTTGTAGGTATTAGCAATGAGCTGAAGTTAGAGGAGCGTCTGCTGCGCGGACAGGTCAGCACGTGGAGCAGTGCCGAGTGAGACGCCCGTCCGCCAGTGTGTGCCGAGTGTGCTGGGCAATGCTGGGGAACGCTCTATGCAAACCGGCCCCCCATCCTGATGCTGACCTGCTTCACAGTCACAGCTCTGCTAGTTAAGGTTCTTAACTTACAGACCCTCCCCTCAAAAATATCCACCTCCGGATAGTCAAAGTCACAGGGAATTTAATGGAGCTGCATGGGCGCCTTGGGGAGCAGGCCGCTGAGCCAGCCGCTCAGGATCCCCATGGCCCCTGCATCCCAGATGCTCACAGACCACACGCTGCCCTGAGGTCCATGGCCACGGCCGGGGCAGGATCTGGGCTTCCTCCACGGACGCTGAGGACCTGGAGTCTTCTCTGCCTCGGGGACCAGGGTGCTCACTATTAGGAACAGAGGTCAAGCCCTCGTCCAAGGGCCCCTGTCTCCCCCTCACCCTTGCTCATTAGATGCTGCAGAACCCCTGTGAGACACAGACCCAGCCCCGGCTCCGCGCTCATCCTACAGAATACCAACCTGCCTCATGGCCACACAGCCCCCACCTCCTTGTCCATCGCTGGGAGGCTGAGGTCTGCCTGGCAGGAGGCTCCATGCGTGCCTCTGAGTGGGAGCAAGGGGGACCCACAGGCGACCTTCACCTGTGGACGTGAGCAGGGGTGCCGTGGGCCAACCACAGCAGCATCTGCTGATACAGCCCGCAGGCTAACCAGTCACAACAGCACGCACGTGTGACTGTCCTCATGGTGAAGATGAGCTTAGTGGAGTAAGAAAGATCTAGGTGGTTTTCTAACTAATAATATCATCACTATGAGTTATCTCACAATAGATTTATGGTCTGCCTGTGATATGCCAGACCTTTTTTAAGGGCTGGCTGCTGCTGCTACTGCTGCTAAATTGCTTCCGTCATGTCCGACTCTGTGTGACTGCATAGACGGCAGCCCCCCGGGCTCCCCCGTCCCTGGGATTCTCCAGGCAAGAACACTGGAGTGGGGTGCCATTTCCTTCTCCATTAAGGGCTGGAGAAACAGTGAGAGCGGAGCTAGCCTTGTGTTTCACCTCCCTCATCTTGACAGCGTCCCCTGTGTCCTCGCCTGGGTCAGGGGCCTTCCTGCTGAGTACCAGGCCCCTGTCTGCAGCCACGGCAGTGCGCTCCCAGAAGCATACTCCTTCCCAGCTTTGGGAAGCTTTCCCACTTGTTTGACGTCGCATCGACAGTCACAAAATTCCCATCAACTATAGTTAGTTCATTTCAAAGCAGGTTAAGACTGTGGAAATTTACTTTAGGCAGAAAATTGCTCTAGAGATTGTATTTAAAACACATCCATTCAGTGTATTGATTGTTTTCTTTTCCCTTTTATGGAGAAATATGGAACAAAAGAGACCATTTTCAATCCCAGAAGACAGCTCAGGTGAAGAGAGCCTGTCCTGGGATAAAACCTTGACCCGCGGTCACCCTGGGCTCCAGGGTGCGGGCTCGTGGGTGGGAGGTCTGTCCCAGATCACTGCCTCTGAGGCCAAGCTCAGAGACGCCCTGCCCCGAGGAGAGAAGTTGGAAACGAGCACCACCGTTGGAATTCTTGACCAGGAGTGAGGGGAAGGCTTAGTTCCTGGGTGTGAACACTTGATGCCAGGTGTGTGGCAGAACGAGAACATTTAGAATGTCTTGTGCCGAGTGTTCTCTGGGTTACATTTCAAGCCTCCTGTGGATTTCTCATGAGGGATAAAGTGTTCTTTACCTTTTATTTTATTTGACTCAAGTCCATCACCCTCTGAGGATCGCTGAGCGAAAGGGGCTCCTTTAATGCTGCTCAGACATTCTCCATCAACTATTCAGGGCAGAAAGCGAAAGCAAAAGCAAAGTCGCTCAGTCATGTCCGACTGTTTGCAACCCCGTGGACTGTAGCCCACCACGCTCCTCAATCCACAGAATTTTCTAGGCAAGAATATTGGAGTGGGTTGCCATTTCCTCCTCCAGGGATCTCCCTGACCCAGGGATCAAACCTGGGTCTCCCGCATTTCAGGCGGAGCGTCACTGCCTGAGCCCCCAGAGAAGCAGAAGATGGATCTAAATAAGTAGTGGTGGTTTAGCTGCTCAGTCGTGTCTGACTCTTTCTGACCCCATGGCCTGCAGCCCGCCAGGCTCCTCTGTCCATGGGATTCTCCAGGCAAGAATACTGGAGTGGGGTGCCATTTCCTCCTCCAGGGGATCTTCCCAACCCAGGGATTCCCTAGATCTAAGTTATGTCACGTCTAAATGCCGAATCTATTAACGTAGGGAGACAGAAGCCCTCTGCACTGAAATGCTTGTTCTCAGAATGGAGTGACGGCTTAGCTTCCCTGCGGGTGAGCTTCAGCTCTCCCCTTGCACTACCCGTGACGCTGCCCTGACTAGGCGCGCCTCTTCCTCCTGACCGATTTCCGGGCATGCGGCCTTTTTGGAAGCACTTCAGCAGAGCCTCTGGGGCTGATTATGCTGCAGACTCGGCCTCAGGCAGCCCTCGGGCAGGGCACGGGGGACGTTTGCCTGGGACCCTCCTGGGTGGACTCGGTGGCCCCGGACTGGGTGCCTGCCGGCCCTCCCTCCATCTGGGGACCCAGCTGTGGCCTTGGGAGCCCAGGGGCATCAGAGCCCCGTGGAAGGTGTCCACCCTCCAGCCCCAGCAGCGCGTCTCCCAGGCGCTCACTCCCGTCTCCCCCTCACTGCAGTGTCCTCGTGCGACCAGGAGCAGCAGTCGGCCCTGGAGGAGGCCAGGCAGCCCAAGAACGACAACGTGGTCATCCCCGAGTGCGCCCACGGCGGCCTCTACAAGCCGGTGCAGTGCCACCCATCCACGGGCTACTGCTGGTGCGTCCTGGTGGACACCGGCCGCCCCATCCCCGGCACGTCCACCAGGTAAGCTCTGAACGCAGGCTTCCCGCCCGCCATGGACTCGAGGCCCCGAGGCCCGAGCTCGTCCTGCTGCTCAGCGTGGCGTTAACGCCCATGGGCATGGGGCCGGGAGGAGCGCCCCCCGACAGGACCGGAGCTTGGCGCTTTAGGCAGGGTGCGCGCCCACCCTGTCCACGCAGGCTGCGATCGTGGAGGATGGCTCTGACATCCGGACTGGCTGGGCGGGTGCTGAGAGTGTGTCCCTCGTCGCCTCAGCCTCTTCAGTCCGCGGTTTTGGTGAGGGGCTGGCTGCCCAGATGGCTGTCTGTAGCCCAGAGGTATCTGTGTCCTGAAGTCACTGCTAAAAGGGAAGAGTGCTGAGGTCAAGGTTTGAAACAAAACCCAACCTACTCACTCAAGTTTTGTGTGAGTTTGAGCAAAGCAAGCCATTTTGTAACGGCACCAGGAGAAGACCTGCTCCCTGATCACGGGAAGGGTGTAAATGTGAGCCAGGGTGTTTTTGCAGCTGTTGGTTATGTGACTTGACCTTTGATTTCTCATACATTGGTATAGAAGTAGTTTCTATGTGTTAGCTGCTCAGTTGTGTCCGACTCTTTTGTGGCCCCATGGACTGGAGCCCACCAGACTTCTCTGTCCATGGGATTTCCCAGGCAAGAACACTGGATTGGTTGCCATTCCCTTCTCCAGGGGATCTTCCTGACCCAAGGATTGAACCTGGGTCTCCTGCATTGCAGGCAGATTCTTTACCATCTGAGCCACCAGGGAAGCCCATAAAAATAGCTTCTACATACAGAGACATGAGCCCTGGTTGCCCCTGCAGCCCTGAGGCGTGAGCACTCCTGTGTCTGCTAAGACGCTTCCCCAGTTCCCCAAGTGTGACTGCCGCGTGTGTGGACAGGGAGACGCACACAGACTCTGGGAGCCGGAGGGACGGTGAGCAGCTGCTGTCTCCTGATGGAAAGGTCCAGTCACGCCTGGAGCCCATCTGGCTCATCGGAGAGACCAGGCTCCGTGGGGGCCCTGCCGTGGGGATGGGGACCCCGGGCTGCTGGGCTAGAGACCTGCCTCGCACACAGAAGACCCCGATGAGGGTGTCCAGGACAGGGGCCAGGGTTCCCTCCACTGCAGTTGTAGGAGATGGTTTCAAACCTGAAGAGGACACATATCTTCCCACAGTTTTGTGTGTGAAATCACCTCTTTGGTTCCTGAGCACGTGTGCGTTGGAGGGAGAGCTCTTTTCTGAGAAACCTTTCTTGGGGAGTGATGTCCGCACACCCTTCACACTCTGGCTGGTGGACATTGTGTTAAGTTGGGGGGTCTGTTCCCCAGGCTGGGCTGCATGAGCCACTGGAAGCTCCCTTAGCACCGGCAAGTGGAGTCCTGAGCCTGTCAAGGCCAGGCCTGTGCAGATGGGCCCAGAGGGTGAGGTCAGCTTCAGCACGCTGTCCCTAAGAACCTGCGAACACTTACCTTACGATTGGACGGAAACACAACAGCCAGCCCGCTTTCATTCTGCCCAGATGTTACCAGAGCCCAGCACCACGTTCTCATTTCCCCTATGTTTGCCTGCAGGAACAAGGGACTCCCTCTTCTTTGAATTTCGAGAAGCAGACAGGTTAGACCCTGGGGAGGAGATGCTTCAGATTAAAGGGATGGGCTTTCTCCCGCTTGCGCTTTGTCCATTTACTCTCCCCGACGCTGGCTGTCGTGACCCTGACACGGTCAGGACCAAGGTGGTAACGTGGCCGAGCAGAGTGGGGTCCCGTGCGGGCCCCGTGCCTTGCTAGGGGTACTCGTGGGGCTCGTCCCGTGGCAGCCACGGTGGTCCGCAGGCCCTGCCCGCCTCTTCTCTGTCCCCTCCTCTTTCCATCTCCGATTCACCAGCTCGCGCTGTGCCTCGCTTCCGTCCTGGCTTCCAGCAGCATCACGTGGCCCTGACAACACGGTGTGGCTTTTCTTGGCTCCATGGGAGGCCTTCCCTGTGGTTCCTCGGTGTGCCTCCCCTCATCCTACCTGGCCAGACCAGGCCCCAGCGGCCAGCACCCAGGTGTGGATGGGGCCACCCCCGGGCACCCAAGGCCACACAGTGTGGGTTCAACGTGTGACAGAGTTCAGCACAGAAGGGGTGCGACCCCTGAAAGCTCGAGATGCCCCCACCCTATATCACACCTGAAAGCTCTGAGAGATGCCCCTTCCCTGTATCACCGCTTAAAGTTCTGAGAGACGCCCCCACCCTGTATCACCCCTGACAGCTCTGAGACGCCCCCCTCTCCCTGTATCCATTCACTTTTTATTCGCCAAACGTTTGAATCCCTCAACATTGTAGGTGCCACCCTAGGGGACATACAGGAAACAAAAGAGACCAAAATCTGGGCTTCACGGAGCCTCCATTGTGGTGGAGGGAAAGGGACGGTGAGCAAAACACGTGAGCAGATGAGCTGAATGTGAGCAGTGTGCTGGCCCACGACAGCTGTGCTGGAAGAAAACACACAGGAAATGGAGAGAGGGAATGTTGGGGTGTAACTTCCATGGAGTGGCTGGGGGATCCCCAAAATGTTGACGTTGTAGTCAGGTCTTGAGGAATTGAGGAGCAAGCTGATGCTGTCTTTGGGGTAAGGTGGCAGTCTGGAGGGGTGAATGCGGCCCCCACATTGCAGCTCTCAGAGCCAGAATCTAGTTCAGTTTTGATCACAGAGGGGCTGTATGGATTCGGAAGCTCTTCACTTGTAGTAGCGATCAATCTTACAAACGGGCATGAGCCGCAAGGGGCAGTGTGATCTAGAGAAGAGGTGCAGGGATGGAAGAATCTCCTTTCAGCGGATTCTGTATCTTGGTGGCACCTCCAAGGACACGGAGTCTCCAAAACTTTCCTCGCGTCCTCACCGTGTTGTGACTGCCCTTGGACAGACGCCCCTCGTGGTCACGAGACGGCTTCCGGGATCCGGGGATCTCATTCAGACACCATGTTCTCAGAGGACACACAGCCCATCTCTTGCAGGAGCTGAATCACCTTTCCTAAACGTCCCCTTGAAAGTGAAGTCCCTCAGTCTTGTCCAACTCTTGGCTACCCCGTGGACTGTAGCCCACCAGGCTTCTCTGTCCGTGGGATTCTCCAGGCAAGAATACTGGAGTGGGTTGCCATTTCCTTCTCCAAAAGTCCCCTAGTGGATTTAATTCATGGATTATTGGCCATAATTGGATCATATGACTATGGCTAAACCCATCAGTAGCAAGAAAAATGGATTTGGGTTAAACTGATTTCTAGGGAGTCTTGCATGCTGGGAAGTCAGTCAAAATCATCAACTTTAAG
>SJYF01001220.1:3819030-3843041 GCA_006410515.1 Procapra przewalskii
TGCATAAATGCTATTTTTTTGTAGCTTTCTGAAATAAGCCATTCCAGGGAGATTAGTTGTGACATATTTTGGGTAGACAGTTCACATTCCCCTCCACCGGTCATTCTCTGTTTTTTTTAATGGGGAACAATAATTTTAAAATCAAACAGTAAGAAGCCATAAAGCGCACTGTCTTTATAAGCTGGTTCTTTCCTTGTGTCATCCTGCCAGGTAACTACATTACAAAGGACACATTTTGTTACAGGCCTGTACCAAGGACAGTGAACACACAGAGCGGAGAGCAGCTGCAGGGCGGGATTTCCAGATGGGATGGTCGTCAGGGCGAACCATGAGTCCAAGCGGGCGCAGATGTACCTCCTGGCCCCTCTGCTTTTTTGAGTGAAAACTGGCTGAGATGTCCAGATCACTGGCAGGCAGAAGCCCGAGCCTCCATAAGCTGGATCCCAGGCCCCCGTGAGCTGGATCCCGGGCCCCCGTGAGCTGGATCTTGAGACCCCGTGAGCTGGATCCCAGGCCCCCGTGAGCTGGATCCCGGGCCCCTGTGTGGGCCCAGGCCCCGCGTGGTGGGATGTGATCTGGGAGGAGGGGCGGGTTCCCACCTGGTCGCTAACTGATGGTGGGGAGAGCTGGTGTGAGCTATTGGGTTAAGTGTGGACCAGGCTGACTGCCAGCTGCTACATTAGCACCCTGAACCAAGGGATTTCTCTTCCACTTTCTTGATGGCTGATGAGGGTTTTGTCCACCTGGGATCAGGCTGAAGGTGGTTCTTACCTGCCTGAGGGCCCTGTTCCCAGCTTGCAGGCCCACATGTCTCACTGGCCATGTGAATGTGAAATCAAATTTCTCCCTGGCAGAGCCTGGGGTCTGATGGGCAACCAGACAATCAAGAGATGTTCTTCTTTTACATAAAATAAGTTAAAATAAACACCATTGAAAAGGGTGGTGATGGATGTCAACACAACTTAACAGGTTTTATCCGAGTCTTCAAAAGCATTGATTCTGTTTCCTGAGATTGTCATTTCTGCAAATTAAGAGACGTTTGCTCCTTGGAAGAAAAGCTATGACAAACAGCGTATTGAAAAACAGAGACATTACTTTGCTGACAAAGGTCCTTATGGACAAAGCTATGGTTTTCCAGTGGTCAGGTATGGAGGTGAGAATTGGACTGTAAAGAAAGCTGAGTGCCGAAGAATTGATGCTTTTGAACTGTGGTGTTGGAGAAGACTCTTGAGAGTCCCTTGGACAGAAAGGAGAGCAAACCAGTCCATCCTATAGGAAATCAACCCTGAATATTCACAGGAAGGACTGATGCTGAAGCTGAAGCTCCAATACTTCAGCCACAAGATGCGAAGAACTGACTCAAGGGAAAAGATCCTGATGCTGGGAAAGATTGAAGGCAGGAGAAGGGGACGGTGACAGAGGATGAGATGGCTGATGGCATCACTGACTCGATGGACATGAGTCTGAGTGAACTCTGGGAGTTGGTGATGGACAGGGAGGCCTGGTGTGCTGCAGCCCATGGGGTCGCCAAGAGTCGGAGATGACTGAGTGGTATTCTTCTAAAAGGAGCGGAATACTGCCCTTTAAACATACATGGTTTAATATAAGCACAGTGCTAGGATTCTTAAGACCTCCTGCCCAAATTTGGAGCAAAACCAGGATGACCGTGCAGTGTGGCTAGTTCCCAGGCTGCTTTGAGGTTCAAGATTCAGAATGGAGTTGGCAGTGATGTGGTTTCTTATCATTGCGTGTTGGCTCTGAGCCTTTCACAGGCTGGACATGGTTTGTGTTAAAAGTCAACATCCTGACACAGAGAGCAGCCCGTGCCTGAGGTTCTCATAGGCGAGACGTCCCAGGAGTGGCTGGCTGGTTGGCCTCCCTGGGAGTCTTGGCCCCAGCTGTGCCTGCTCGGTCAGGAGCTGGGACCTGGCCTGCCCTTTCCCTGGAGCTGGCGTTTCCCGGGCTGCTGGCTGTGAAGGTGTCGGCCCTAGTGCGGGTGCCAGTGCCAGCCCCCCAAGCCTCACGGATACCCACCTGGAGTCTGAAACAGCTGTTGTTCAATCTTGAGCATGGGTTCAGTTTCCCCAGATTGAACAGGCATAACAGTGAGCTCTCAGCCGTCTCTCAGTTATGAAATTTCTTTCTTTCATGTTCCCCTGGTGAACTTCTGGCTTTCACCTGCCTGTCACAGCCCCAGGTGTGAGAGGGGACCCAGGTGGGTAACAGGCCCCTTCACCCCCATTCACTTTCCCGTGACGTGACTTCAATGCCAACTGCACTGAACCCCCTGCATTTCAAAGAATGTGTGTTAATGGCTTTTGGTGAAAACGTGATAATGTGACTATTTTCCAAAGTGTGTCAGGAATGCTTTAATTTCAAAAACAGCTTTTTGAAAAGGCATATTAAGTTTGCGTGAGTGGGGTGCTAGGTTTTCTGGTATCAAAGAGGCCGCTCAGAGTCTAAGGGCTGGAGGAGCCCGCGGTGCCCTGGCTCTGTTTCAGCTGGGCTGGACGCTCCCCTCATGGCCAGCCAGCTCCCTGGGCCCCAGGGCCTCTGAGAAGCTCTCCCTTTGGAGAGAAACCTCATCCTTTCGTTTCCTCGGGCAGGAGGACAAGGAATTTGGGAAATAAGAGTCCGAAATATCCCTGTGAAGTGAGCATGATCTCGTGTCTCCTGAGAGCATGGAAAGGACACTGGGCTGCAGGAGGGGTGAGGATCTAGGGGCTTTGTCGACTCCCTGAGAGTCAGCAGCCCCGGAACCCGACTGTCCCACCCGCACCCACCCCTGACCTGCTCCGACGTGTTCCTGTTTTCCGGGAAGTCTTCCTGACCCCCGCGGCTCCCTCAGGTGCCCTGGGGGGCAGGTTCTCACAGGCATCCTCGGGGACTGTCAGAGTCCCCACGAGCCGGGTGGCCTGGGTCTGCCCGTGTCTCCCCCCAGGGGTGTTTATGAAGAGCCTGGAGGGAGGCCCCTGGGGGATGCTCGGGGGATGGGGTCTGGAGCGCACCCGGCAGGTCAGTGCGGAGTCGTCCTTTCTGGGGTCCCCGGAGTGTCTGCTCCCTTACTTGAAGTAACCTGCAGCCACCCTGTCCGCCTGCTCAACGCCAGGGCCCCCCAGTGCCTGTCAGCTCTGAGGGGCCAGAACGGAGCTCTTACTGTTTGAACATGGAGGGAGGCAACCTTTTGCAGCTTTGTGAGCGAGGCTGGGGACGTGCTGGTCCTTGAGTGCTGCATCCGTCTAGAGTCCTGGGGTTCCCTCTGCGGCTTGCTTTCTCCGGGGTGGGGGTGAGTGCCTGTACCCCCTGCCCCCACTTTGGTGCCGATGCTGGAGTTTCCCCTCCTCCGACCCCTCCCCGCCTGGTCCTGGGGGGGTTGTCCCCTGCACAGGACGTGTTGCAGAGACTCCCGCCTGGTCCTGGGGGGGTGGGGTGCGTCCCCTGCACAGGATGTGCTGCAGAGACTGGATGGAGAGACAGAGCCCGGGGTTTTTGTGTGTGTCCTTGTGGACTGTGAAGAAGACATTAAGTTGTTGCAAGGTCACCAAGGGTCCATCCTGGATGTTGCAATGTGACAGCCGACACCCTGTGTGTCCCAGGGCCCAGGAAGTCAGCTGTGTGAGCGAGCGGGAACCCAGGGCAAGCCCGCCTCAGAGTCTCAACCCAGCTGGTCTCTCTCCTTCCCTCCTCCCAGGTACGAGCAGCCGAAATGCGACAACACGGCCAGGGCTCATCCTGCCAGAACGCGGGACCTGTACAAGAGCCGCCAGCTCCAAGGTTAGTGGGCCCGGGGCCAGGCCGGGCTCGTCGGCCGCCACTCTGCACTTTCCTGCAGGTTTTGGGGGGAAGGAGCTCAAGCGAGTTTGGTTGTGAAGAATGATCTCAAATTAAGAGAGGCAGTGAGTTTAACCTTGTAATTATTATGAATAGCATTCACTGAAATGTTTTATGGCTGTTCTCTTTCATCAAAAAGCCTGTTAGCGTCCGTGAGACACCAAAAAGGGTGACGGCAACTGTTAACTTGAAGTCCCGCCTGGACGGGGGTCTTCCAGGGGTTGAGGTGCACTTGAACTTGGCTGAGGGGCATGGCCTCCCAGCTGGGTTGCTGCCGTGCAGCTCATCTGATGAGATCGTGGGGTGAGAGACCGGACTCCTGCATCAGGGGTGGGTTCGGTGGCATCGGTAGGAAGCTGCGAAGTTTGTTGCTGTTTTGTTTCATTTCCATCTTCTTTTTTCCCCCTTAAATGCCTCCAGATGGTGTCTGTTTCGTCAAAGCCTCAGAGGCCACGAAAATCTTTTCTCCGGCGCCTTCCCTTTAGGATGCGTGCTGGATCTTGGTCTTACACGGGGTCTGGATAGCTTGCTGTTTAGAAAAATTCTGTGGTCACCCTTGCTTGATGTGTACTTTCGTTGAATCCATAAAGAGAGTTTTAGATTCTGAAAGAGATGTTTCTCTGCCCGTGAGCAGAGGCAGAGAAGACGGGAGGGTCCTCTGACCCCCTCCGTACCCTGCCAACAACGCCTGGAACAAAGGCGCTGGGCACAGGAGGCGGGGGAGGTGGGGCCTGGTCTGGTTTGTGTCAGAACCACTGCGCCCACTGCCCGGTGCCGACTCCAGGCTGCTGGTCTCAGGTTTTCACCACTTCCCACCTTGCCTTCCTTCCAGGGCAGGTGGAGGGACCTCTGACATCACGGCTCTGTGTGTGTGCTCGCCGGGGTGCACGCTCATGAATCAGGGTGCTTTCTGGATCTTGGGGCAGGGTGAGGGGGACGGTGACAAAGGGCAGGAAGAGAGACCCCGAAGGTGCAAACACCCTTGAAGATTCCTAGAGTGGCGCCTTATGTATACGTGTCTCAGCCTTAGGAGGAGTGCCCGGGGGTGTCCTCCGGCCCCCTCCCTTGTCTGAAATCTGGCTTAGCGCCAGGGGACTGCACGCTCTCTTAACAGGGAAGAGTGAATTTCACATTCCTCACGCGCTGTCCGCCCTTCACCCGTCTTGACCACGCCGCTGAAGCTTCAGGCCGTCTGCTCTTTGTCTCTGAGGGGCTCATTTTTCTTTTTGATAATCTGAAACTGCCTTACCTCTATCTCAAGCTGTGTGTGCTTTTTGCCCTTATAATGTCAATGCCATTAATGAATGTGCGGTCAGGCTTTGGTCTTCATTAGTTAGAGACCTAGACCTTCCCTAGTTCATACAACAGACAGACGCGCCCCTCACGGCTCCTCCTGGGGGCTGTGCCTGGGGACGCCGGCACTTGGAACCTGGGCTGGACCCCGGGCTGAAAGGCTGGAGCGGTCATTCATCCTCTGGGGACCACTGACCCCCAATATTGGGAAGCGCTAAGTGATGTCACTGCGGGCTTGTGTGGGGGTCACACGGGCCACCTAGAGAAAGGCCACCCAGCCCTTCAGGGAGAACCCAGGAAGGGGTGCTCTCAGAGCGGTAGAGCCCACACCCGCCTGCCGACAGGAGCAGGGCGGGCAGGCTGCCACCACAAAGGTGCCCTCCCAGCCCTGCCCTGAAGTCCGAGTCCTGGGCACACAAGCCCTTTTACGCAAACCCTGAAAAGGTCAGCTGATTTTGCAATCGTGGATGTTTGGGAGTGCACCATTCATGACCACTTAATCATTTTGCTTTTTTTGAAGATAATTATCCTTATTAGGGAAAAACAAGTAGGTCTTAAAATAACTCCTGGATGGAGGCTGTTCTTGTCAAGAGGGGAAGACAGTATCCAAGATAATACAGCGCCGTGGTGGGCAGGCAGACACTTCTCAGCCCAGTGCTGATGCATTTTCTTCTTAAAAGGCATGGTTCTCATTTTAAGCAGCTTTATTAAGTTGCAGCCAATAAGGGTTGCTCACTTTCCCAGACAGGCTGACACTGTCCTCACGCATAGCTCACTGGTTCGGCGGTTTGCTGGCTGCCAAGTGTTCGTCCACACGCTGTGTGGGACGGAGCATGGGCTTCCAGGCTCACACTACCTGTGGGGAGCTGGCCACTCCCCACTGGTCCCCGCTGATCTTGGGGGCCAGTGCTTGGCCCCGCGGAGGCACTGTGGTCCAGCGGGAGGGGTCAGTTCCTGGGAACTGGGCCGTGGTTTCGACTCTCAGAGGTTATTCTTCGGCCCTGTAACGTGTCTCACATGACTGACTGTCATAACTGAGGGGAGTCAAAACCTCGCGTGAGAGAGACTTCCCTCAAAGGCGCTGCTGCTGCTGCTGAGTCGCTTCAGTCGTGTCCGCCTCTGTGCGACCCCAGAGACGGCAGCTCCCCCGTCCCTGGGATTCTCCAGGCAAGAACCCTGGAGTGGGTTGCCGGTGCCTTCTCCGCACAAAGGCGTTAGACCACGCCTCTGTCTGCAGATCTGTCCTGCCTGGCTCGCACTGGCGGCCCTTCATCTCGGCGGCGTTTGGAATGATCTGTCTCCCCGACTCCTGGCCGGCCCGTGCCCCTCAGCCTCTCCCGCTCCTGAGGGCTCTGCCGATCGCCTGCTCACAGCCGCGGGGTGTCTCTGAGCCCAGGACGCTGCCCATCAGCCCTCCTGCGGGCCTGGCCATCTGTGGAGGACACAGCTCCCCAGGGAGGCCGTTGCCCCTGATGCCCTCCCCGTGTGGGAAGCCCCTTTCTTTCCTTATTCTGGGCCTTCTGACTCTTCTGTATTGAGAGACACTGGAAGACTTCGACCTGCCTGGTGGTCTTGCTGACTTTGAGGCACAGAGCCTGTCTTCACTGAGTGAGATCGCTAGTGTGGAGGGCTTGGCCTCACAGACGGAGCTCATTTTTCTGGTTCAACCCCAGGCTCTCTGCCCAGGAGGAGAACTCACCTGTCCTGTCTGCTCGGCGGAGACACACAGCCACATGTAGCAGCTAAAGGCCACTGGATGCCACTCACACGCCCATTGCAGAGATATAGGCAGAGGCCTCAGTGGGCAGAGAGGTGCCTGCTTTTGGCTCCTGGAGAGCGCTCAGACTCAGACCTGGGTCCCCCATCCTCAGACCTGGGTTCCCCATCTGTGTTGAGGAGCCAGACCCTGGAGGGAGTTGGTGGGAAAGGTAGATGAAGGATATTTTAAATATTAAATATTAATTAAATTAATACTAAAGTGAAATAAGTTACTTTGTGCTTTAGATCTTATGACTTCCTCTAACTGATACTGATCAGACCGTTTGTGTCTTTTATACTTATACACTTTTGGGGAGCTTATTGTCTCTCTGAGACAATTTTAACAGGCTCATCAGGCTCCTACTCTCCTCTGGCTTTTTGCTTCACTGAATCTCCTCTGATGGACAGACACTGGTTTTGTTACTTATCTTTATGGTGCAAGCAATCAAGTATTTACAGGCAATCGATAAGGAAGAGCCCAAGGATGGAGGGCAGTTAGAGAGAGCTTTGAGGGCGGGTGAGTCCAAGGGGAGGACCTCACTCCCTGCGCCCTCTCTCTTTCCTCCATCCATTCAGGGCTGCTCTGCTGGCTCTCAGGGGCTTCAGGCCCAAGGATGGTGAGTGAGTGAGAAGGGTTTTAGGTTTTCTGGTGCCTGAAATCAGCCTCCTCACGTTTCTGCTTCATCCCCCAACCCAGAGACACCAGTTGCACCCCCTCAGTTGCACCCAGCTCAGCCCAGTGGAGACCATGGCCCCTCCTATGGGGAAGGCTCTCTGAGGATGCGCGAGGCCGCCACACAGAGCCTGTGGAAGCCAGTGGCCATGGAGGCCTCCCTCCTCGGGGCCTCGGCGATCGCAGGCGCGGCCGGGCTTCATTTCTGTCGCTGTTGTCCACTCGCTCAGTCATGCCCGCCTCTGTGCAACCCCACAGACTGCAGCGCGCCAGGCCTCCCTGTCCACCACCAACCCCCACAGCTCGCACAAACTCAGGTCCATAGAGTCGGTGATGCCATCCAGCCATCTCATCCTCTGTCGTCCCCTTCTCCTCCTGCCTTCAACCTTTCCCAGCATCAGGGTCTTTTCCAATGAGTCAGTTCTTTGCATCAGGTGTCCACATACTGGGGCTTCAGCTTCAGCATCAGTCTTTCCAATGAATATCAATTGGAGAAATTGATTTCCTTTGGGACTGACTATGATTAGAAACCCTCAAAGCACCACCTGAATTTCTCAAGCAATATTTTGGCAGATTCTAAACCTTTCCAAATTAATTTTCATTTCCTGAGGCAGCATAAAATGGCCCTTACGTCAGCCCAGCGCACTTTCCGAGAGGAACCTCACCCTGACTGGCACCTGTGCTGAGCATGCCCGGCTCTCAGGGAGTGGGGCTCGCTCTCCCCCCAGGCCGACTGGGCCTTCGGGGCTCTTCCGCAGACAACAGGAGGTGCTAGCGTTCCACCCCGGAAATGCCAGCTCCACAGCCCGGCTCCACTCTAGCTACCTCGGGCCAGAGCACTCTGTCTGAGGGCCCGCGGGTGCCCAAGGTCGGCTCTCCCTGGGGCCGTCTGCTCCTGGGCCCACTTCCCGGAGGCTCCCTGGCATCTGCCTCCCTGGGCTGGGCCAGGACTAAGCTGCACGGAGGTGAGGGCAAATGTGCCGTGTGCAGGAGAGAACTTTAGACAACGTTTTTGCTCTTAAGAGCTGTTTGATGACTTTACAGCTAGGCGTCATTGCTGGTTCCCTCTGTCCAAGTGTGGGTCGGATTTGGACGTGGACGGGACTGCTCTGAGCAGCCTGGCACAGGGGCTGAGCTCCGCTAGTTTATGTTTTGACCAGTAGAGGTTGATGACTAAATATGAAATTTAAAATATTAACTTTGTAGCTGAATAAAATGACTAATCCTTTAGAAGAAAATTGCATTTTGTAGAAAGCGTGACAAAGAAATGGACCGTTAAGTCCAGTTTTATTGAGGAAAGGATGTTGCAAATACAGACCCACTTGAAAGCATACAAGTCATTTCCATCCTGAGGGTTCATGACACAGGAGTTCCGATCGGGGGGACCGGGGGCTCCATCTCAGATGTGACGGGGTCACTCACGAGGAACTGGGAAAAACCTGATCAGCACGAGGGACTGAGTATGAAACGAATGCTTTGCTTCCTGTTTCTTAAAATAAAGACGAGATCAGACGCTGGGTGGGCAGAAGGCACCCAGAAGGCGAGAAAGGGGAGCAACAGGTGTGCGCCGCCTGGCAGAGTCTTAGTGGGGTTTTTATCAGAATATTTAGCTCCGTTGATATCTTTCTCCATTTTTTTTAAGAGAATGAGGAGAAATTGGAGGAGGCTTGGAGGAAATTGCGGTGATTACTCATCCACAATAGAACCAGAACAAATAAAGACAAGATGAGGACGCAAAGGCGTGTTTTTAACATGCGGAGGAAAGAACAATAAAGGTCACTGCAAATGTTAAGTGACTTAGAAGACTGGCACTTTTTCCATTTATTAAACCTTTGGCAGCGGATGGAGAGAAGTGAGCGTAGAGGATATTTCTTGATTCTACTGAATAAACCCTGAGGAGCATCTTTCCTTAACCTTCGGGTTGTACCCACCCTGGGGTCGGGGGTGAGAGGTCTGACCTGGTGAAAATCTTCAATGCTGGGTTTAAGTGTGGCTGGAAAGGGGCAGGCACATGGAGAGACGTTTTTTCTTTCCACAGCCCTTTCGATGCCATCTCTGACTCACTCACTAAGGTGGTCTGCAGCTCGTCCTGTGCCCACCGCTGGTGGGCGGTCCGCTGTTCTTGACTTGGAATTCTCTCAGCTGTTGCCAGGCTTGCGGACCCCGTCCAGCCAGGTCTCCAGGCAGGCTCTAAGCAGCCTTCTGAGCCCCGTCCACGCCAGGAGCAGGGGCCTCCTGGGGCTCCCTGGCTGGCCAGGGGTCCCCCTGATCGTGTGGGCTGTCATCACCAGATCAGGTCCCTGGGAGGGGGCCCCACAGGCTTAGCCCACCCACAGGTCTCGCTTCCCTACCACGAAATGCCATCTCAGCCCTAGAGAATCATCCACCCCAAACTGGTGTGTGTGTCTAAAAGTCCACGAGGGATGTGGGTGAAGCTGATCTCCACCCTGTTGTCACCGGGAGCAGCCTGAGAGCTGCCAGGGGCGTCGTGTCCAGAGACAAAAGGGCCTGGGGTCCCTGTATAGCTAATCCACTCATTTACCTCTTAACCGAGAAAGTGGGCAGGTTCGGCTACTCAGCTTGTTCTCTGAGTTTCTGTGAAAGCGTCCTCTTGGCCGTGGCTGAGCGGCTGCACCCGGTTCTGTGTGCTGGCCCCATCAGGGCCGTCTCCATGAGCTCCGTGCAGGGGCTCCCGCGGTGGGTCTCGCCCTGGGCCTGCCTGGAGCTGGGCCTGGTGGTTGCTAAAGTGCTTCTCACATCACAGCTGCTTCTGGGTTTGGGGAGCCGCGTGGACGTCATCCAGGGGTCATCGTCGGGGCAGGGTGTCAGCAAATGAGGCCTTGGGGCTGGGGACGGTGGAAGTGAAAGTGGCTCAGTCGTGTCCGACTCTGCGACCCCATGGACTATCCAGTCCATGGAATTCTCTAGACCAGAATCCTGGAGTGGGTAGCCTTTCCCTTCTCCAGGTGATCTTCCAAACCCAGGGATCAAGCCCGGGTCTCCCGCATTGCAGGCGGATTCTCCACCAGCTGAGCCACCAGGGGAAGGTGAGAAAAGATGTGGAAATGGGTCACTGACGAGGCCCTGGAGGCTCCAGCTGCAGGAGATGAGGGACGCCCGGGTAAATGCGCGGCTCTGAGCGCAGCGGCGTCTGCATGATGCAGGAAACGCGAAGAGGCCGTGCTGACAGCTAGACAGACGCGGGAAGGGAGGGCCGGTGAGGCAGAGCCAGCTCACCAACGACAGGGAAAAGGCGGGCTCGCTTGTCTTCAAGGCTTGAGTCCGGTGGACCTGTCACCTGACTCAAAAGATGGAAGGGACGAAAGCTGAGGGTGGGGGTCGTGGCAAACACCCCTCTCCGGCATTACACACCCAGGGATATTTTAGAAGGATCTCACTTGTGTTTCTTTCATTGTTTTCTTTAAAGCCATATATATTTTTTAAGTCTAAATAGCCAATTTAAGAAGATTCTTTAAGACGACAGGGAGAACTAACGCCGCTCGTGTTGGCGCAGTTACGCCCTGGCCTCCGTCACTATGGGACTTACGACTCTGCTGCAGAGACAGGGAGAGGAGTTGAGATCTGTATTAATTGTGAAAAAGCATCTGCCAGACAAATTAATCGTGTTGGTCATGTTTCACAGACAGTTTAAATAACTCAAGAGGACACACTGTTCTCAAACACCATTAAATATGTTAAATTTATGGCTAAACAATTATCCTATGAAAGATAATTCCTGTCTCTTTATTACAACATTTTGTCTCAAATAATGATTTTATAAACCTCCCAAGTACGGTATATACTTGAAAGAATAATAAAATTGACTTTAATTGGCCTGAACGCCCTTTTATTGGGTTGGCCAAAAAGTTCATTCCATTTTTTTCCCACAACATCCTACGGAAAAACCTGAATAAACTCTTTGGTCAACTCGCATTAATTTATGTTGGAGAAGGCATTGCACCCCACTCCAGTACTCTTGCCTGGAAAATCCCATGGATGGAGGAGCCTGGTGGGCTGCAGTCCATGGGGTTGCTGGGAGTTGGACATGACTGAGCGACTTCCCTTTCACTTTTCACTTTCATGCATTGGAGAAGGAAGTGGCAACCCACTCCCGTGTTCTTGCCTCGAGAATCCCAGGGACAGCGGAGCCTGGAGGGGCTGCCGTCTGTGGGGTCGCACAGAGTCGGACACGGCTGAAGTGACTTAGCAGCAGCAGCAGCAGACCCCGCCACAGCCAGATCAACGTCCTCCCAGAATTCAGAGTTGCTTAAACAGCGCTTTAGGAGAGGACGGGGCGGGTGTCCCACGGCTCTGGCCTAGAAGCCCCTCCTGCCTGGGGTCCCGCCGGTTCCCGGTTCTCCGTAGCGAGTGGCTCTTCACGCCACCTCATGCTGGGGAGCTCTTGAAGCCAGAGCTGCACCTGTCTTTCGACCCTTCCAGCGGCTCTGTGCGCTTCGCTGTAAACGTGCCGTTCTGCTGGGCTTTTCTCAGCGCTCCCACACTCCCTGACTTGATCCTGACCTTGAACGGGCCGTGGGGTCCTGAGTAGCTGGCGTCGGCCTTCAGTCCGTGGACCCGCGGCCTGGCTGGCACACGGCCCCGGAGAAATCGGTCCCGGGCCCTCCCGTCCGCCACACGGGCGGCTCAGGGCTCCCCGCGCCTCCGCGGCCGGCACTCCAGCCTGCTCCGGAACCGCTCTGCTCACCCCGTTATCCCCCGTCCTCCTGCTCGTGAGATCCCACACGGCAACTGCACCGCAGCTTCTCCGCTTTAGCTTCCTCTCGTGACGCTGAGTTCCTTCTTTACAAACTCGAGCCTATGGAGCCGCTGGCAGAGGCCAGACACTCCAGGGGACTCAGCTCCTCAGCACCCAGTGGCAACACTCCAGAGCGAAGACTCCAGCTCTGTGACCCAGGATGATGCTCTCAAACAAGAAAGCAATGCTGAAGCAGCTAGAGAAACTAACGGAACGGAGACTCCTGCGTGACAGGAGTTTCCTGCTGTATCTGCAAACGCCACGGCGTCACTCTGAAAGCCCTCTTCCGGACTCTGTGCCAGCGTCAGGAATGTCGCGCCCGTGCCCCAGATGCGCCCTCTGGGTTAGCACTCGCTTGGCAGAGTGAGGTGGTCCCCACACCGCACAACAACGCCGCGGAGCGAGAGTGAAAGCACCCCCTGCGGAAGTCGCGAGGGGAGCGGGCAGTGGAGACAGGCCAAGTGCAGCTACCCGCGCTGGGGCCTGGCCAGAACGGGCTCTTCCTCTAGGAACAGACACCGGACTGAGAGAATGGCCGAGCCGTGGTAGAAATCGAGCTCTGTCTTTCCTGAGAACTGCATTCCCTGAGAACTTAATTGGCCCACCGGAGACCACGGCGCTCGAGTACGTAAGCTGTACATCGGCCGGCGTGGACACTCCCCAATGACCGATGACGGTGGGAAACGTCCCCAGACCTGGTCTATAATGAATACCAGCAGGACACAGAAAATTCTAGAATGTTTTCCTAGGAAGATTTAACTTTTTCTTAGCTCTATTCTGATTTGTTGAATCAAGAGCAAGTTTTTTTCAGAAAAATCAAGAATTTCTTCCTCTGACCAAAAAAGATAAATGGATTGCTCTTTGGCTGCTAGTTAACTTTAAGAAATCCCTGAGACAGATTTCTCAAGTGTGATTCACAGCAGAAGAGGTTCTGAATTTTGAATTCTCATCCTACTTATCCATTTGTTCTCTGTGCTTTTGTTTATTAAATCAGCTAACGTATCAATTAGCGTATTTAAAATGTATAATGACCTCATTTCAGGAGAATCTGAGACAACCCCCTCTGTTAAAAATCACACATCTCAGAATCTGATGATTGATACAAAATAGTATCATTCCTTAAATCCAGAAAGTGTTAGATTTCTGACTTTTAAAATCTCCTGAGAAACATGCATCGTCTGTCAGGAAACAGCAGTTTTGGGAGCACCCTTTGACAGGCTCTAAAAAATGAAGTCAAAGTTTTGTTTAACATTTTACCCTTTTACTACCTTGCAGAGGGTAAATTTGTTTATTCAAATACAACAGAATAGGAATTCTGCTCTTAAAATTTCTCTAGTGGAGAAAAAGTCTTGAAGAAAAGAAGGGAACCGCATGAGGAGCCAGAAAGACAGGCAGCCGTGCACGGCCGCTCCGGCGGCATCCTCCCGTTCCTGGTCAGGCCGCGGCGTCTGCTGCCCTCACGCGCTCCTGTCGAGTGAACCAACTCCCCTTGCACATCCCCTCTCCCAGAAAGCCCGCCCTAGAGTCTGCTCCTGCGTTATGTCCGATCGACCTCTCGCCACCAAACTCAGTGGCGATGAGGAGGCTGCGCCGTGTCCAGCGAGCCACTGCGGTGCCTGTCTCCAACGCCTTCCCCCTGCATGAGGCTGGCGCCGTCTCAACAGCTCTGCCAGGGTCTCCCCTACCAGGAGGGTGGGGCGCAGAGTGCCGTGTGGCAGCAGCGGGCCGGTTCTGCGCCCTGGTGGAGGAAGGCTTTTGGCTGTGAAAGGCCATCTCTCTCAGGCCCGCGGCACACCTCCCTCAACTCTGACAAAGCAGGACCTACTCGGTGTGGGCCTGAGACTCCCGCCAGCCCCCTTAGCAGATGCCCGAAGCGCAGTCCTTTCTGGAGGCCCCTCTAGGGAGACAGTTTGGATTCCTAGTGCTTCTATCTGACAGTGACTTGGCTCTAATCAGTGAATGTGGGTGAAATGATCTCTTTAATTATCTGCTGGCTCTAGCATCCGGGGCTTGTCTATATAAATTCTTCGAGTAGGGGAAACCGAAGAAGCTGGTGGAGACTCATGTGGTGCACAGAGGTCCCTGAGCAGGAAAAGGAGAAGGTGGGAGGGAGGCGCAGCCAGATGGGACCCTGTGCCGTTGAGGAGCGTGGGCTGGATCCCGCAGAAGATTCACCTGACGTGGGGAGTTCATTCCTCATTTAAAAACACAGACAAGCTTGTGAATGACGGGCCCGAGGTGCCCCAGACAAACCAGCAGCAGCTCCAGGAAGCGCAGTGGCGTTCGTACCGGGGAGAGCTTATGGGAAACTTACAAGGCATCCACCTCAAAGCTCGACACAGAGCTTCACTTAACCTTCACTTCAGCCCCGAGCAAAGGGGATCTTCTCTGGTCTTCATAGATGGCACGCTGATGTTAAGTAAACTGGGCCTGCCCCATTAGGAGACACCACCATGATCCCCGCACTATGCGTGTGACGCCTGTCTACGCTAGAGACCCATTCTGACGCCAGTCAGAGTTACACACGAAGCTTTCAGTTCAGCCCTGTCTCCCACTCGTGTCCGACTCTTTGCGACCCCATGGACTGCAGCACGCCAGGCCTCCCTGTCCGTGGACAGCTTCCAGAGTTCACTCAAACTCATGTGCACTGAGTCAGTGATGCCATCCAACCTTCTCATCCTCTGTCGTCCCCTTCTCCTCCTGCCTTCAGTCTTTCCCAGCATCAGGGTCTTTTCCAATGAGTCAGTTCTTCACATCAGGTGGCCAAAGTATTAGAGTTTCAGCTTCAGCATCAGTCCTTCCAATGAATAATCAAGACAGATTTCCTTTAGGATGGACTGATTGGATCTCCTTGCAGTCCAAGGGACTCTCAAGAGTCTTCTCCAACACCACAGTTCAGAAGCATCAATTCTTCAGCACTCAACCTTCTTTATGGTCCAACTCTCACATCCATACATGACCACTGGAAAAACCATAGCCTTGACTAGACGGACCTTTGTTGGCAAAGTGATGTCTCTGCTTTTTAATATGCAGTCTGGTCATACCTTTGGTCATACCTTTCTTTCCAAGGAGCAAGCATCTTTTAATTTCATGGCTACAGTCACCATCTGTAGTGATTTTGGAGTCCAAAAAATAAAGTCGGACACTGTTTCCCCATCTATTTGCCGTGAAGTGGTGGGACTGGATGCCATGATCTTCGTTTTCTGAACACTGAGCTTTAAGCTAACTTTTTCGCTCTCCTCTTTCACTTTCATCAAGAGGTCCTTTAGTTCTCCTTCACTTTCTGCCATGAGGGTGGTGCCATCTGTAAATCTGAGGTTGTTGGCACGTCTCCTGGAAATCTTGGTGCCAGCTTGTGCTCCATCTGGCTCTGCATTTCTCACGATGTGCTCGGTATACGCACTTTTACATGAATCTTACTGGATCACAGTTCTTTATAGTGTGGCTCTCATTATAAGAAGGGCTGTATTGGACCCTCAGTGATTTACTGTTAAGGGAACCACAGAAGAACTGTTATAAAGTTATTGCCCTCAGTCATGGAACACAGACACGCCCACCCACAGTGGACACCATCCGTGTCTGGTCTGATGAGGTGTGATTTAGCATAATGAACAGGAATGGGTGGACTCCGTGCCCACTCCCTGTCCCTCACCTCCTCTGTAGCAGGTCTGTGCAGAGGCTCCCATGCGGGGTCTGCTCCCAGAGCCGCCAGACGCCTGGGCCCCGGGAGATGCGAAGCACCCTGCTGCCCCTCCTCCATCTGGCTCAGGCGTCTGGGACGGAGCTGGAGATGCGGACGCGAGGGAAGGGTGATGCTACAGGTGACCCACCAGGACGCCCCGGCCCGATGTCCATTTCCAGCCCGGCAGAGACAGGAAGTAGCCCTTGGGGTGCTGGGGCTGCGGGTGCTCCGGGCCTGGTCCCCGGTGTGTGCTCCCGGGGGCGGGGCTGCAGGAGGCCTGGCCAGTGTAGGCTCTGGACTAAAAGTCAGTCCTGCTGTCACACGTGTTCTTACGCTTCGTTTCTGCCATCTTGGCATCGGGCTTTGACGGTCTTGTTTCCAGGCTCTTTCCTCTTAGTAAAAGTAACTGCCTGGGCCTCAGTTGGCCGTTACGTTTCATGCACCGTCTCTTGGAAAGTGTCATTTGCCTCCTGGACTCTGCGAGGGCATCTGTGCAGCGAAGGTGGGCTGGGGGCAGGTGGCCCAGGACTCCTGGGTCCGGCAGGTGGACATGCCCTTGTGCCCGCCCACCCTTCTCAGAGTGCCCACTGACTGTCAGGAAGCAGCTCGAAGCTGAGAAGAAACAAACAGAAGCCTCTGGGCTTCCTCACCAGGAAAGGGGGCGCCCGGCAAGGAGGAAGTGGACCCTGTGTTCACAGCCACTGCCCTGCTGTGCGCTATCCCAGCCACGCTGAGGATACTGACCCGGCTTTTGTAGTCAGCCAGGGACCTGTTGAGCTGAGCGCTTCCATGCAAAGGAAATGAAAAGTCAACAATCGCAGCGCTGGTGGGTGCAGAAACCCCTCTGCCTGACCGGCTTCCAGTCCTGAGTGTGGGACACTGAGAGGTCCTGATGCCTTAGGGACGAGTTCCTAACTGCTTAGGAAGACATCGGACGCTGGAGGCATCTCTTCTCCTTGAGTGTGGATGCTACCAGCCTGTCCCTAGCTCCGCCCAGGCCATGTCCCCCCACAGCACGATGCTCTGCTCAAGGTCTGGACCAGACTCACCCTTTCCTCCTCGGGGTGGGGGTGAGGCCGCTGTGGCTTGGGGAGCTGGAGACAGAAGTGTCTGAACCCTGCTGCTGGCCTCTGCGGTGCTTCCTCTTTGGAAGGAATTGGCCACGTGTGCAGGATTTCTGGAGGCTGAGCTCGGAGCACTTGGGATGGTCTGGAGTCTGGGAGGCGGCTGCACTTTTCCGTGCATTTTAGAAGAGAGTCGGTGTCAACATGGTCACCAGGGTGACGTGGTTACCAGGGATGCTTAGCCGTGGCATTCCCACAAACGTGCCTGCAACCACTCGGGTCTCACCTCTGTTAGCTGCAAAGTCCTGCTGCAATCCGCCTCACTTGGGCCGTAGATGGCAAGGTCCCTACTCTCTAATCGTCACCCCCAGAGACAGGCTCTGGGTCAACCCTTTGCGACTGTGAGTGGTCACTTATCGGTATATGGTTAGCAAACTTTCAGAGCCGCGTACCTTCAGCAGGTATGCAAGCACGTATTTTCCAGCCTTTTTATCTTGGAGGGTCCGTGTCCCTCTGAATCAGGTGTCTCTCTGAGGATGATGGCTGAAGGAGACTCGGGCTGCACCTGCTTAAAAATCCTTGTTAGGCTGACAGTATGGCCCTCGAGAGGCAGGCCTTCTTGCCTGGTTCTCTGTGTGTGCATGCAGCCAGCTGCCTCTGGAAGAGAGGCTGGTCCCCGCCTCCGTAGAAGGGGCCTTCTTCTCGCTGGTCTTGTTATCACGAGGCTCCTCAGTTTATGCGATTCTCAAGGCAAACGGCTCCTTGTGTAACCATTCTCTGAGCAGAGATACACTCCAGGCCCCCAGTGTCTGGGAGGTGCTCAGTCTTTACCAAAATCTGAGAAAAACGCACACAGTTTGCACGAGAGACTTGTCCCACCCTTGGTCTTCTAGAGCCTTCTCTACAGATTAGCCAGAGGCGCGTGTGTACAGACCACGGGCTGCCCCGCGCTGAGAGGCCTCTGCCCACTTCAGGCTGTGCCCCAGGCCGACACTGGCCTTACAAGCAGAGCCTTGCAGACTGCTGTCTGCCGAGACATGGCGCCGTGCCGTGGGCCCCTGCACTGCTGCACCTGGGGCCTGGAGACAGGCTCTCTCCAGTTCCAGTATTGAGAAGGGGCCCTGACCTCCGGCCCATTCAGTCCCGTTCCGTCCACGCTGGGCTTTTTCCTCTGATTGGCTTTCTATCCCCGCAGTGGCCCGTCTATACCAAAGGCGCTAAGGTGCAGCTCGCCCTCACGTTCCACTCTCTGCTTTACCCTACCCTTATTTTTTCTAGATGTTGATGTCTCTCTTATTTATTCAATCTAATTTTGTTCTGGTGTAGGGCATGTACCTTGCTATGTCCCTGGGGTTGTCAGGGCCTGACCCCCATAAATATGACCGACCGCAGGGCACCTTTCGTCTGCACGGCTGTGCCCTGCTGATCCCACACACGTGTGTGTGAAGGTGTGCAGTGTGGGCGGAGGCCCTGGTGAGGCCCCAGGGAACACAGGCTTCCCCAGAGGTGGCTGCTGCTATCACCGTCTGTGGGCAGGACGTTGAGAAGGAAGAGCCTGTGTCTTCCTGACTGTGCCACCGACACGTGAAGAGGTCAGGGGCGCTGACCGTCACTCCGTGTGATTGCATCCTGATGGGTGAGGGCAGGAGTGCTCGGCCCGGCCTCGGTTCACAGGCCCCCAGCTGCTGAGGGCCTGTGCTGTCGGGGGCAGTGGTAGCGCGGGGTAGACAGCAGGCTCTCTGGGTGCAGAGACCTGTGCGATCGGCCCGACACCAAGGGGTGTGTGGCAGGGCCTTGAGGCAAGCCCTCACGTCCCACCCAGCCCCCCAGAAGCCCTGGAGATGATGCGTGAGGGCGTCGGGCCCTGAACTCGGCTCAGGAACAGGAGGCTGATGGTGTGGTCGGGAGGTTGGAGGAGAAAGTCCATGCCTGCCAGGCCCTTGCAGTGTGTGTTCCTGGAAAAGTGGGTTTGAGATGAATTGTTAGGAAGGGAAAGACACAAGTGGACAGAGAATGGGTGCTGTTTCAGGGAGAATGAGCGCCTTGGGTGCCAGGCAGAAGAAAGAGCTGCGTGATGAATAAGCCCCAGAGCCTGTTTGGAAGAGCTTCTCTTCCAGGAAGAGGTGGATGGGGGTTCGGTGGTTTTGTTCTCATATTAAACCACATCGTCACTCTTTTCTAAGGAGGATGGGATTCCGGTTACAGTCAGTGCCTGCAGATCCGTGTGAGAAGCGTGCGTGTGGCCTTTCTTAAAGGATGCCCTTCACTCTGAGTCGTGGTTTTAGGCTCCCGTCTCCAGCCTGTTAGGGGCGACCCCTCCCTGTGCTGCCTGCAGGCTTACCTGAGAGCATTCAAGTCCTCATCGGGCACGTCGCTGCAAAGCTTTCTGGGAAATGAGAGAATGGAAGACAAGACCTTGCGGCCCTTCCTCAGGGAGCTCCCCAGAGACGGACTCTCCTCTGTCCATTGACGCCACACCTTCTTCCTGCAGCCTTTGAACCAGAGGCAGGTCCACGGGCCTCTGTCCCCTGCGGAGATGTAGCAGGGGGTCAGAGGTGGAGCCTGGGGGGTCTGGTCCAGCTGGAGCCACATCCCTGGGAACGCAGGTTGCTGCAGCCGCTAGGAGTTTGTGTGAGAGAGGGAACAAGCCAGTCAAGCCCCCACTTCTCTCCGAAGAATGTGACCTGAAACGCCTTCAATCCTTCTTTGCTGGCCAGGATCGTTTCTATTTCTTTTGCCCAGAAAACGCAGGCCTGTGGATGAGCCGGAGAATAAACGTGGGCAAATCTGTAGATGATCGTTTGAATGTGGAGAAATGTGTATATACGGAATCTCTTGATGGGTGAAAACTTAAGAAACCACGGCAGACTTGCCTCCTCCGTAGAGGTCTGGAAAGCTTCCTGCCTGTTCCTTCATTTCTCGGACAAACCCCTACATCTCAGCGATGACAGGCGGGTGAGCCCAGGACGGGGTCCTTGGCAAGGGCTGGGTGCAGAGGCCATGACATAGACCAGGGGGTGCCGGGAGGAGACACGCCACCTCGCACGCCTGGACTTGGGGAGCCTGGCGTGGCCGCCGCCCAGCAGTCCATTCTCCCTTCTGAGTCTCGGTCTGCTCATCAGAGAAAAGGGCTGACGCACACGGCCACCTCCAGGTCTTCTGAGGGTGGAGCTGAGCCACCTCCATGGGCCGGTCCTCTCAGGGCCCTGCAGCTGACAGGTGGGCGGAGGTCGCTGAACGCTGCCCCTTCCTGCCCAGGCTGTAACGGGCACCTCCCCTAGTTAGCTCTCACCAGAAAGGATTGTGATTTTCTTTTATTTTTTAATTAAAGAAAAAACATCAAGAGTTCCCACTGGATAACCAAATCGTGTAAGCGTCACGTGTACAACACTATATTTCTACTTCCATCTGCCCGGCCTTGATCTCCCACCAAAGTGGGGTTTCCACCGGTCACCAAACCGGAGGCCCCTTTACCTGTTTCCCCCCACCTTCCCTCCCCCAGCCTGGTCTCTCTATTGGGTGTGGCTATTATTCGTTTTTTTTGTTTGGTTGTTTGCTTTCTGGATTTCACATGAGTGAGACCATATGCTCTCTGACTTCTCTGCCTGGCTTATTTCACTAAGAGTAACACCCTCCCAAACCATTCACGTTGTAGCAAATGGAAAAAGCTCATTCTCTATTGTGGCTGAGTGGCACGCCAGTGTATGACACACCACCCCTTCTCTTCCCATTTATCTGTGGACAGGTGCTTACATTAACTCCTTATGTCGGCTGCTGTAAACGGCGCGGCTCTGCACACTGGGACGCACGCATCTTTTCAAATTAGGGTTTTCATTTTCTTTGAATAAATACCACAGGTGGGGTTGCCGGACAGCTCTAGTCTTAAGCTTTTGAGGAATGTGCGTCCTGTTTCTGTAGCAGCTGAACCAGTTGACAAGGAGTCATTCGGGACGCGTTCAGAATCTGTGGCTCTAAGAGAGGCCTGTGGCTGGAATGGGGGGGGGGGCTCCAGCCTTTCTTAAGGTAAGGCTTCTAGACCAGACGCGGGCCGACGGTGGGCCCCGCTTGGGAGGCTGTGGGGTCTCACCCTGCACAGCATCAGGAAGGCTTAGACCTTCGTCTGCGCCTCTGCTTGAGTTCCAGGCGCGGCAGAGGCCTCAGTGCCCACGGCTTCCCTCCTGGCTCCCTCCGCTCTTTAGAAAACGTGTGGCTCTTGGTCAGTTTCTGAGCTTTTTTCAACACGACGTTGTGTGATGTTTGACTGAGAGGGCCCGTTACCGAGGGCTTTTCAGATGCTCATGAGAGATGAGAGGCACAGGCGTTAAGAAGTGAGGGTCCTGAGCTGAGGAGGGCCGGTCCGTGCCTGGGACCGAGGGGGCGGCGCCCGGCGGGCTCCCAGGGGAGGGTCTGTATTCCAGAAAGCAGCACCGTCTCCCCGGCACAGGCGGTGGTGAGCCTCCACGGAGGATGTGACCCTGCTCTTCCAACAGTGTCCAGGCTCTTGGCGGTGGCGGGTCACCCAGAGGGGCTTCCTCCTGGGCAGAGCTGATGGGCCCTGATCGTGGTTCCACGGGGGCAGGAGTTCTGGGAGCGGCGTTTCGGAGCCCTGCAGCCCACTGTATCCCCAGGCCGCCTTTCAGGGGCGCCTTGGTGCTCGAGGGGCTTCCGGCCCCCTTGCCAGCCTTCCGTTTTGTAAGCCTTCATTCTCTATCTTCATTAGTGTTTTGGTAACCCGCCACCCCGCCCCCTGTTTCTGGAGGAGGCTGGCGGGCTGCAGTCCATGGGGCCGCAAAGAGTCGCACCCGACTGAGCAACTAACACAGGTGAAGTGTGAATTCATCTGTTTTCAGGCAGCTTTGAAAGCAAGAACCTTCCACACAGAATGTTCACAGGTTC
Organism: Procapra przewalskii; assembly: GCA_006410515.1. Classification (NCBI taxonomy): domain Eukaryota; kingdom Metazoa; phylum Chordata; class Mammalia; order Artiodactyla; family Bovidae; genus Procapra; species Procapra przewalskii. The sequence continues at coordinate 3,840,984 of SJYF01001220.1, forward strand.
AGCAGACAGGTTCTGATGAGAAATGCCCAGGGCTTTCACGCCAAGTTGTTCCACAAGGTCTGCGAGAAAAAGTCTGAGCGTTTGTTCCATAAATGGGTATCCTGATGTGGGAGCCCTGCTCCGTGGAGTGGACATTTGGCACCGAGCCCCGGGCCCCAGAGGACGCGCTGATCCGAGGACGCAGCCCTCGCTGGGGCGCTGCCTCCCACCAGGACGCCCTGGCAAGTTTGTCCGCATGATACGTGACCCGAGGGCCCCGACGCAGCTGCACAAACCCGAGACTCACTTCGCTCTGCTCGCTGAGGGGGAGCGTCAGTGCAGCCCCCGCCGCCGTGACAGGGACTTCCAGCTCCGCCAGCTTCCGCCGACCCAGCCCACTGGCCCCTCTGGGACGGTCCACATGGATGCCTAGGGGGCTTTAGTCCCAAGAGAAATGATGCTCCTTTGAAGGACATCAGTGCACGTTTTCTGATGGAAACGCAAGCGTGAGCGCAGACCTCTTCGGACTGTTCACTCCCTGGATCCAGCGTCGTCGCTCTGTCAGGCCAGGAAACCCCGTGTTGTTGGGGCCATAGGTTTCAAACAGTGCCGGTCACTGAGTCAGACACGGACGAAGTGTGTTTTTAAAGCGTCTTTTGTGGGGGTGGTATCAAGTAGCTTTATTTTGCGGTTACAGTCTTTGTTGTTGTCAGGAGCTTAGAGGAAGGCTGAGGCTTCCGGCCTGCAGGGTCCTGGGCAGACTTGAGGCTTTGGAGGGCTGGGGTGGGCTTGGGGGGCCCTGGGCACAGAGAGTGGAGCAGAGGTCGGAGTTAGAGCTGCAGGGCTGGTAAGCGGAGTGGCGAGTCTCCATCGGGGGGACGGTTGTGGTCAGTGTGGCCCCGAGCCCCACCCGGAGAAGAGTGCAGGATCGGGCAGCAAATCCTGTGGGGCCTGTAATGTTCTGGTCACTAACCTCAGAACAGCTTTGAAGTCTGGAATGTTGTCAGGCTATTTGTGACTCAAACAAAGGGAAGAATTTCAGGCAAAGGGTTGAAGTGATACGAGGAAGGGGCAAACTTTTTTTTAAAAGGAGAAAATGACTCTCGTGTGCTTTTGTTCACACACGTGCACTCTGAGCTGGGCCTGGCTGGACGCAGCGAGCTGGTCGTGGGGTTCAGGGGGCTTGGCGCCCTCCCCCTTAGAAGGTTTCAGAAGCGTATGCTTTCAGTGTAGAGTTTTCTTTGTTTAGATTCAGCTGTAGTTTCTTGTCTCATTCATCAAATTGTCGACTGAATTCACCAATTTTGGCTCTGAGTGACAGGTCTGGACAGAGGGGAAAAAAAACCCCAAAACCCAAGACATGTTGCTTGAGTCACTTCCAAAATGTGACCCGACCTTCTGCTTCTGCAAGACCCAGGCTTTGGTGACTTGCCCAAATCCTGCCAAGGACATAACTGCTTCCATTCTGTAGGGAAGAACCAGAAAATTCATCGAGGCAGCTTTCCTTGCTCTATTTACCTGTGAAGGTTCACACTAGCCTTTGCACTGAAACTGTTCAAAGCTGGGACTTGACCTTGTCCTGAGATACAGATGTTCAAGCAGATTCCTGGAGGCATCCACTTTCTGCCTCTGCAGAGCAGAGTCTGCAGGCCTGTGACTGGCACAGCGGCTGAGGAGGACACGTAACCAGAGGTGGGGTGGGGCCTACCTCTTACCCCTCGTGCCTGGCTTAAATTTCCCCCCGACTCACAGGCGTGCAGAGATGGTGCAGGTCCCTGTTCCGCTCGCTGCCGGGTGCAAGGGTCGGGGCTGGGGCTGCGAGTGGGGGCGTCCCTCCCAGGCAGCACGCAGCTCCTCTGTCATCTCATGAGCTTTGCTTCCGTGCTGGGGCTCTGAGGAGGTGATCGCCCTGCGCATTTGGGTGATTGCAACCCAGGGGCCCAGAGACTGGCTGGTGGGCCGCTGGGCGCCCTGGGCCGTGCCCTTCGCCTCCTGCCTCCTCGACTGCGCTGTGGACCATCACGCCATTCTGCGGTTTCTGTGGTTGCGTGGCGGAGCTCTCTCACACTCTGCGTGTTC
>SJYF01001220.1:3843216-3854620 GCA_006410515.1 Procapra przewalskii
GCTGTGCTGTGATGGAGGGTCTGACCCGGCAGAAGGAAGGGCGGGAAGCCAGGGCAGGCGCAGAGCTTCTGCGGACCTGAAGGCCAGGGTGCGGGCCTCTGAGCCCAGGCTCTGTCTCTGCTGCAGAGACCCATGTGCTGATTGGCAATTAGGGAGTCGGCAGAAATCACCTTTGATTGAATGCTCTGGGGTGGCTATGAAAACACTGGCTCACTCTTAATATTTTAAAAGTGTAGCAAAAGGAAACCTCACTTGAAATCCAAGCAAGGTCATGGGTGCTTTAAAGTGTAATTTACAAGCTCGCCGTAGAGCAGAGGCTTCTTTTTTACAGCGGAGATGAAGGGCTTTTTACGGGTTTGTGGTGTGAGAACACGCAGGCCGTCGACGTGGTGTTTTAGTCCAGCTCTGGCTTCAGTTCCTCATAAAGGGTGTGAGAGAGCTGAGCTGTAGAGCAAGGCGTTGAAGGGAGATGAGCCGGGAGTCTGGGGAGGAAGCTCTGTCCCCTGGAGGGGAGGCAGGAAGGAAGCACCTGACCTGTGTCCGGACGCCCGAGCCAGCTCCAGGCCTCGTGGCCTGCGGGTCACTGGGCCCAGGCCGCCCACTCGCTCCTTCCTCCGGCCAGGCCGGGCGGGTGCTGGGCTGTGGGGTGAGGGGCGCCGCGTCCGCTCTGTCTTCATGCCAAGCTCCTGGGGCAGAGACCTCCCTGCACCCCTGGGTCGCCAGGATCAGCCAGGCTTCTGTCTGCTTATGCAGCCGAGATTCCACCTGCCATTCCTCGTTCACGGGATGTCACCTGAGACGCCCTGGGCCTGGGGCAGGGGCCGTTCTGGGTGGCGCCCTGTGTGTGCCTGCCAGGCACGTGCCGTCATCCCTGGGGCTGCAGGAAGAACCTTGTCTCTGTTACTGCCTTCCCAGCCCTCGAACACTTGCCAATCAGCAGCCGTCCTTCCAGGGGCAGCCCTGGCTCAGCCCCCACGGGACGGTGGCCGTGTCTCAGGGAATAGCTCAGAACTGCTCTCAGCGACACTTCCCTGCACTGCTGGGCCCACTGGTGGAGAGCAGACAGCGAATAAAGAAACGCGTGTGCCCAGAGGCGGGAAGCAATGCTTCTGGACCCAGCCCAGCATCACCGCTCTCTCCTGAGTCCCGGGCACGGTGACCTCGCTTCTCCGAGAGACGCTGGGGCACTGGGCTGAGCCTGGCGGTCAGAGCCCTCCATAGGGCGGGCCCACCACGTGGACCCTGCCGTGTCCCCTCAGGAGCCCCCGCTCTGGTAAGGTCGAGCTCCGTCCCCGCCGAGGCCCTGCGGTCTGTCTCGTCGAGGGGGGAGGTGCCCACACAGCCTCACATCGCGCCTGGTGCTGGTGTGCCAGGCTTCGGGAGAAGACAGTCGCTGCTCCTCTGTGGTCCTCAAGGTGCTGCACGTACCCGTCTCACGGTCAGGGATCATTCGAGACCTTGTGCTCAGGAGAGACAGGGAGGGGAGGCGAGGCCCGTGGATCGGGAGCCACGGCTGGTGACCCTCATCCCGGGAAGGTGTCTGCGGGTCACAGCACCGCATCCTGGGGGCGTGTGTTCTCAGAGGCTCCTGTTTCCTGGCTCCCCGGGGACAGTCCCCAGCGTGGCAGCCGAGGAGCCGGTGCCTCCCGCAAGCGGATTCCTACCTCTGCCATGATCAGCCCTCCGCTCGTCACACTGCTTTATTTATTAGCTCCTTGAGGGTAAAAGCGCTGCTTTTCACAGGAAGTATGGCTAATGGCTATCAGACAAATGTCTGAAGACATGCTGTTGTCCCTGAGAAGCGTAGGGGGTTCGGGGACACACCGAGTACATATCCCACTGAGTTTATCAGCTGGTGCCAACTCCTGGCGCACGTGCTGGGCTCCGCTGACCCATCCAGAGAACTGAACCACAGGCCTGAGTGCGGCGCGTCCAGCCCAAGGAGCCTCGGGCAGGAGAGCGCCAGGAGGAGGGCTCTCCCAGCCCGGCTTCCTCTGACCACGTCTCCAGCAGAATAACTCCCCGGGGCCCTTAGACGTGGACTTTAGCCAGGCTTGGATGCTCACCAGTGTATTATTGAATGTTAAGTAATCAAAGCACAGCCTCAAGCCTGAAATTCTCTTTGTTTAGAATGAAAAAGTGTGTAGAAAATATGAAAATAAATATATAAAATATGTAAATATTAGAAAAGATAAAAAGCTAGCGCTAATACACAGGAGTGGTGATTTTGCTTTTAATCTTAAGGTCGGAAACTTTTGTGCTTTTCCTTTGGACCTTTTGTGAGAATGAATTTACTCACTGTGTCCCACATAGGTGTCCTAAAGTATGAATGTGTGTGTGTGTGTGTGCACGCGCGCACTCAGTCATACCTCTTTGTGACCCCATGGACTGCAGCACACCAGGCTCCTCTGTCCGTGGGATTCTCCAGGCAAGAGGACTGGAGTGGGTGCCAGACTCTCCTCCAGGGGAACTTCCTGACCCAGGGATCCAACCCAGGTCTCCCACATTGCGGGCAGATTCTTTACCACTGACCCACCAGGGAAGCCCAGAAACGCATGAGGTGGCGTCCTGATTGTGTCTCTCCTGCAGTGCGGGGGCCTCCTGGCTCCACGCTGCCGTCTTCTGTTTTCGTGAATCCTGCTGTTTATCCATTTTTGGCTGCGCTGGGTCTCCGTCGCGGTTCCTCAGCTTCCTCGCGCTGTGGCGAGCAGGGGCTCCTCTCTGGCTGTGGCGCTGAGTTCTCATTGCGGCAGCGTCTCTGGCTGCAGGGCACAGGCTCAGGGCTCGCGGGCTTCCGAGGTCGCAGAGCACAGGCTCTGTTGCTCTGCAGTGGACTGAGCCCTCCTGGACTGGGGATGGAGCGTGGCCCCCACACCGGCAGGCAGGCTCCTAACCACTGGCCACGAGGGAAGCCCGAACCATCATCTCGCCCATGCCACTCAATTCCCAGCTGGCGGGGATGTTTATAAAGATATGCTTTCTGTACTGTTAGCTGCCGACGCATTTTAAACGTGCTTTAAGAACTTTTCTGATTACTTTTGTTTAATGTGTTTAATGTTTGAACTGCATATAAAGGTAAAAATTAAGAAAAAGGCACTTATTAAATTAAGGCAGGTTGTCCTGAGGTGGGAGTGTGGGGGTGGGAAGTGAGGTTAGTGAAGCTGCAGGAACTCCAGGTGTGGGGACCCATCCTGTGGACCCTGGGGCCCCGAGTGGGATGCCGGGACCCCAGGGGCTGAGATGGGCGTGCTGTATGTGTGCACGTCAGCGCGTGGGAAACAGCACTCCAGCTCCACGTCTAGCTGAGGAGAGCCTGGGCTAGGAAGGAGCCTGGTGTTCTGGCTGAGGAAGCGGGCTGTGGCTCGAGGGCGGGTGGAGGTCAGGGCAGGCCTCAGAGGCTGCGCTGTCAGAAGCTGCAAAGCGGAGAGCACAGTCCCTCACGCTCCGGGCCACGGACTGTCCCCCTGCCGTGTCTCAGGTCTCAGGGGCCCTCCACGCGGTGCTTCTCTTCCCCACTGCTCTGCTGGGAGCTAAATTGTAGGGAACGGTGTCCCGCCATTCCATCTCCCACTCCTGTAACTGACCAGCCAAGGATGGTCTTACTCGATGCCTCTCTTTCACCTGCTCACCTGCAGGAGGAGCCTCCCTCCAGGGATCAAACCCGCTTTCTCTGCACACGGGGACGGAGTGACGTGCTGGCTCTGGCGGGTGTGGTTTGTGCAGGGAGCTCGTTGTAGCAGCACAGGAAGAAAGAGTAGCGTGGCTCATCCTGTGTTTGCACTCACTTTCAGTAAAGGTAATTGAGAGAGAAATCACGAGCCACTCAGCTGCTTTTGTGTAGTCCAAAATATTGTTTATGAAATAAAGGGATTTAAAATCTGCAGACTGAAGGCGGGAGGAGAAGGGGATGCAGATGGGATGAGATGGTTGGATGGCATCACTGACTCGATGGACATGAGTCTGAGTAAACTCTGGGAGCTGGTGATGGACAGGGAGGCTTGGAGTGCTGCAGTCCATGGGGTTGCAAAGAGTTGGATGTGACTGAGCAACTGAACTGAAAATTCACGTAGGTTAGCAGTTTGCAGACTGTGACAGTCATCAGTGTCTGCCGCCGCGTTTCCAGAGGAACAGGTGCGACTGAATCCCAGCCTCTCACAACCTTTGGAGGCAGCAGATGGCGGCTCTTGCTTCTGACCTACACCATGCAGGTCAAATATGTTCATGTCACTCTGGGAAATCGCACAAAACGAGACTTCCCTGAAAATTTGTGTGATAAATTCTTAAAAGTTTGGGAGAAGGCAGACTTAAACTGTGAACACGGAAGTAGTTGCTTGCAGTGGGATGAACGCACACGCAGACACGCATGGCTCCCCAGAGGCTCACACGGCTCCCCAGAGGGACACACAGCTCCCCAGAGGGACATGCACGGCTCCCCAGAGGCGCCCGCATGGCTCCCCAGAGGGACCCGCAAGGCTCCCCGGAGGCCCACACGGCTCCCCAGAGGGACACGCACGGCTCCCCGGAGGCTCATGCACGGCTCCCCGGAGGCTCACGCACGGCTCCCCAGAGGGGCCTGCACGGCTCCCCAGAGGGACCCAAAAACCAGAGAGAGGGTTCTTGCTTCCTCTTCATGTTATTCCTCACCTATGTCAGTTTTATAGACATTTGAAATGATAAACCAGCAGATGAAGCTTTAAGCCTACTTGGTGCTAGATGCTTTAAGGCCCGATTGACGGCTGTCACTGTCCCCTGACCCTTCACCCCGTCTCGTCACCTGGTCAGCAGTGGACCCTCAGCCCCGCTTTCCCTGACCCGCAGGCCCCAGGCCTCACCTGCTGGGGGACGCGCAGACCTCAGCTGGGCATCAGTGTGGCTGACATGGTCCAACGCTGTGTACGGTGTACAACACCATCCACTGAAGACATCGCCACCCCGCCTTCCCTGGCTCGGTGTTGGCTTTCCTCTTGAGGGCGATCCTGAGTGTGCTGGCTCACGGGAGAGAAGCAGATGCCGGTTACCACGTCAAGTGGAGTTTCCCAACGTGGTCGAGGTCTCAGCCCCGAAAATGTTTCCATCTGTATTTGCAAAAAAAAGGGAAAAGATGAAATAGTCAAGTTGCTGAAGTCAGTAATTTCTACACCAAAAATGTCTATTTTTAAAACTAAAGATGTCTCATAGGGCAGAACACATTCATTTTAAGAGTTAACAAGTCAAATAGTTTTTAAGGCATCAGCTATGAACCAGGTTCCCTGGGGCCACACGGCGCCTGGTGTCTGGGGAGCAGAGGCCAGCCGGCTCGCTGCTGAGGAGCTCGCTAGGCCCGGGGACTGAGGCTGGGACGGGGCCTCCCGCTCACGCGGGTCAGGCCGGGATTAGGACCTGAGTGTCTGCACAGAACTCTGACGGGATGCCAAGCATTTTCCTGGATTTCACAGATAAATGAAGTCAACTGAGCATTTCCAAGCCAAGCAGGATGCTGGATTTTGCCTTGAACATGTAAATAAATGGTTGCAGCCTTTCTGCTTCCAGCTTGGAGAAGGTCCCCCGTCTGATCCCCCCACATACACACAAGTGCCTCTTTACCGGGCTGCCAGGTCTCCATGGAAGGCCCTGCTGCGCGGCTGTCCCTGCCCTGAGCCCCCCGACCCGAGCCCTCCGGGCCTGCCCCACGTCCTGCGGGTGGACACAAATACACTCTGGGTCCTGTCCCAGAGCCCACCGGCCGCGGTTTCCCCAGCACGAGGTTTATGGGCGCTGGGGGCCGATCCAGGCCCTGCGGGTGGAAAGAGGGGAGATGAGCTGCCGCGGGGGAGGGCGGTCCCCCTTGGGCGGGCACCGCTCTCTCCTGGTGAGCGACCCACTGAGCTGGCCCGGGGCTCGGGAGGCTGCTGGCCACGGCCCGTGTCTGCAGGCAGGACGCGGAGCTCTGCGGCCTGCGCCCGAGGGGGCGAGCATGAGGGAGGCTAGGGGCTGCTCTGGGCTTCCTGGGAAACCCTGTGGCCGGGGCCCGGCTCTCTTTGTCCCCCAGCTCTGAGCTCCTCGGGAGGCCCAGTCCACGGCACAGCACGGCTGGCACTTCTCATATAACCAGAAGCCACTTCTTAATCGTGCGCGGTCTGATTTTTTCCTTCGGATTTCTTCTCATTTTTATAAACACTGTGGAGGATGAGCAGGCCTGGGGCTCTGTGTTCCCAGGAGGAGGCATCCTCCCAGAAGAGCTGGGGAAAGCGGGGCTGCGGTGCAGGCAGGAGGTGAAGGCGGTCCTGCCCCTCCCCATCCGCGGGCGGTCCTGCCCTCTCTCCATCCGCGGGCTGTCAGCCTTCCATGCCACCTGACCCTGGCGTATTGTCATCGTCGTCCAGTCGCTACGTAGTGTCCGACTTTGCAACCCCACAGACTGCAGCGCACCAGGCCTCCCTGTCCTTCACCGTCTCCAGGAGCTCGCTCTCACTCATGTCCACTGAGCAGATGACGCCGTCCAACCGTCTCATCCTCTGTGTGGGGATGATTTTCCCAGGATGCTGGCCACAGTGGGGGCTGCACCGGCCCTATTTGTTCACACACATGCTCAGAAGTGGGGCAGCCATTTCTGTTTCATGAGGGGCTGCCTGGAGCCAGCAGCCGCAGGTCCCAGAGTGTGAGGCTCCAGGTCTGTCTCCCCAGGTGAGGGCGTGGACCCGTGCGCTGGGGTCTGCTGGATCTGAGGGTTGCTCACCCCTGAGCTCCAGGCCTCCATTCAGGTCTGAACATGGGCTATTGGAGGAAGCTCAATGCTGCCCGCCCTGGAGCGGGCAAAGTCCCCACATCAGATGACCCTCCCAGACACGCTATGCCAGGGTGCTGCCCGTCCTGGAGTGGGCGATGACCTCGTCAGATGACCCTCCCAGACACGCTGTGCCAGGGCGCTGCCCGTCCTGGAGCGGGCGAAGTCCAGCCGCAAGTTGGCTGCTTCCTCCCCAGGGAACGCTTAATGTTATGTTTTATTTTTCCCTTGAAAAGCAGCATTCTTGCGGGGGGTTTCCCCTACAGATCACAATCTGCTTTGCTAATTGTATTCATAGGGGACAACACAGCTCTTTTTCACCCTCCCCTGACCCTTAGGGATTCGCATCTGTTCTCTGATATGTGTATTTAAGAAGTGGAAACCAGTGTAAATGGATTCCTGCTACAGGCAATTAACATGTGCTTGAATAATAATAACAAAAACTCAAGTGTCAAAAGGAGGTTTGTGAAATCCCAGCTCTCCGCCTGTGTAAACACGCGGGTCCTGAGTGACTTGGCTGCCGCACGCAGCACTGCCATCCGATCCGTGTGGAGGATCCCTCCTGCTTCTTGGAGTCCAGGAGAGGCGTGCCCAGCTGCCTCTCTTCATCCCGAAAGACAGAGGGTGCAGAGGACTTAGGGACAGTTCAGTGGCCTCTTGTAGGTTAAGAGTGCTGTGGAGTGTCAAGCTTCAGGTGAACTCCACCGCAGAATTACTTGAAGGCCGCGAGCCGTCTTCTGTCTCAGGTTCATCTGACCAGATGCCAGCATGTCCTCCCCCAGCCGTGGGAGCCTGGGGTGGTTCCCAGCCTCGGGGCTTCCTACGGAAAGGCGGTAATGCCACCCGCCTGGGGCTGCCGCTCTGGGGGCCAGTGAGATGATAATGCCCAGGAAACTGTTAGTGTTGCGAAGTAATTCAAGAAATCTTAGAGACTGTAGTTTTCAGAAGCTGGGGCTTAAAATCAACATGTGTGGGCTGCAGGTGATCGATGAACTCACTGGCACAATGTGCCTGAGAGCCAGGTTTCTGAGTCCTAACCCAGCCCTTCTTCCCGCTGCAGGGAGCTCCACGGTGTTCTGTGAGTCCTGGGAAGCGTGAAACGATGTCTCTGCTTGGTCTTTTTCAGGTTGTCCTGGTGCCAAAAAGAGCGAGTTTCTGACGAGCGTGCTGGACGCGCTGTCCACGGACATGGTCCACGCGGTTTCTGATCCCTCCTCCCCCGGCAGGTGCGTGGCCCCTGACCTCAGAGCAGGGGCTAAGACGGAGCCTGGTGGTCAAGCGACTCTCGGAGCCTGGAGGGCAGAGTCCAGCCACTGGAGTCTCGGGGCTCGGCTTAGCGGGCACAGCAGGGCCCCGAGCGGAGCAGACCCGTCCCCGAGCGTGAGGTCCTTGCCCGTGTGCGCAGGAGGTCTGCCAGCGGGCTTTCCTGTAATGCCATCTGTCCTTTGAGAATGCTGCCGGCGGGGACCAGGCCAAGGCCCTGGGGTTTCCCCAGGTTCCATCAGGCGGGGGGTGCAGACGCTGGGCGGGGGAGACGGGGGCGTGTGAGAACCCAGCCCAGAGGGCTCCCTGCTTCAGAATGAATGCCGTTTCAGAGCTAGTGACTGGATTTTATAAATACTTTCAATTAAATTGTTTGATTTAAAATTCTCAAAATAAGATTTTTTTTAAGTAAAATAGATATGATGTAACGTTCGCCCTCTCAGCCCTTTCCAGGGCTGCGATTCAGGGGTGTTAATTGTATTATCACTGTTCAGAGTCTGACTTCTGAGCCTTGGAAAACTCACCCTGAGCGCCTGGTGGACGCGCTTGGTTCTGGGGCTGAGGCTTTGAGCTCCACTTCCTGAGACGCTGTCGAGTCCCCGAAGCTGACCTGCATCTGTGGATGACTGTCCACCCACAGGAGGGTCACGTCCAGTGTTTAATGGACGCGGCATCTCAAGCATCGGCTCTCCCCTGTTAATTAGCGACCATCAGTCTCTTTATCTTAAAGCACATTTTTCTGGTTGGGAGCCTCACTGTCTGTATTTTCTTAGAGCACTGACCTTCCTCCCCTCCTCTCCGACCCTGATTATTCCAGCTCTTTCAGCTGATCTGAGATTTCTGGTCCCTTGGCTCGAAGTCCTCCTTTCTCTGTCTCTGCTTAAGAGTCAGAATGGAGAAGAATAAAGGGCAGGTCTATGAATCCAATAGAAAGTTAAAGTTCAAATTGACATCTTATATTTTCAGAAAGAAATCTTATACTTTCAGAAAGATTATATATTTTCAGAAAGATTGCTCTTCTCTGTAAGACTACAGTTGAAAGCAGTAAATGAATTTCCATCCTAGAAGGTCCTCTGAGAGTTAGAGAAACGGTCAACAGTCTCAGAAAGCCCTAATACCCGGGAACATCTGGTGTCTGACTCCCTCCTGACGCTCATGGCAACACAGAGATTGACAACCAGCCAAGGAAGCAAGGACCAGGGTTAGCACCTGCCGGCATCTTCCGCTTAGTGAGAAACCTCGTCATAACATCGGGGTTTCCAAGATCAGCCTTAAACGCAGAGCTTCTGGAAGCGTTTTTAACTTAAATCTTAAAACACCAAACTTTCTTTTTCAATCCAGGGTAAGATGTCAGGTTACCACTTTAGGACACTGGTGACTTTTCACCTTTTAGTTTACCTGTGATATCAACGGCCTGCCCAGGAACACAGAGGAGTAGAAAGCCTCAGGGTGCAGGCAGTGGAGATGGGCGTCCTGTGGCCGGGGTGGCGGGCCACGGGCTTGGTCCCCAAGACCTGCCGATGCCCTGCTGTGTGACTGGCCTGTCCACACTCACTGTGCCATTTGCAAGTTTGAAACCAGCTTGAAAATGTTTGCCCGACCTCCTTTCCTAAGTTTTTTTTTTAATCATTATTATATTGAAGGGTAAAGCCAGGCAGCCTTACGCCTCAGGAAGGAGAGGGCGCCAGGCAGGTCCCTCCATCGGGGAAAGTCAGAGCTGGGTGGGGGTGCCTTTCTGGACAGACCAGGACCGGGGCGGGGGTCCTGACCACCCACATGTCTTCCAGGCTCTCAGAACCTGACCCCAGCCACACGCTGGAGGAGCGAGTGGTCCACTGGTATTTCAAACTGCTGGATAAAAATAACAGCGGGGACATCGGCAAAAAGGAAATCAAGCCCTTCAAGAGATTTCTTCGGAAGAAGTCCAAACCCAAGAAATGCGTGAAGAGGTTTGTGGAGTATTGCGACGTGAATAACGACAAGTCCATCTCCCTGCAAGAGCTGATGGGCTGCCTGGGCGCGACGAGAGAGGAAGTCAAGGCGGACACGAGGAAGCGCCACAGTAAGCCTTTCTCCCCACTTTCAGCCGCTCCCGCCCGCTCTCCGCGCCTCTGCTGAGAGTTAGAGAAACGCCGACAGCCTGGGGGTGGAGGCAAGTGTGATGCGCTGCCTGACTGCAGGTCCGCTGCCGTGGAGACCCGGCAGATGGTCGGGGAGTGGTCAGAGGGGAGCGGCATGGAAAGGGGGGAGCTCAGAGGTGTCTGGAGATGTGTCTGAACTCTTCCATCCTCAGGAGGGGAGGGGAGCCTGCCCTCCCCAAGTGGCCGCCTTCTGATGCTGAAGAGCAGGCGGGGGCCCCTGGGAGCCACGTGGGGACCGCATGCATGGCCCCCGGCCAAACCTTCCGCCTGATTATTAGCAGCTCAATAATTCCTGTTTCCAAACAGTCATGTCCGTGCTTGAAACAGAGCTTCAGCTGTGCTGCCAGTCGGGCGAGTCTCTTCCCGGAACCTGAGCGCTGTTCCAAGGTGCTGGGCCACCGGCCCCCGCCTTGGTCCTTGGCGCCGGGTGGGGTCCTCGGTGCCAGGGTGGGGGGGTCCAGGGCCTCTCCCACCACTGCTGTCTTGCGATCCCATCTTCCTGTTGCCGAACTGGCAGCACGTTTGAAACGCGGAGCAGGTCTGAGTCTGAGCCTGGAGCAGCGGTAGATGGTGGTCTGCACGCCGACCTCTGTTTGTAGCTCAGCGAGGACGCGAAAGCCCTGGGCCCTGTGGCAGTGGTTTACTTGCTAAGTCAGGTCCGATTCTGGGGCCCCGTGGACTGTAGCCCACCAGGCTCCTCTGTCCATGGGATTCTCCAGGCAAGAACACTGCAGCGCGTTGCCAGTGCTTTCTCCAGGGGGTCTTCCTGACCCAGGAATCAAACCCAGGTCCTCTGCCTTGCAGGCAGACTCTTTACTGACTCAGCTATGAGGAAAGATGGCCCCTGACCTCCCCCAAATAAACTAATGTGGTAAAAACAACAATTTGTTTTAAAATGAGCATTGGCAGTTTGGATAAAAAGTTAGCTAATTTTGCAGCTCTTTTCTTTTTCTTTTTTTTTTTGCGGAATTTCTCTTAGTTTTTTCCTACTGTCAGTTTTTTTCAATTTTATTATTGTTTATTTTTCCTCTCCTGTGTCATTTGAAACAGGGAAAAGTCAAAGAAACATAAATATTCAAGAGGGAGTATTTCTAAAAACCCAAGTTGTTACCAGTTTCTTTTTTTTTTTTTGCTCTTTACTTAACAATGCAGTTTTTTAACTCTAAAAAATATGAGAAATCAAATAAAGAACATAAATAACATGTGATCTTTTATTTTGAGACAAAAATCAGACCAG
>SJYF01001220.1:3854640-3869157 GCA_006410515.1 Procapra przewalskii
CTATAGCTTTCAAACACTATTTCTGTTCATATATACATACAGTCCATGGGGTCCTGACTTAGCGACTGAACCACAACAAATACATACATATTTATGGACTATGGTTTTCACTACAAACTGGGATCATAATATACATATGCTTACTTACATTTATTTTTACTTTAAGCAATTAAACAAGATTTTGCATTGAAAATTTTGCAACTAAGACATTATTGGGAGCATGATCTCAATTTTGCTATTGCAAGAAAATGAAAAAATATCCTGAAAAATATTGAGAAAAGACAGAACATAGAAAAAATATTTTCCAAGGGTTCAGGAAAAAATTCACAAAAGATGACATTATGTCTTCATGGTCCTCTAAAATGACAATTGTACAGAACATCGGCAATTAGGAAATGCTCATTTTCGACCAAATTATGTTTTTCACCCAAGTTGCCATGCTGGCCACATTCTCCCGGGCACATTGCCTTACAGCCGCGTCACCATGCGTGGTGTCACCTGGAAGCGATGGGTATCATCTGATGCCGTGGCGTCACCCTCCCCCCCGACCGTCCATTGCTAAGCTCCGCACTGGGAGCTGGGAGGCACACGGTCCTTTTCTCACTGGAAACTATTTCCATTGACGTGGCACAGCTTCATGTTCGCTTTAATGATGTACATTCTGATTCATTCAAATTAATTAGCGGTTTATTTTTTTGCCCTTTATATGTTTCAAAAAACTCCTTCATGGGGTTTTTCCCTACTGTCTTGAGTGGAATATTTCACCCAGGGTCATTAATGAAATTTATATTCTTTTCATCCATAGAGCAAAGTTCTAGACACGTAGAAATGTTAACTTTTCTTACTGTAACTTGACTTTATAGTCTGTGGCTACCTCCAATGATCGGCAGACTATTTACCATAAGAGAAACCAAGAAAAAATCTGGCAATAGTTGGCAGCCCAGTCGGTTAGAATAGATTCAAAGTATCAATCTAATAGTCTCTAAATTTGGACCAACGGCCCAACGCCTGCTTTCTCTGTAGAGTCGTCATCTCAGGCCAAACAAAGCGGAGCGTGGAAGCAGCCGTGATCCAGATCCTCGAATCGTTCACACCTGCAAGTGAAAGGAATAGTCCAGTCAGCTGCTACTTACTCAGTAGTTTTGCAATTTGTTTGATATGTTTGTGCTTCTACTGACCATGCTCTGTTTCTGTTTGCTTGAATATAACAAGAGAAGAGGTCTGAACCTGGAATGATTTTGCTCTTTAGTTTATTAATTGAATGAATGGACATTGACAGTTAATCAGGTGTTTGGGGTTAGGGGTGCTGCTGCTGCTAAGTCGCTTCAGTCGTGTCCAACTCTGTACAACCCCATAGATGGAAGCCCACCAGGCTCCCTGTCCCTGGGATTCTCCAGGCAAGAACACTGGAGTGGGTTGCCATTTCCTTCTCCAGTGCACAAAAGTGAAAAGTGAAAGGGAAGTTGCTCAGTCGTGTCTGACCCTTAGTGAACCCATGGACTACAGCCTACTAGGCTCCTCCGTCCATGGGGTTTTCCAGGCTAGAGCACTGGAGTGGGGTGCCATTGCCTTCTGCCCTACTGATTTATTCCAAAGATGTTTATCCAGTGCTCCCTGCTCAAAGCATTGGCAAGATCACAGTAAATGAGACAGGCAAAAATCATGTACTTCTAGCGCTGACGTTTTAGTGTGGAAACAAGCAATGGAATAAACGGGAACAATCCAGTGTAATGGGTGCTGCTTGCTAAGAAGGTGGGGGGAGGGGGGGGGAGACTGGAATTCCAGGCAGAGGTTTCAGGAAGGAAAGTGTCTCCACAGGTGGGCTCCCAGGTCCCTGTCCTGAGACAGGCTCAAGCCAAGAGGTGGAGCCAAGCAGGATTTGAATTATTTTGAGCCAAGCCAGTTAAATGATTCTTGTGACTTAAATATAAGACCCAAAGCTTTCACAGCGCTGGCATTCTGTGCTGGACTCCCCGGTGCCAGGATCGCCTCTCCCTGGCAGAGCTTGAGAAACCGAGCAAGGCGCTCTCCACGGCGAGTGGACACGCCTGTGGAATTTGGGGCAAAATGGAGCAGTCTTCTGAAGTTGGTCTAGAGTGTCTCTGTTGGTGGAAATTGTTTACATACTGGCTTTTATGACCCAGTATTGATGCTCCATGCTGAGCATGTGTGTAAAACCTGTTTTCTCAAAGTTTGCTCGGGGATGACTCTTTCCTAAAGCGCTGTGGCTCTCTTCTGGAAGCCTACTTAATCTCTTACTAATGAAGTGTTTGGTTTCTAATCTCTCTCTCTCTTTTTCCCCTGCTAGCCCCTAGAGGCAACGCTGAAAGCACTTCTAATAGACAGGTGAGTGTGTTTACCCTGTGGCTGTAATAACTTGCTGCTTTGGTTGTAGGTAATAACAGTTTAGTTGTAGGTAATAACAGTTGAGGTTCTGTTCATTTGGCGAGTGAAGCACAAGAAAGAAACACGTGCAGACCTTCGTTTTCACCAAGCGCCGCCTCCGAAGGGACTCTCAGCTTCTTGCCGTATGCTTATAAACACGTGCGCTGCCTCGGCCGGAAATAAGCTCTGTTCCAGGCAGAGCCTAGCTCCTGAGCTTTTTCCCTGGAAAAGGAATCCAGAGCAGTCTCCCCAGCTCTTTCTAAGGTGTTTATCGCTGCAAACCGTGATCCTCGGTGAGGCCCTGAGAACACGCCTGTGAGCCCTCAGAGAGCCCGGCAAGATTCTGTCAAAAATCACCAACTTGCTGAATTATCAACTTCAAGATTTTTGCCCTAATTATTTATTTTTACTACTTGAAACTTCAATTATTTATTATTTTGAGGAAGATTTCCAGGTCCCCCTGTTTTGTGTATATACACACACACGTATTAAGCAGCTCCAGGACGTGCTTCAGTAGTTTTTGTCTTATGTTTGGTGAAGGAGACTGCAGGGACGGGGGGCCTTCGCTTTTCACCAAGCGCCGCCTCCGAGGGGACCGCAGCGCCGTGTGTGTGCACTCCAGCCCTCTGCTCTGCCGAGGCTGGGTCTCTGTCTGCAGTTGGAGGAGATGAGCGTGTCATCCCAGCCACAGCCCCAAGCCTAGAGTCTCTTCCAGAGGGTAAACGGGGCGGCTCCTCGCTGCTCCCTCGAAGCCAGGGCCGCGCCCTCCTTTCTCCAGGCCGCTCTCCAGTGTGCTGTGCATTTTGCCTCCACCTCTTGACGTCAGGCCTCCGTTTCCTGAGAGGCCCCCGCGTTTGTTGTGGGTCTGAAGTGGGGACCTCTAGCGCACACCTAGGATGCAACTTAAACCATCTCATTAGGAAAGAGTGTGTCATGGTTGGTCGTCTTCGCTGAGCAAGTGTTTCTGGTTCCAACTTTTTAAATCCCAGCACAAACCACTGGTGCTTTAGAACAGGGCTGGTCTGAAAGCAATTACCTGGCTGAGTTCCCAAGACTTCCACACGACTTTTTTCCTAAGATAACAATGGTGACGGGCACACACGCGCTGCCTCGGTCTGAAATAAACTCTGTTCCAGGCACAAGCCTCCCTCCTGAGCCTTTTCCCTGGAAAAGGAATCCGGAGCAGTCTCCCCAGCTCTTTCTAAGGTGTTATCGCTGCAAACCGTGATCCTGGGTGAGGCCTTGCTGCAGCTGGCATTTATCAAAGCGACTGAAGGCCATGCAGACTTCTTGAAGGAATCAAGAGTCCAATCACCAAAGTCTTTCACTGTATGGATAACCAATCACAAGAACAGGAAATAAAGGGCATCTCAGAGGATGCATGAAGCTCATATTTAAAAAAAAAAAAAAAAAAAAGAAGTGACCTGCTTTTCCGGGTGTCTTCTGCAGTTTCCATAACGATCCCTCAGTGATCAGAACCCTGTTGTCCAGCGATGTGGATATAGGTTAAAGCAGTAGTGCCGCTTCTCCTCCAGCAAACTGATCAGTTTTTTTCTCTGATTGATTAAACGTGGTGATGGCTTATCTTTCTCCACAACTAATTAAAAAAGAATGTCTTGTTTACTTAATGTGGGGGAAGCAGTATCTCTTCTTGCCGCCTGTTCATATATTTAGCAACCCAGAAGTCTCCTCAGTACTTAAATAGAAGTGACTTGTATTGGCTGGAATGGGTCTATGTGGAAAAATAAGCCAAGAAGGCTGCACATTGCTTCCCCTTTTCATTCTGCATGATTTTTAATGGGCAGAGTGCAGAATTGCAGCAACTTAGTAAGCAAACTTTTCAGTTGCATTTCTTCTTAGAAATGGAATAATGAACGGAAAGGATGAAAAGAAAATTGTCAAAAAGCAGCCTTGCCTTTATAAAATCTGAAGCATCAATTAGATTGTTAAAAATACATTTGCATGATAACTGCATGGTGATTGGAGATTCTGCAGAGTGTTTAATATATTGAGGCTACTTATGGTATGTGAAATAAATGCTAACTTCCTCAACTGATATATTTTTTTCTTATATTTCTGAACATTGGATGAAAGAAACGTGCTAGAAGTTAAGAAGTGCCGAAAATTCTTTAATTTTTTTAAGTTAATTCTTATATCCCAAGCGGGGCTTCCCTGGTGGGTCAGTCAGCGGTGCAGAATCTGCCTGCCAATGCAGGAAACATCCGCTCGACTCCTGGGTCAGGAAGGTCCTCTGGAGAAGGGAATGGCAACCCGCTCCAGTGCTCTTGCCTGGGAAATCCCACGGAGGAGCCTGGTGGGCTACAGTCCACAGAGTCTCAAAAGAGTCGGACACGACCGAGCGACTCAACAGCTACCGCAATCCCCAGCGAAGGACATTCTCTTTTCACTTCTATGTAAAATGTTGCCTTTCCCTTTGTTCTTATCAGCTGGATTTGTTTTATTCCTGGAAGGCAAGCCTTCATTTTCAGAAATGAGTGCTTCAAAAGTCTTAATACATCTCTTTTTTTGTCTTTTTTTTTTCAGCCAAGGAAGCAAGGATAAATGACTCCACGCAGGTCCTAGACACGTGGCCAACTCCCTCACCAAAAAGCAATTAAAAAAAAAAAAACAAACACATAGTATTTGCACTTTGTACTTTACCTGTAAATTCACTTTGTAGAAATGAGATATTTAAATAGACGGCTTTAATCTGTGAAAATGGAAGGGCTGGCTTCAGAAAATTAATCACATACAATGTATGTGTCCTTCTTTGACCTTCAAAATCTGTAGCTGGTGGAGATGCATGTTGAGTGGATTTAAGCTTGGCTTCTTCACCCCACACATGTTAGCTGACAGAAGCCTTGGCCGAGGCGCCTCCTCCTGACGGGCGCCGTCACTAGCAGCCTCGCCAGGTTGGCCTTGCCAGGGATCTGCTGTCCTGGCGGAATCGCTGAATCTGTGTGGGAAGCTCCACGGCTCCGTAGACGTTTGTAGTCGACTGCTGACCCCGTCCTGGGTTTGTTCACTCCTTGGGATTTTGCGTTAGCTTGTTGGTTTTCCTTCCCGAGTTCCTGCTCATGCAATGAGTTATCCAGCCACTAGCACAGTCTTTACCGGTGGTGCCCTCGTAGAAGAGATATTTCAACTCTTGTTGATGTGCCTGTTTTTCCATTGTGAGCTTCTGTTTGAGTTTTGCCTTGGGCTCAGATTATCCACGCTGTAAATGCTAGAGAATTCTGCCTGCCTTCCTGAGGCAGCGTGGAGGGGCCCAACGTTCAGAAAAGTAAATTTAATCACGATCTTCCCCAGCCAGCCAAACATGCTTGTCAGCCTTCTCCTCTTACGCCTGGCCCCTGTCCACCCGGCCCTGGTCTACCCCGGGGCCCCGGGGAGGGAAAGCTGCCGCCTGAGCACGTGGCGAGCGGCCTCCTTAAAGAAGACGTGGCCAGGCGAGGCTGCGCCAGGCGCTGGTCCTGGCAGCTGGGGCAAAGGCCTGGGAGTGCCCACTTCCCTTCTTTCCTGGTGTCTGGGCCTCGAGGACGGGCCACTGGGAGATCCACCTGAGTGGGGCTGGACCGGGTGGGGGCGAGCCGGCTGCCCCCGTCGGGGCTGGAGCCCCGCCTCCGTGCTGTGCCCACGGGCTGTGCCCACGGGCTCCCTGGGGTAGAGTGGAGTCACAGACTGTGGCGCTGCCTCAGCTCGAGCTTTAGGTTTGGAAAAAAGTCTTCTTGGCCCCAGATCCCCCGACACACAGCCTGTTGATCTGTCTCGGCAATTTTCATGAAGACGTTTCCTGCAGCGTCTCGTTTAAATTGCGGGAGAGTCAAAGTGGAACCTTGGAGCCTCAAAACCAGCCCCCGTGTGTGTCACCATTGTTTAAGAAACAGTTACGATCCTAACTTTATTGGATAATCTTTTATATTTCTGAACTTTGAATTTAATCATTTTTCTTAGATTAAAATAAAATATGCTCTCAAAACGTTAGTCAGCCTCTTGCTTCATTCTAAAGGTGTCTACAGTGGGGGGCAAGACATGGATGCTGGGCTGGGGGGAGGTGGACCTGGGTGCTGCCCCTCTGGCCGTGGGACTCGGGGTAAGAGCCTTTGGGGGCTTCAGCCTCCTGCTCTCAAACAAGATGACAAGCGGCGACGTGCACCCTGGTGCAGGCACGGGTGGCCGCGTGTGAAGGGTGCAGGCTGGTGCAAAGGGCTCACGTGCTCATCCTCGTGATGGGAAGCAGCCGTCCAGTCACGAGGAACCGAGGCTGCAGGCTTCCTGTGCCGCCGGGTGCTGGGTGGACCACAGGAGAGGCGGAGACGCGCCTGTCTTGGTTAAGCTGACGCTGCTGACACCGCAGCTCCAGAAGCCCTGGCGGAGTTGGTCCCAGCCTCCCGTCCTCGGTTAGACTCTCTGCGTCCCCCACCGCAGTGGACGCTGCCTCCTGCGGCTTTGCTGAGGTGTGACTGACACGCAGGACTGTGGAGGGAAGGCACACGGCACCATGGTGTCCCTTCCGTACACGGTGAAATGACTGTCACAGGAAGTTTAGAGAGCATCCAGTCTCTCACGTGGCTACCAAAACAAGGCTGCTTTTTCCCCCTAGTGATGAAAGCTTTCAGGATCTACTTTCTGAGTAGTTTTCAAATATACCCATCAGCTGCGTTCACTGGTCCGTCACGGTGTGGTCCGCACAGCAGCCTGCTGGCTGGCCATGCTTCCTCTAAGACTCTCTTCCCTCCCAGTAAGTCTCCCCTCAGCTGCACTATTTCCTTCTCTGCTTGGAAAAGTGTCGTCTTTGTAAAACTCAACCTTAGCATTTCAGCTGCGCAACTAAGATGCCGCTGGAAAGGAGTTAAGGGGAAGCTGCCAGAAAGCACTGCTTGATGGGGTGGCGTTTGGACTGGTCACGGAGCAGGAGCGAGAGGACACGTGTCCACGGAGGCGTAGAGCCTGAACAAAGGCAGGGAGGCTGGAGGGGCAAGGGGGCCGTGGAGGCAGCGGGCCAGCACGCCAGCGCTGGAGCAGACGGTTCTTATTGCTAACTATTAAGACTCTAAATGAGAAACAGAGACGCATTCCCTCCCGTACCTGGCGCAGCTGACCTGGTGACAGATGCCTCCCTCCCCCCAGGCCCTCCCCTCCTTCTCATGGTGAAAAATGCTCTCCTGCCTCCTTGTCAAAAATCACCAAGTGGAAGATTATTTAGAAGTGCACCGACCAACTCATAAATCACGCCCATGAAAGTCACAACTGGAATTTTCTAAAGTTATCAAGATGGAAGGTGTCAGCTTTTTTGTAACCCATGTGCAGAAATGACTGACATCGTCAGTGGACATCAGATCATGTAAACAACAGAGCAGGGCTGGAGAGAAAGTGAGGGGGAGACAGTAACGTGCTCGTGGGCGGTGGTGCCGGTGAAACTGTGCTAAGGAGGAGGGTGACGGCGCTGCCGCTGGTGGTGACGATGATGGCGATGGCGGTCACGGCGCTGATGGTGCCGACGGTGACGGTGAGCAGGGTGATGGCGGCGGTGATGGTGATGGGGATGGTGGTTCTGATGGTGCTTTGCTCCCCGTACCATATGCTACCACAGAGGCTTAGAGAAGGAAATGGCACCCACTCCAGTATTACCTGGAAAATCCCGTGGACAGAGGAGCTGGCAGGCTACAGTTCAGAGGTCACAAAGAGTCAGACACATACCTGAGTGTGACCTGAGCACAGCACATACCACAGCGGCCAGAATTTGTGAAGCATTTTTGATTAATTAGATGCATAGGCATTTTTGTATTTCTTCACTCTAAAAAGCTGTATTAGCTACTTTTTTACTACAAAGCTATAAAGAAACCACCCCAAAACTCCAGTCTAGCCCACCCCTGTCCGTTCTTCTCACTCTCTGCGTGTGGGCGGGGCTGGCGGGGCTCCGCTGGGCCGACCTCGTGCCTCACCAGTGGCTCCAGGATGAGGGGCCACTGGGCTGTGTCTCTGCACGGCTGAGGCTGAAGCACGGTGTGATCTACCCGACTGTGGGCACGTTTCAAAGCTCACCTGTCTGCTCGCATCTGTGAACCGCCCCTGGGCTCCGAGCAGGTCCCCAGGCTCAGCCTCCCAGCCCCTTGGGTCTGCTCTGCTATCTGTAGAGCAAAGCCTTGTCCTGGGCACCAGCCAGAGGGCCAGTGTGTCATCAGGGACCAGGCAGGACTGAGGGCAGAGGCACGCGGCGCACTTGGTGCTCTATCTGAACTGCGCTCATCTCACACGCTAGTAAAGTGATGCTCAAAATTCTCCAAGCCAGGCTTCAGCAATGCGTGAACCGTGAACTCCCTGATGTTCAAGCTGGTTTAGAAAAGGCAGAGGAACCAGAGATCAAATTGCCAACATCCGCTGGATCATGGAAAAAACAAGAGACTTCCGGAAAAACATCCTTTTCTGCTTTATTGACTATGCGAAAGCCTTTGACTGTGTGAATCATAATAAACTTTGGAAAATTCTGAGAGAGATGGGAATACCAGACCACCTGACCTGCCTCTTGAGAAACCTGTATGCAGGTCAGGAAGCAACAGTTAGAACTGGACATGGAAGAACAGATTGGTTCCAAATAGGAAAAGGCGTACGTCAAGGCTGTATATTGTCACCCTGTTTATTTAACTTATATGCAGAGTACATCATGAGAAACGCTGGGCTGGAAGAAACACAAGCTGGAATCAAGATTGCCGGGAGAAATATCAGTAACCTCAGATATGCAGATGACACCACCCTTATGGCAGAAAGTGAAGAGGAGCTAAAGGGCCTCTTGATGAAAGTGAAAGAGAAGAGCGAAAAAGCTGGCCTAAAGCTCAACATTCAGAAAACGAAGATCATGGCATCTGGGCCCATCACTTCATGGGAAATAGATGTGGAAACAGTGGAAACAGTGTCAGACTTTATTTTTTGGGCTCCAAGATCACTGCAGATGGTGACTGCAGCCATGAAATTAGAGGACTCTTACTCCTTCAAAGAAAAGTTATTACCAACCTAGAGAGCATATTCAAAAACAGAGACATTACTTTGCCGACTAAGGTCCGTCTAGTCAAGGCTATGGTTTTTCCAGTGGTCATGTATGGATGTGAGAATTGGACTGTGAAGAAGGCTGAGTGCTGAAGAATTGATGCTTTTGAACTGTGGCGTTGGAGAAGACTCTTGAGAGTCCCTTGGACTGCAAGGAGATCCAACCAGTCCATCCTAAAGGAGATCAGCCCTGGGATTTCTTTGGAAGGAATGATGGTAAAGCTGAAGCTCCAGTACTTTGGCCACCTCATGCGAAGAGCTGACCCATTGGAAAAGACTCTGATGCTGGGACGGATTGGGGGCAGGGGGAGAAGGGGACAGAGGATAAGATGGCTGGATGGTATCACCAACTCAATGGATATGAGTTTGAGTGAAATCCGGGAGTTGGTGATGGACAGGGAGGCCTGGCGTGCTGCGATTCATGGGGTCGCAAAGAGTCAGACATGACTGAGCGACTGAAATGGACCGAACTGAACTGAACTGAGTCCCATTCAGTCGGCAGCCGCTGCATTTCCCTGGCCACGGCATCTCTGCTTTGCGTTCTCTTCTTCAGAGTTTGAGCCAGTCGCTTGCTGTCCACGATGGGAGGGAGGGGAGGCTGCTGGGGGCGGGAGGGAGTGTCCCGCAGGCCCCGTCCGCCCGCTGACCCTGAACGGCTCTCCGTGTTTACTGCAAGCCCCCCACCCCCAGCATGAAGTAAATGCCCTCTTTCTGCCTGTTTTCTCTGGACAGCTGAATGCTTGCTGAGTTCTGATAAAATTGACCAGTTAATTCAGTTCATATGTGTTTCATAGCAGAAAGATTTCATACACCTTGTTATTAATATTTTACCTTCACAACAAAGATTTGACTTCCCTCAGCTGAAGGTATGCTCAGTCAATGGATCCTTGCTTTGCTTAAAAAATGGATTTTGTGCTCCCAACCAGGCTGCCTACGTGTTGCTTTTCCAGTCTACTGCGGCTTTTGTAGTTCAGAGGAGAAGTGCCACTTTACTCCTCAAGATCTTTTAAGTGCGCCCGGGGGAACCGCCTTGAATGTTTCAGTTTAAATTTACATATTCATGATGCTGTGAGTATTAGACCAGAAAGCCTGTTTCATTACTTAAAATGTGTCCAACTCTGGTTTTTCATCTAAGAAAATGGTCTTTCTAATTTGGTGAGCAATGTTATTAACTGAGCCCTGTTATAATAAAAGAAGCATATTTCTAGAAGTAAGATAAAGTGAAAAATTGAAATGTGTTTGGAAAGGGTTTAGGAGCGGTTGGTGGTGCTGAGCACAGCACGTGACCTGGAGTGACTTCTGCCAACAGCTCCTGGGCTTCCCGACACTGACGCTGTTATTTTGCATGCGTGCTCGGCCGCCTCAGCCATTTCTGGTTCTTTGCAACCCCACGGACTGCAGCCTGCTAGGCTTCTCTGCCTGCGGCTTTCCTGGGCAGGAATATTGGGGTGGGTGGCCCTGCCCTCCTCCAGGGCATGTTCCCGACCCAGGGATCGAACCCACGTCTCTTCCGTCTCCTGTGCTGGCAGGCGGCTCTTCTCTGTTGGCACCACCTGGGAAGCCCGACTCTGCGCTCAGTGAGCCTTAAATGCAAGTCCCCTTCCCCCAGCTTGGGAAACAGGAAGGAAGTGAAAGCGGAGCGTATTCACAGCAGTGCTGATGTTCACGCCTGTAAGGAACGGCTGTGCCTTCTGGTGACCCCACAGTCCCTGACGTTTCCTGATCTGGAGCAAACCAGAAACACTGCCCCTGGGTGACGGAAGCCGCCTACACGTGCTCGTGTCTGTCTCGTCAGGTCCTCGAAGCAGAGCCTGTGACCAGAGCAGGTCTCTTCACCGCAGCACGGAGTGATCACACGAAAGCCTCGAAGGCTGCCACTGGGCTGGGTGAAAACGGTCCCACTGTGCCATAACACACTGAAGAATCAACAGGTTTGATGTCAGAGTCTGTCTTCCATTTCGTCCTTTTCTCTCTAACGCTACTTCCGGCTGTTTCTGACTTTTCCTAATGTATCACCTGGAAGATACACGTATCTGATGAAATCCTGAGACGTGAGTTATGTCCTGTCATCACTGCTACTCTCAAGACATGGTCCAGGGAAGGGAAAGTGGGAGCTGGATGGAGCTGGCAGCTTTGGTGATGAAGCTTTTCAGAGACCAAAGCCCACCCCGGCCCCTGGCACGGCGAGCAGTGATGCCCCCTCTCTGCGGCGCCTCCAGGTCCGGGCCCGGTCACCACGCCTTTCTCAGGCCACACTGCAGAGTCTAACCGCGGAAATGAGCCTTCATATTGGTAAATCAGGGTGACTCTTCTGTCGCCCAAACGTGAGCAATTCCACCTTTCCCCCCAGACCTGAAACCAATCATTTCCAAATGTGCTGTTTTTATTTGCTTTTGTGTTGGGGAGCTAAGCGGTAATTCACTGTAACTCCCTAAGGGCTGTCGAGAATTCCTTTACTTGTAAATTTTGAGATGAACACATCCATCTGTTATTTCTCCTTTTAAGTCTGAAAATCCACGTGCCAAGTACAGGATACAGTTCTAGGCACCATAGCTCATATTTGTAAGAACATCATTTATGAATCTAAACCAGGTCACGATGGCCACCATCTGCAAACCTCAGATTCCGCAAAGGATTGTCTGTAGGCTACAGTTCACATCCAATAAAACCTTCATGACTGATGATTCCTCCTCAGTCAGTTTATTTCCATTGTCTTCACTTACCTTCTTCTTCCCGGGATCTTCTCTCAGCTCACAGCAACGGTCGCCTTTTGATTTTTCTACTTTTCATATTCTTACTGAGACACAAGCATGTCATTCACTAAGTTTGCAGTGGGCTTGCTATTTTTCACGTTATTTAGGTTTTCATGACTGAAAAAATGTAGACTAGCTCATCTTTTTGTCAAATGTTAAACAAGTACATTTTCCAGAGTTTCTTCTTGGGAGAGTGGGGCACGGAGTCTGTGTTCCATCTTGCTGATAAAACGCATGTTGACTTTAAAATGAAGATCGATCACATAATTAAAGCCTGGAGAGGAAGCCCTTTCACCAGTCCCAGCTGGTCTGCTGGTCACCTCCAGGCTGCTGACAAGTCCATGGATAGCTGTGCTCTGGCAGAGGGCCCAAAGGACCCTTCTCTGATTATAGAGTGGATGCAGTTTCAACCCGTTAAACCACATCTGACTGGGGTGCTTTCTCCTGAGCCAGGCTCATGCGCCTGAGCCCGAGGTGGACCCTGGCCACGCAGCCTCTCCTGGTTTCGGACCTAAGTGCTCCCCTGGGGGCCCCGCCACCCGCTGCCCTCCGCCCGCGTCTCTCTCGTCAATTGCAGCGTTTTCTTATTTGTCGCGTTTCTAGAACCGCAAGTGGGGCAGAGCAGAGCTCCGTGCACGTGTGCCAAGTGCTGGGGTGAGTCGTGCCCTTTTCCAGCGAGCCGTGGAAGGCCGAGGCCTTCCTGCGAGGGGCCGCTGGCTTGGGGCTGGGGGGGCGAGTTGAGCTCGCGCTTTGCTCCAGGAGTCTGTGACCTTGGGCAGGATTCCCAGCGGCTCTCAGCGTCCGGATCCTCCCTGGAAAAGATGAGCATTAATGTCTGGCCCACAGGAGCACAGAGCAGCCTCTCCGGGGCAGGGCCGGTGCTGTCCCGTCCACACGTCCCCTCCACTCCCTCCTCCGGCAGGAAGGCCCTGATTTTCTGCCATCCGCCCCCACCCCGAGACCCCCGGCAGACGCCGGCCTCTTCCCAGCCACTGCAAGCCTTCCTCGACTGCCACGTCCCAGTCCCCTCTGCCCACGCCTGTCTCCTCCTCGGTTATTTCCGCTGCGGATGTTTCGGAGACCCCGCCATCCCTGCTGGTGGCTCCCAAGCCCCTGAGGCCACTTTCACAGCTTCTGCTCCTCTCGAATCGAGGGAACCACAGGAATTGCCTTCTGGTCCTGCAGACAGAGCAGGCTTCTTCTGGCCTCTCTCGGGCCTTAGCTCCCCTCTCGGCTCAGGGCAGAATTTCTTCTTTGTCCTCAGAACTGCCCCCGTGCGAGCATCCTCATCCTCTGCAGCGTGCTCTGTGAACCTTGCCAGGCGGATCCCCGGAGCTGAGCGAGCCCAGATGTCTTGGACCTGTGCCGGGGCCCAGGCAGCGGGGTGTGTCTGGAGACTAAGAAAATCAGTCCACGTGGCGTCCCCTTCGATGATGCTGGGCCCACTGGTGTCAGCGCCGCCTCGATCTTCTCCAGGAGGATCTCACAGTTTCTTCTGGGCCTGCCTTCAACCCCTCCAGCCCCCCACCTTCCCCGATGCCCAGCGCGCCCTTCACAAACCCAGCTGCACACTCCCTCACCCCGAAGCCACGATGGGAGGCTCTCTCTTCCGCACCCCCCAGGCTGACGTCTTTCTCCGACTCGTGGTGGGTGGGGCCATGCCCCCTACGGTGGGCTCTGCCCCTCGCCAGCTCTGGGCCCCCTGTCTCCTCGCGGCCCCCCGGCTCCCTCCTGCGATGGCAGAGCCTCTCTTCCACTCGCAGTGCCCCCAGCTGAGAAGAGCCTGTCCTGACCCCAGCCCTGCTCCTCCGGCCCTAATTCTCTGAGGCCCCTAGAGCTCTGTCTGGAGAACGTCCTGGGAACAGAGCTCTCGGCTCAGTGGGGCACTGTCAGTCGTACTAGGGCAAGACAGCGGGATGGGCAGGAGGGCCCTGTGGCTGGCCAGCCCTCTGGTCCGAGGCCCCAGCAGCTGGTCTGGGGAGCTTCTGCCTCCCAGCCTCAGTGCGTGTCCTCCCCTCTCCCCCTGGGTCTCCACTGGACGATCAGAAAGGGACGCAGGAAACACTGCTTTCTCAGGGCTAGCTTGGTTTGTGAGGCCAGGTCTGGCTGGCCTGGGACTGGCTGGCCTGGGTCTGGGAGCTTTCTTTCCAGCAGCCGTGAGCACGGTCCACACCTCTTCAGACCCCGTCGGAGCTGCAAGCCCTCGGCCCCTCTGCCGGGGGAGCCTTAGGTCGTTCCTCCCACCTGGGTGAAGCCATCTGGTCCACATCACCCTCGGTTCACGTCCATCCCCATGGGGCTCCTGTGGGGCCTTCAGAGCCATCGGTCTATGAAT
>SJYF01001220.1:3914132-3931732 GCA_006410515.1 Procapra przewalskii
CCCCCCACCATGCTCCCTCCATCGCCTTTTCCCTGGGTGCTCCATGGCTGCCACCGAGGTCTTGGGAAGCGTCCACTGAAGGCAGGACACAGGATGACTGCCTTTAAAACTGACAGTTGGAGTCTTACTCTTAGGCTCCAACACAAGCTTCTGAAAACCGCGGCAGGGGGTGGTGAAATCCCAAGTCTCACAGTGGCTCTAGGAACAGAGCTCAGCATGGGGTGTGGGTCTTGGGGGTCGCATAAGGCAGACTGGACGCAAGTCTTCCCGGAGCAGAGAGGCAGGAGGAAGCAGAGAGGCAGGAGGGAGCGGAGGGCAGGGGGGGAGGGGAGGCCACTGGGGCAGGGAAAGCGCTGGACCAGGCTGAGCGGCTGAGCAGTGGCAGGCCCTGTCCTGCCTTCCCACCCCTGCTGCTCTCTAAGCAGGGAGCCCTGGCCGTGAGTGTGGGGGCAGAAGGCACCAGGACAGCACAGAGGGAGGCAGGGCTCAGGAGGGGCCCCTCTGTCCGCCTGGGTGCGGGGCCCAGAGCACAGGAGGGGAAACAGGGGTCAGGGCAGAGGAGAGAGTCCTGCTGCAGCGACCCAGACCCGCCCGGGCCTGCAGAGAGAGGGCAGCAGAGCCATTGCTCGTCGCAGGGCTCCAGGGCCCAGGGCCACGGTGGCCCAGGACGGTCAGCAGCCTTGGCCGAAGTGGAGGCTGATGGCCAAGGACCAGGCGGGGTGAACTCCTCTCTGTGGCATCCTGGAGTGGAGCTAACCGGACGTGTCTTCCCCTGAAGACACACAGAAGATACACAGTCCCCTCTGGAACGCACAGCTCACTCCCTGGGAGGAGAAATAGGAGCGCAGCTCTGAAGCAGCGGAGTTCAAACTGGCAACGACTCAGGGCTCAGTGACTCAGCGACGGTGGTTTTCCCTCGGAAGTGAGAAGGTCAGATCTCCTGCTACAGAGATGCTGTGACTCCACTGAAAATCAAACCCAAATTTAAAAGAAAGCAAAGTTCCTTTTTCAAAAACAAGCTGAGGTTGTAGCTCATGGGAATACCGCCTTGGCCATATCTGATGTTCAGGAGAATTCTGCATTGTCTATGTGTGAATGCCCTGCAAGAGCCATTCACCAAGTGCTTATTTATGGTATAGGGTTAGAAAAGGGATTCTCAATGTGTCTCCTGTTGGAGGAACTAGAATACACCCCTGAAATCCCAGAGCCCACACCTGAGCGCATCCTTCTCGACACGGACATTACCCACGCATGCAGGAAATGGCTTGGTCTCTGGCGTCTGTGAAGCCAGGACTGCACAGCAGGCCTTCGGGGACGGTCGAGATGCTTCGCGCCCGTGCTGGCAGACCGAGCGCCTGCAGTGTGCCCGGTGCACCTGAGAAGCTGGATTTCAAGTTGCGTTCAACTCGGCTTCAGTCACCTGTGGCACAGGCGGCCGTGCCCTGTGGTGGACACAGAGGCAGATTCTGGGTTCTCATCCACGACCCTGCACGTCGCCAGGACTGAGACTGTGTTGCTTTCTCTCCTCGGTAATCTCTTATCCTCGTCTCTACAGTCAGGCGGAGGTAAGAGATGTCAGTTGAAGACCTCAGTCTTCTCTCTAGACTCCTCCGGTCTGAACATCAGTCGCCTGCTGGGCTGATCCAGCAGGAAGTCTGGAGACCAGCCTGGGTGTTGACCCAGTGCTGCGTGCGATGGTGCATACACCTCTGGGGCTGGGCTGGGCTCAGAGACGAGGCTGCTTTGCCGAGCTGCAGAGAAACAGACAGACACAAGACAGAGCTTCAGTGGAGGGCAGGTGACGCCCGTGCGCAGCGGGCTGGGGGACTGCCTCCCCGGCCGGGCTCCTCGTCTCGAGTAACTGAGCGCACCGAGAGAGCTCTGCAGGCTGGGCGTCCGCACCACGCTCATCGCTCTTGTTCCTCAGTTCATCCTCACAGCTGTGATTCCGGTGTCTTTTGCACCTGTATCTCCTCTCCTTTCACCAGCTGTTTTCTCGCTACGTATTCTTTATTTGTCATGGAGTGACGAGCTGTTGGGAGGGAGGAAAAGGTGAGGAGCATAGCCGAGCAGAGCCCCCGACCTCCCGTTGCTTCTAATCTAATAAATGCCCCAAATCACCACTTTCCTGTGCTGGGCAAGACACACACCCTCTGCCTGCCTGTCTTCATGACACCTCAGCCAGTGACTTCAACGTTCCTTCGCGATTGCCTCACCTCATTTCCTTCATGGGTCTCGAGGGGGTGGTGGGAAAACAATGCTAATACGTTAGCTTTTATGCTAAACACGGTCAGTTTTCTAGTCTCTATCCGACTGGGGAGACAGCGAGTCAGGTGAAAATATTTCTTGTAGCGTGCAGTGCTCATGTAATCAGTTTCCTCAGTGATGCCTGCTCTGGTCCCCCGAAGAGATGTGTTTAAGCAGGAGAGACTCAGGGAGCAGGTCCGTCTCAGCCTTCTGTCCCAGCCTCCATCTCCGGGTGGGTGGCGCGTGTAGGGGCCTGGAGCTGAGGCTGGCGAGCCCGAGGCGACACTGTGTTGTGTTAACGGCAGCTGCAGCAATAAGATGCCATCGTCACAGAAAGTTGGTGATAGTGAATTGGAAGCTCAGCGTTCCTTCCCACCCTGTTGGGAACGTGGTGCTTGGACTCCTGACTTTCTCCACTGTGTGGTTCTCTAGCCCCACAGCTTCTGGGTTCTTTGCATGAGGCCAGTAGACAGGTAAGAGAGTCGAGCTGGCTTACTTGCTTCTTAAGATGTTGACCTACCATATAAAGCTTAAACTCCTACACTTGGAACCCAGGGTTTTCCAGCATAAAGCTATATCCCTCACGATTGCCAGATTACGCTTGCTCATCCACCCAGCATTTCTGTCACCCAGACAGACACATCCTCACTCAAAGCATCCTCTGACTGCCGTGCGTGCGCTTCACCCCCAGAGTGACTTCTGCCTGCAACTTTCAGCTCAGTCACCCTCTCAAAGAATCGTCTCAAACACCGTTATATGCCGAATCCTTACTCTTGGATCAAAGTAACTCTTTGCTTCAATCTCTCAGAGTTTAACATGTACATCTCATTTCATAGTTCATAACAGTTGTTTTACTCTCAAGTTCAAATCTCATTATCTTGAGATAAACAAGATAACGATAAAGATTGTTACTAAAGATTATTAAGCAGCTTAAAAAATTCTACAGTTTGAATATTCAAACCAGGTTTTATTTTCTAAATCAAATATATAAAACTCATTCATTGACTCCTTATCAGTCAAAATTGGAATCTATAATTTAACCAATATTTGTGGTCTTGGACTGCATACTATCTGAGAATTTCAGCTTCATGTAAGATTTATTAATCTTAATAATTCAATCAACATAGAATAGTCAGTGGAAAGATGGATTCTATGTAATGTGATTTAAAAAAACTTCCATGTGGCACTTGACTTTTCCTGTCTATGAGGTTACGTCTGGATGTCTGTAGATGAGCACTAATCACCTCATTTGTTTTTGTAACCACTATTGCAGACATTTCTCTAAATGAAATAATCTGTTGGTTCCATTTGCAAGTTGCATTTTTTCAAAGAAAAAAAAAGTCCTGCACTTAGATTTTTGAAAGTTTTCCTCTTTTGTCAAAGGGTAAATGTCACCCCCTCCCCCAGCTCTTTTTCCCAGGTGACCGCAAGACGGAAACAAGCAGCAGCCTTGCACGCCCTCAGCTGAGGGTGAGAATCTGCAATACCTGCCCTCGCCTCACTCCAGCCTCTTGCTCAGCTTCCGCTCCTCCTGGCTGGTGTTGGCGACACTGGAGTGGCCTCTCCCACAGCCGCGTCCCAGGAGACCCCGTCGGCCCAGTTCCCGCAGCCGCGTCCCTGGAGACCCCGTCGGCCCAGTTTGCCACCAGCTGCTGCCCATTTCCAGTCGCCGTAAAGCCTGGAGATGCTGCCATCAGCCCCCACAGGACACCTGCGACAGCCTGGGAATGCGCCCGCAGCTGTTGCCACGGACAGAAGGGTCTCCACGCGGGGCTCGTGAAGCCGTCCCCCACGCCAGGGGATGGGCTCCTACAGGCAGCACCAGACGTTTCCGGGAGCAGCCGGGACCACGGTGGTCAGGCCGCGCCCACGTGAGGAAGGCCTTCGTCTCCATCCGTGACGTGCGGGTGAAACAGCACCAGTCAGGCGCCGGCACTGAGTGCCGGGGAGCCTGGAGGACCCTTCACAGCCAGAGCATCCCAGGGGCGCAGCACTGCTCGTGCGTGTGCACACACCTGGGGAAGCAGGCTCCCTGCAGAGGGGCCCCTGCAAACGGGGTGAGAGCGGGGCACAAGCTTTTGTCAGGACCCGTGCCAGGAGAGCGAGAGAACCGCGGGCCAAATGTGCCCACCTGGGAAAGGCGGCCAGGAGACAGCTGCGGGAGGAGGGCAGGGTCTGAGATGGATTTCGACTACGGGGAGGAGCCACTGGGCCTTCTAAACAAGAACAGATACGCTTAGCCTAGGCTTTGCAGGGGCCGCTTGGCCATTCGCAGGAGCTGACTGTAGGGGAAGGGGACCCGCGGAGTCGGGAGGCTGCTCAGGCATGTGGCCACCCTGGACGGCGGCCACGGGGGGTCGTGTTGGAGGCTGGGCCAACACAACGCACGACTGAACTGATCGTGAGATGCGAGGTTCTGAGGAGAGGCGTGCAAGGATCCAGCTGAGAACACACGACCAAGAGAACGGTGGGCCCACCGCTTGCTGTGGAGACCAGGGCTGGGGCAGGGGTTGGGTGGTGTCCAAGCCTCTGGCAGAGTGTTGCTTTGGCATCACTTGTGGGGTAGATGTGCCAGGATGGGGAGGCTGGGGGTGACTCAGAAAGCAGCGGCCGCCGGGGCTGTTCACACGCACGCTGCCTCGGTCCCTGCGGGAGGAGGCCCAGGGGGCACCGAGAGCCGAGGAGGGAGCCCGCCCTGCTCAGTGTCTGGCGGGAGAATTGGGAAAGACTGGAAGGTTGGGGGGCAGCAGGGTGGAGGCACGGACGTGTAGCCCAGGAGCTTGGCCAGAAGCTGAGTAGCGTGACAAGTGAGCACCGACCCCTGGATGACCTTGCTGGCGACCTTGCCAGTGGCCTTGCCTGCTCCAGGGAGGAGGCAGGAATCATCTGAAGCACTCCGAAGAGGACTTGGGAGGTGGGACTCTGGGACAGTGACACAGACGTGTGTGAGAGAAGCATGCATTCGCGTCGTTTAATGACCCACATGTACTGTTCAGAAGAACATGCTTCTACTCCAGTACCACTCAGAAACGGGGAGATGGACAAGGATTCTGCTCCGTAAGAACAAAGATGCATCTGGGGCCGTGTCCTCACTAGAAACTCAGGTAAACCCTGCATAATGCCACGGATGGCTGCAGTGACACGCAGCTCATGGGGACTGCGCAGCTGTGCCCCCGCGGCGCTCTGACTGGTGGGACCAATCGCATGGCGCGTCTTCACTGCACATGGGTTCATGCGCTCTGTCACTGGCGTGTGTCCAGCTCTCTGCGGCCCTGTGGACTGTCGCCCACCAGGCTCCTCTGACCATGGGGTTTCCCAGGCAAGAGTACCGGAGTGGGTTGCCATCTCCTTCTTCAGGGGAGCATTCCTGACCCACACCTCTGTGTCTCCTGCTTTGGCAGGGAGATTGTTTATTGCCGAGCCACCCGGGAAGCCCTGTGTTAGTCAATAATGCAAGAGAAAATAATGCAAGAGAAAATAATGCAACAGAAAATGAACAGGTGAGTCTGTACTATCACACATTCACAAAGTCACTAGTTAAAATAAATCTGTTAGCCAAAAGTACATTTAATTACACAGAATTCTTCTTGACTTCTGATTTTGAAAAGCTTCATTACTAGACAGACTTTTTAAGTCGCCCAGGAATAGATGTCTTAATAAATCTCCTTTTATCAGGAAAACAAATACGGTGCCGTTGACGACAGAATGAGGACCACAGGATGAGATCTTTTTAAAAAAACAAACAAGCGAAGTCTCAGTCGACCATCAGAGCCCCTTAGAGGCCTGAGGGGCTTTCCAGCTCATCTGTCCTGAAGGTTTGCAGAACAGTTGGCTTGCCCTTCCTCTCCTGTCTTCCAAGAATTTTCAAGTCAGACTGAAAAAGGAAAAGGACCCAGAAGCCAGACTGGGAGACGGAGGTGGCAGGACAGCATCCGCTTACCCGTTTAAGGACCTTTTGGGGTTGATGGGGCTTCCCTGGTGGCTCAGCTGGTGAAGAATTCCCTGCACTGCAGGAGAGCCCGGTTCCATCCCTGGGCCGGGAAGGTCCCCTGGAGAAGAGTAGGCTCCCCACCCCAGTGTTCTCGCTTCCCTGGCGGCTCAGCTGGGGCTGATGATGCGGATGGGAACCCGAGCGTGTCTCTGACAGCGACTGGAAAAGCCAGACTCCTGTCTGCGCTTCCGTCTGCTACACTCCTTCGAGTCACCTGCTGGGATGTGGGCAACACGTTTATGGTTCAGGCAGCCTCAGGTCCAAAAGGCCGGGGTATTACTTTCCCCAGATTATAGGGAAGGGGGGAACCACACCTGGGAAGACACCAGCAGTGGAAATTTCGCCTCGCTGTGGCCCCAGCACGGAAAGAGTGAGAAGGGAGGAAATGAGCGGCTGTGACCGCTCTCCGCGGGAACGAGGCGAGGCAGGGGCGCAGCGGGACGCGGTGCCAAGGACGCCCCGAGTGGGGGTTCGGGCCCCAGCTCAGGCCGGGGGCCGGGGCTCAGGATGCAGTCCGTCACTGCGGATAGAAGAGGCAGAGCTCAGCGGCCTACTGAGCAGCCCAGCAGGCAGCAGGCAAGATCCCCGCCACTGGGCGGAGGCCTCATTAGGCTCCAGACTCCACAGGGACCGAGCCAGCTGAAGCGAGTGGAAACGAACGTTAAGAAAACGCTGCGCGGTGTGGGCACAGACTGTCCATAAACACACGGGATGAGGTTCTCCCACGTGGCGGGGGGGCAGCAGCTAGCATGCCTCTCGCTTCAGATAAAACAGACTCAGGAGGCAGCAGGGCGTGAATATCAGCAGACGGACACCGTAAATCCTCTCAGGAGTGTGGAAAGAGGCCGCTGCCATTGCACAGGGCGGTTCAACTGCAGGGTGGAGGAGCTGGAAAACCTCAAGCCTATGGGTCTGTCCATAAATCGTGGTGGGCATTGCAGGTCAACTAAAGCATCGAAGGTCAAACCGCCCCGATGCTTCGTGGTCACCCTGGGGGTCAGCTGCACGCAGTGAGCATTCTGTTTCCATTAACGTGTCCCGCTTTCTGTAATGTCTATGTGGCAGCGCTGAGTGAAGTCGTGAATCACCGCAGTGTGGCTTTTTCCTACAAAATACGTTTCCCAAATTGCCGTGAAAAATCTTGAACTTTCCCCTCCCTTTTCTACTAGGTCATATTTCTTTGTCTAGTGTTTTTCCGTTATGTTTCTTGCTTCAGATCATAAAAGAGGTGTTTGTCCAGTTTAAGTAGGAGCGCTCCGTCAACATTAGCATTAGTCTTCAACTTTTGAGATAAAACTTGCATTCAGGGAAGTGATGCCTTGACTTGTAACCATTCCAGTCAACATATAGAACCTGTCAATCCCCCCAGAAGATTCTTAAATTGAAGCCCATCCCCATCCTCCATAACCATCCACAGTCCTGACGGCCATCCCTTCAGGTTAGGTTTCCTTGCTTTTGAACTTCACTCAGATGGAAGCATCCTGTATAAACGCCTCCTTCCGTGCAGAATAATGTTCTAGAGATTCTAACAAGAAGCTGTGGGACCCAGTTAATACTTTTTATTGCTGAGTCACGTGTAATACACCACAAGTTTATCTATTTGATGGATGTTGGGTTGTTTACAGTTTGGAGCTATTATGAATCACATTTTGTCTAAGATATTTTATGGAGAGATATTTTTTAAGGGAAATAAAAAGATAACGAGTGAAATTTTTGCAAACTTTTCCAAAGTGTGGTGCAACAGTTTTAGACTTCCATCAGCAGTCCATAGGAATTCCTGTTAATTACAACCTTGCCAGCATTTGGTCTCTCAAAATTTTAAATTTTGCCATCTGAGGTTAGTGGAATGGTGTCTTGTGGTGATTTTAATTGATATTTCTCTGATGATGAGTAATGCTGAACCCCTTTC
Organism: Procapra przewalskii; assembly: GCA_006410515.1. Lineage (NCBI taxonomy): Eukaryota > Metazoa > Chordata > Mammalia > Artiodactyla > Bovidae > Procapra > Procapra przewalskii. The sequence goes on from SJYF01001220.1 coordinate 3,922,280, forward strand.
AAGGGTTTATTGGCAAATCCTACATCTTCCTTTGAGAAGTGTCCAAGTCTTTTGCTCATTTTATTAGGGTCTTTTTTTTATTATCTGTTTGTAGAAACTCACTGCATGTACTGAACATGAGACTTCTGTTAGATATATGCCTTGCAGATGTTTCCTCCATTTCTGACTTGCTCTTTCATTTTCTTACTCATGCCACTCAGTGTAGGAGCTTTTTGTTCAGGTGAAGTCCAGTTTGCTGACTTTTACATGTAATGTTTTTTTAATCCACTCTAAGGAACCTTCTCTAGTGTGAAGGATAAAAATATATTTCTGTTTTCTTCTGAAAGTTTTACAGTTTTCACTTTTATGACTCATCTTGAATTCCTGCTGTAGGGGTCTAAGGATGGGGTTCTGGTTCATTTTCTCCATGTTCATCCAGATGGTGAAATACAATTTGTTGACTGAGTCCCCTTCTCTTTTGAGCTTCTTTAGAGTTCATTCTCTCAAATTCAGGAGGTTTGTAGTAAGTTATGAAATCGCTTAGTGTGAGTCTTCCAATTCTGTTCTTTCTGAAGTTGCTTTGGCTATTCTGCTGCTGCTGCTGCTGCTAAGCCGCTTCAGTCGTGTCCGACTCTGTGAGACCCCACAGACGGCAGCCCACCAGGCTCTGCAGTCCCTGGGATTCTCCAGGCAAGAACACTGGAGTGGGTTTCCATCTCCTTCTCCAACGCATGACAGTGAAAAGTGAAAGTGAAGTCGCTCAGTTGTGTCCGACTCTTAGCGACCTCATGGACTTCAGCCTACCAGGCTCCTTCGTTCACGGGATTTTCCAGGCTATTTTAAGTCCTTTAAATTTCTAAGTTTGAGAATCAACTCAACAGTTCTGAGTCCATCAGCATCTGCCTGGGGTTGTGTTAAACCTGTAGATCGATTTGCAGATAATTAACGATACTGAGTCTGAAAATCCACGAACGGAGTATGTTTGTCCTTTCACTTAGTTTTCTTCTAATTTCTTTCAGCGTTGCTTACAAATTCTCAAAACAAATGATTTGCATGTATTTCACTAAATGTTCAATTCAGTTCAGTTCAGTTCAGTTGCTCAGTCGTGTCCGACTCTTCTCGACCCCATGGACCACAGCACTCCAGGCCTCCCTGTCCATCACCAACTCCCAGAGTTCACTCAGACTCATCTCATCGAGTCCGTGATGCCATCCAGCCATCTCAGCCTCTGTCGTCCCCTTCTCCTCCCAGCAATCCCTCCCAGCATGAGGGGCTTTTCAAATGAGCCGGCTCTTTGCGTCAGGTGGCCAAAGTATTGGAGCCTTCAGCTTCAGCATCAGTCTTTCCAATGAACACTCAGGACTGATTCCCTTTAGGGTGGACTGGTTGGATCTCCTTGCAGTCCAAGGGACTTGCAAGAGTCTTCTCCAGCACCACAGTTCACAAGCATCAATTCTTCAGCCCTCAGCTTCTTTATAGTCCAACTCTCACATCCATACATGACCACAGGAGAAACCATAGCCTTGACTAGATGGACCTTTGTTGGCAAAGTAATGTCCCTGCTTTTGAATATGCTGTCTAGGTTGGTCATAACTTTCCTTCCAAGGAGTAAGCACTCCTAATTATTATGATGCTGTAAATAGAGTTCATTTAATACTTCAATAGTTTCACTGCAGTATATATAAAATATAATTGCATTTTACTCCCTAAATATTGTTTCATCCTAGTAACTGATTTGCTGATAAACAATGTTATCTTTTCAAATAAAACTTTTTTTAATCTTTCTTTTTAACCTTTGTGCTTTTATATTTCCTCACTGCCTTATTTCAATAGGAAGGTTTTCAGAACAATGCTGAATGAAAGGATGAGGAAGGCTATCCTTGTCTTCCCGATCCTAAGAGGAAACACGCAGTGCCTCGCCACTGGTGTACGCAGTATGCCCATCACAAAGCACGCGTCGTGAGAGTGGCCGGTCTTCTGTTGGCTTTTATATGACTCTTTGACATAATACAGGCACTGTTTTCTTACACTCAAGTTTGTGTTTGCTGAGATTTCTGTAAGTAATACACCTATATCATTAAACTTACAATGTAATAGGAAATCAATGGGCACTAAATTGTTAAACGTCATGGTTATGATGGAGCTAGCATGGCAGTAGTCAGCTCAGTCCAGTCTAGTCGCTCAGTCGTTTCTGACCCTTTGCGACCCCATGGACTGCAGCACACCAGGCCTCCCTGTCCATCACCAACTCCCGGAGTTCACTCAAACTCATGTCCATCAAGTAGGTGATGCCACCCAACCATCTCATCCTCTGTCATCCCCTTCTCCTGCCTTCAGTCTTTCCCAGCATCAGAGTCATTTCCAATGAGTCAGTTCCAATACACACAATTTTGCTGAATAAAGACTACTTTTTAAACAATAATGATGATAAAGATGTTAGACTGTAGCTTTCTCGTAGTTGGTTTTATTTTGTAGAGGGATTTTCATCATGAAAGGACTGAGTTTTGTCAAATGCTTTACCTGAATCTCTTGAGACAATCGTATTATTTAGAAGAACCTAGACATGAAAGGGTCTCTATCGGCCTCACAGAAAGCTCGGACCAGACTTCCCGCATCTGCGGAGCAGAAGTGATGAGCCTTGTCTCCCTTGGAGGTGGACCTGCCTGGAAAGGGGCACAGGGAGCTTTGTGGTTTAGTGGAGATACTGTCTGCTGCTCCCGGTGATGATCGCACTAGCGTGTCCATTCATGTACATTTCACTGGGAAGAAACACCTGGTCATGAAGTGCCACCTGTTTTAGACATTAGGGGATTTAATTTTGAGAGTCACTTTGCTAGTGTGTGAGATGAGTGCAACTGTGCCATAGTTTGAGCATTTTTTGGCATTGCCTTTCCTTGGGATTAGAATGAAGACCAATATTTTCCAGTCCTGTGGCCATTGCTGAGTTTTCCAAATTTGCTGGCAGATTGAGTGCAGCACTTTCACAGCATCATCTTTTAGGATTTGAAATAGCTCAGTTGGAATTCCGTCACCTCCACTAGCTTTGTTTGTAGGGATGCTTCCTAAGGCCCACTTGACTGCACTCACCATTGTGGTTATTTGGGTCATGAAGATCTCTTTTGTACAGTTCTGTGTATTCTTGCCGTCTCTTCTTAATATCTTCTGCTTCTGTTAGGTCCAGACCATTTCTGTCCTTTATTGAGCCCATCTTTGCATGAAATGTTCCCTTGGTATCTCTAATTTTCCTGAAGAGATCTCTAGTCTTTCCCATTCTATTGTTTTCCTCTATTTGTTTGCACTGATCACTGAGGAAGGCTTTCTTATCTCTCCTTGCTACTCTTTGGAACTCTGCATTCAGATGGACATATCTTTCTTTTTCTCCTTTGCTTTTCACTTCTCTTCTTTTCACAGCTATTTGTAAGGCCTCCCCAGACAGCCATTTTGCCTTTTTGCATTTCTTTTTCTCGGGGATGGTCTTGATCACTTCCTCCTGTACAATGTCACAAACCTCTGTCCATAGTTCTTCAGGCACTCTATCAGATCTAATCCCTTGAATCTATTTCTCATTTCAACTGTATAACCATAAGGGATTTTATTTAGGTCATACCTGAATGGTCTAGTGATTTTTCCCTACTTTTTTCACTTTAAGTCTGAATTTGGCAATAAGGAGCTCATGATCTGAGCCACAGTCAGCTCCCGGTCTTGTTTTTGCAGACTGTATAGAGCTTCTCCATCTTTGGCTGCAGAAAATATAATCAGTCTGATTTCGGTGCTGACCATCTGGTGGTGCCCATGTGTAGAGTCGTATCTCGTGTTGTTGGGAGAGGGCACTTGCTCTGACCAGTGCCTTCTCTTGGCAAAATTCTTTTAGTCTTTGCCCTGCTTCATTCTGCATTTCAAGGCCAAATTTGCCTGTGACTCCAGGTATCTCCTGACTTCCTACTTTTGCATTCCAGTTGCCTATGATGAAAAGGACATATTTTTTTTGCTGTTAATTCTAGAAGGTCTTGTAGGTCTTCACAGAACCGTTCAACTTCAGCTTCTTCAGCGTTACTGGTTGGGGCACAAACTTGGATTACTGCGATATTGATGGTTTGCCTTGGAGACGAACAGAGATCATTCTGTCATTTCTGAGATTGCATCCAAGTACTGCATTTCGGACTCTTGTTGAGGGCTACTCCATTTTTTCTGATGGATTCGTGACCACAGTGTAGATATAATGGTCATCTGAGTTAAATTCACCCATTCCAGACCATTTTAGTTCGCTGATTCCTAAAATGTCAGTGTTCACTCTTGCCGTCTCCTGTTAGACCATTTCCAATTTACCTTGATTCATGGACCTAACATTCCAGGTTCCTATGAAATATTGTTCTTTACAGCCTTGGACTTTACTTCCCTCAACAGTCACATCCACAGCTGGGTGTTGTTTTCATTTGGGCTCCGTCTCGCCATTCTTTCTGGAGTCACTTCTCTCCGCTGATCTCCAGTAGCATATTGGGCACCTACCGACCTGGGGAGTTTATCTTTCAGTGCCGTACCGTCCATACTGTTCACGGGGTTCTCAAGGCAAGAACACTCGCGTGGTTTGCCATTCCGTCCTCCAGTGGGCCATGTTTTGTCAGAACTCTCCATTGAACTGATCGGATTTAATCATCTATTATTTTGCTAAAATTTCTTGCACTGACGTTCCTGAATACAGTTGGGCTGTACTTTCCTCTCTCTGTATGTACCATCCTCAGTGAGTTCTGAGAGCAGCTCAGTTCGGCTCAGGAGCTCTGTCATGTAAGACTCTTTGTGACCCCACGGACTGCAGCACGCTAGGCTTCCCAGTCCATCACTGACTCTCAGAGCTTACTCAGACTCCTGTCCCTTGAGTTGGTGATGCCATCCAACCATCTCATCCTCTGTCGTCCCCTTCTCCTACTGACTTCTATCTTTCCCAGCATCAGGGTCTTTTCTAATGAGTCAGTTCTTTGCATCAGGTGGCCAAAGTATTGGAGCTTCAGCTTCAGTCTCTTAAGAGTCTTCTCCAACACCATTGTTCAAAAGCATCAGTATCAAAAGTTTTGATATCAGAGTAATTTTAACCCCAGAAAACAAGTTAAGAAGTATTTTCTCCTACTCTATTTCCTGATTTCTTTTTTTTAAAAGATTGGTATCACTAGACTGATTTCAGCCAAACTTGAGTGACAGGTTCTGGATTTACCCTTTTGCCTGAGCCAGCCATAAAAAATTCACACCAACTATGCAAAAATGATTTTCAAAACACTAGGACTAGACAAAGAAGGATAGTGATTGATGAGCAACAGATGACTGTTCTCGGAAGCCAAGCAGGATCGGCCTGGTTAGTGCTTGGATGGGCGACATGGAGAGCAACTGAGCTGAGGTCTGTGGTTGCTTCAGGTCTCTGCTTTGGATGTGTTTCTAAGTTGTGTCGCAGGATCAGAACACCAGCCAAAACCTGCAAGACCCCTGGAGCTGAGGAGACTGGGGTGACAGTCTGGTGAGACTAAGGCAACCAGAGTGCACAGGACTCAGTGCTGGAGATGAGAGGGACAACATCAGAGAGACTCCGGGGATCCGCAGGCGCCCGCTCGACAGAGGCCTCGTGAGTGTGTGTGTGCTGGGCCAGGGAGTGAACCGTTCTAAAAGATTACCAGGAAACAGTGGCTGGAATTCACACGTGGCACCCGTCACACTGGAAGAACTCATTATTCATGGGACATTTGCTGCGGCGGTCAGGAATGTCTTGCATCAATAGTGGGAAATAATTATTCTTAGAATAAACACTGCTCTGGACTCACTTAATGAATCATGAAAGCAAGAGAAGAAAGGCTCAGACAGCTTACAAGAAAAGCAACTGCAACCCCAGGCAAGGCGCAAGAATACTCACAGGAGTCAGAAACTAGGTGACCCTCCATACGATGGGCCACACCTCGTCTGGTATCAGTCAGAAATCACTGAGCCTGCGGAGAAGCAGGAAGGCCTGATGTGTGGCGAACGACACTATTAATCCATTAAAACCAGCCCATAATGGACGCAGATGGTAGAATTATTAGAGAAGGACATTGAAGCAGTTACTGTAATAAAATTCAAATATTCAGGAATCTAATAGGAAACATAAAATATAAAGCAGACAAAATTCAAATTTTAAGAACTGGTAAATACAATGTCTAAAGTGGAAAATACACTAAATTGGATTAATGGCAGATTATACATCAACAGTAAAAAGATAAAGAACTTGAAGACTTAAAAACAGAAAGTATTCCTCCCCCCTCCAAAAAAAGCACGCGCACACATACAGAATAAACAAAATGATAGATCAAATGTAAAGAACATAAGTGAACTTTGAACAAAACCACACTCACATAATGTAACTGGAGTCATCAATAAAGAGGATGGCTTGGGGGTAGAAAAAAATTTTAAGTAAATAATGTCAAAAAGTTTCCAAATTTAGTGACTGCTATACACCCACAGATCCAAGAAGCTCAACAAACCCCAAGCACAATGATGCATGCAGAAAATTACACTGGAATCAAAACCACAATGACGAGAGTCTAATCTCTCAGGACCAGTGAGAAAGAGAGAGTCTTAATAGCCGACAAGGAATGTGTACAGAGGAGTGGATGCAAGGATGACAACAAATTTCTCGTCAGAAACAATATTTGAAAAAATGATGGCTGAAAATCTCCCACATTTGATGAGAACATTAATTTGATAAAGTAAACTTAATTAATACATTGAAGAAGCTAAATAGATTTTATTAGAAGAAAGATTCCAAGTAACCTAACACCTACATTAAGAGGGCTTCCCCGATAGCTCAGTTGGTAAAGAATCTGCCTGCAATGCAGGATACCGTGGTTTGATTCCTGGGTCAGGAAGATCTGCTGGAGAAGGGATAGGCTACCCACACCAGTATTCTTGGGCTTCCCGGGTGGCTCAGATGGTAAAGAATCCACCTGTAATGTGGGAGACCTAGGTTTGATTCCTGGGTCGGGAAGACCCCCTGGAGAAAGGAAAGGCTACCCAGTCTAGTATTCTGACCTGGAGAATTTCATGGACTGTATAGTCCATGGGGGCGCAAAGAGTGACTGAATGACTTTCACATTCACTTTCTACATTAAGAAACTAGAAATCTGAACGCAAGCTTCAGGAAAGAAATAATAAAGGTCAGAGTAACAAGCTACCATGAGTTACCCCAGAAGAAACAGAAAGTGAATGTATTAGACAAGTAGGGACAATATCACGGCCTTATTGTCAAAGGGCAATAGCAAGAAAATAGAAGACAGCCCACACAACGGGAGAAAACGTTTGTTGCTCACTTATCTGATAAGGACCTAGTGTCTAGAATGTATGAGAAAAACTTTCAACTCAACAATGAAAATAAAGAGATCCAGTGAAAATAGGGCAGGGGGTTTGTAAAGATATTTCTTCAAAAAAGATACACAGATGGCCGATAACCACATGAAAAGAAACTCACCATCTTTAGTCATTAAATGCACTTAAAAACAACTATGAGAGTACTTACACCACTTGGATGCCTATAGTTAAGGGAAGTAACAAGCGTTGGCAAGGGTGTGGGAAAATCAGAAGTCATGCTTTGCCAATGGGAATAAGATGATGCGGCCACTTTCTAAAACAGTGGGACAGTTGCTCAGAAATTAAGCATCGATCTACCATACGACCAGCAAGTTCCCTCCTTGGTGTAACCCCAAGAGAACAGAAGACAAATGGACAAGCCCAGGCTTTCCCGCCTAGAACAGCTCCTCGAGGATAATGGTGATTCTCTGCCGCCCAGAGGGCAGCCTGCCACTTCCCGTCCCGCAGCCTCTGGGGTGGGTTGTGGGGGCAGGGTCCTCTCCGACTCCCTCAACCTGGGCACCTGCTGAGCTTGGTGTGGGAAGGACAGTCCTGGGCCTCCCTTCCTGATTCCGGCCTCGATGTCAAGGTGGCAGCAGAAGGGATGAGGGCAAGACCAGCTGCGCACACAGGGCACTGGCTGCGAGCCCTCAGCTCCAGCACCTGTGAGCTGCAGAAAGGAGGCCTGGAACGCCTAAGTGCCGCAGTGTTTATCCAAGTGCATATGTAACACACGCGCACACACACCAGCAGCCGGTGTCGCAGGCAGCTGAGGGGAAAGGTGATTTAAATGGTCTCCTCATACTTTTCTTGATGGACTAATTCATACGATCACTATGTATCTATTTCATGTTCAGAAAAAACAAACGATAAGATTCCTCTGTTGAGCTATGAACTCTCCCAGAAGAAGAGTCTCAGCACAGGCACGCCACCTGAGCAGGGGCCACAGGCTGGTCTTGGGACCAAGCTTGCCGGCTGACTCTGCCCCGTGGAAATGCAGGCGGCCTTGGTGCAAGTCCAGGGACCGTGGGACCCAACAGGCCAGCAGTCTGGGACAGGTAACGCAAGACGCTGGGGTGACAGGCCAGTGGCTGGACAGGCTGGAGACCTCCAGGGGAAGGAAGGCTTCTGGGGAAAGTCCACTTGCAAGAGACCCACTTGCGTCTCACAGGCCATCGTCCTGATCTTAAGGACTCTGACCTCACCAGAAGCACAGTTTACACAGATGACACGTCTGGGAAAAATTATAAAACCTTTTAACAAGAAGTGCAGAGTCTGATGCTTTAAATAAATGCAGAGTTCCAACTGCATGCCCCTAGCTTCACTTTTGAAAAGCTCCCAGTCACCAGAACACAGGGATGTCAGAATTTTTATTCCAGACTTATTTTCGAAGTGTTTCACAGGATTTAGCAGGACATAGTGTGGAGAAGGAAACGGCAATCCACTCCAGGACTATTGCCTGGAAAATCCCGTGGACAGAGGAGCCTGGTAGGCTACAGTCCATGGGGTCGCAGAGTCGGACACGACTGAACGACTTCACGACAACGAGCGTGATTCACTAACGAGAAAACTTTTTCAAGATGAAGGTCGTTTCTCTCGATCATCAAAACTTAAAGGAAATGTAGCAGCTATAGAGACCCATTTTAGGGGAGTGATTAGCATTGAAAGAAGAAAATAGTCTTCGTTTCTTGCCGCCACAAATCTCCTGCGATTGGTTAAACTTAAATCCCTTCATGAGAGAAGACTGTCTTGCAGGGAAAGAGTGAAGTGCGGTTTTGATAAGCTGCCACGCCCTTTGGGGCCGGTTAAAGCTGAAAGCCCAGCCGGGTGGCAGCAGTCAGAATGAGTCTCTGGCCCGGGGAGGCCACGCCAGATCCACGTGGAGAAGCGCGCTGGGAAGCATCCCTGTGTCCATGAGCTGTGTTTGGAGTGCTCCAGGGAGGAGGGTGCAGGGCGTGGCTCACGACAGGGCCGCGCCCCCTGACGCTCACACCAGGGCCACGCCCCCTGAGGCTCACACCAGGGCCACGCCCTCCCTGACGCTCACACCAGGGCCACGCCCCCTGACGCTCACACCAGGGCCACGCCCCCTGACGCTCACACCAGGGCCACGCC
>SJYF01001220.1:3952397-3966580 GCA_006410515.1 Procapra przewalskii
CCCCCCCCCCCCCGGGGATTATCTTGTAGCACATCCAGAAATCCTTTGATTGGCCCTGATGCTGTGGCCTTGAGCAGGTGAAGTGATCAGCAAACCAAGGAGCTTCTCCAAGGCAACCACCCGATCAGCGCCACGTGGCGCCTTCGGGCTCGGACACCCGCCTTCTCACTCGCCTTCTGGAAAAGGTGACGGCAGGTGGATGAATGCCCTTGAGCTGGTGTTCAGAGGGTTGAGGGTCTTTCTCAAGTGGAGGAACTTTCTTTTAGAGAGCTTACGATGCGTATGATTGATGGCGTTCTGAAAATACAAATGCAGGGATGACAGACGGACGGATGGACACACAGGCAGTGTGTCTGTTCAGTCTCAGCTGTGTTCGACGTTTTGCGACCCCATGGACAGTAGCCCGCCAGGCTCCTCTGCCCATGGGATGTCCCAGGCGAGAGTACTGGAGTCATTTCCTCCCACAAGGGGTCTTCCTGACCCAGGGGTCAAGCCTGAGTCTCCTAATTGCAGGGAGAGTCTTTACCCACTGAGCCAGCAGGGAAGATACATAGACAGGTAGACAGATAATTGGAAGATGATAGGTAGGAGGTAGATAAATTGACAGGTGGATAGAGACAGGTTCTAAGAACCTGTGTGTACATCTTTGTACTAAACTCTGACTGCTCTCCATAAAATATTCGTTAACTTTAATGCCTTCAGGCCATGTTCCATTGCCATTTTGCCCTAGAAAAACCACTTTATGACTACTATTTAAAACAATAAACATACAGTCGATGAGCTCATTTTTGGATTTGGCGCAAACTAAAACCCATTGATTTCTAAAATGTTTTCAACGTGCAGCGTTTACTAATGCCTTTATGATGCAGGTATAGACCCGCAACCCACATGGACCGCAGCCTGGCATGCTGCAGCCCATGGGGTCGCAAAGAGTTGGACACGACTGAACAATAAAACAACAAGAGACTGACATGTTTAAATTTGTTTTTTATAAATCACCTAAAAAATGAAAGTGAAAGTCGCTCAGTCCCGTCCGACTCTTTGCGAGCCCATGGACTGCGGCCTGCCAGGCTCCTCTGTCCATGGGATTCTCCAGGCAAGAATACTGGAGTAGGTTGCCCTTCCCTTCTCCAGGGGATCTTCCCAACCCAGAGATCGAACCTGGGTCTTGCACATAGCAGGCAGATTCTTTACCATCTGAGCCTCCCATGTCAATCAATCGACCCCTCAAGATGAGGCTGTTCTAACAGCCTCCTAGTGATTCCTCCTGTCTCTCACTTGGCCCAGCCCTCCTGTATGCACACACACATACCTCGTAAAGAGGGGGATTTTACCATGACAGCCTGCTCAGGCTTCCGATGAGGGTGGATGCAAACACAGACGGGAGGCGTCCCTGCAGATGGACACCAGCTGGGGCAGGACCCCTGCCTCTCTCTGATCCTGAGAACCTCTTTCCCTTCTGACACCCAGTTACACCGCCTTTACTCCACACTTGGCACTCACTGCTTGACATTTCAACACTGTGTCCTGGAAGCTGAATCTTAACTCTCAGTTAGATCGCAAACCTCTTGGTGTCAGAGATAATACATCTTTCTTTCACTTCTCTGCAGCAGTCGAGGCAGCCACTGAACATACGTGGTTCATCTGCTGTAACCTGTCGAAGGACTAGAAAGTAGGGCCCTAGCACATGATGACAGGACTAAGAGCGTCCAAACACTAGAGCTCAGGGCGGCTTTGAGGAGAGTGAGCAAGTGGTTAGACAAGAAGGGCAGATGGCCCCAGAGATGGCCGCAGAGGAGGGCCAGGCGGGGCTACAGGAGCCTTCCCGGAAGAGCCTGGGTCTCTCCTGGCATGGGACTTTGATAATCAGAGAAAGGACAGAGTTTTATTTCAATCAGTAAGAATAAGCATGTGGTATCCTGAGGAAAAGGCAAACGATCTGCTCTGCTCTACGGGGATGACTGGATTTCTAACAAAGCTTAGTTCGTCAAAACCATAGTTTAATGAGATAAAAGGAGCTAGATTCAGAGAATGTATGATAGGCAATCACAAAGTAATTTTTCCTCCAAGTATTTTAGCAACAATTTTAAAAATATTAGAAGTAGGTTTAAGCTGCATGGATTCACACTGAAAAAATGTTTGTTGATAAAAATGAACAAAAATCCTAAAAACATCTCCTGTCCTTTAACCCACAAGTTTATGTACTCTGGATTCTGCTATTTTTGACCTTGACCTTGACAGTGTTTTGTGGTAGAATCCATAGACTCCAGGGATAAACCGGGAGGAGGAGAACCAGATGGGATCAGACCGGAACCTCCAGACCAGATCAGCGCCGAGCCTGGGACGCACATCAGAAGCTCTCAGTGCTGTGTAGCCTCTCATACGCTTCTGCGCTAACTTCACTGTGAATGCCTTCAGGACAAAGAAACAAACACAAATCTTACCCTTAAAACATAGGTTAAATATTTTATAAAGGATAAGATTGGCCTTCCAACTTCCTGGCTTAAAATTCAGCATTCAAAAATGAAGGTCAGGGCATCTAGTCCCATCACTTCATGGCAAATAGATGGGGAAACAATGGAAACAGTGACAGACTTGATTTCGGGGTCTCCAGAATCACTGCAGATGGTGACTGCAGCCATGAAATCAAAAGACACTTGCTCCTTGGAAGAAAATTTATGACCAACTTAGACAGCATATTAAAAAGCAGAGACATTACTTTGCTGACAAAGGTCCGTCTAGTCAAAGCTATGGATTTTTCCAGTAGTCATTTGTGGATGTGAGAGTTGGACTATAAAGAAAGCTGAGCACTGAAGAATTGATGCTTTTGAACTGTGGTTTGGATAAGACTCTTGAGAGTCCCTTGGACTACAAGAGAACCACCCAGGCAATCCTAAAAGAAATCAGTCCTGAATATTCATTGGAAGGGCTGATGCTGAAGCTGAAACTCCAATACTTTGGCCTTCTGATGAGAAGAACTGACTCATTGGAATAGACCCTGACACTGGGAAAGACTGAAGGTGGGAGGAGAAGGGGACGACAGAGGATGAGATGGTTGGATGGCATCACCAACTTAATGGACATGAGTTTGAGCAAGCTCCAGGAGTTGGTGATGGACAGGGAGGCCTGGTGTGCTGCAGTCCGTGGGGTCACAAAGAGTCGGACACAGCTGAGTGACTGAACAGAACTGAACTGGTGAGACTTTCAAAGGAATATCATCTTCTCAAAAATAATAATGTTAATCTGACATCCCTGAAGGTTGGGAGAAGAAAAAAGTTAAAGTTAGCTCAAAATGGCTGTTTTACTTAAGAATCATGACTAAGATCATTCAGGGTTTTGGGTAGAGGTGGGGTCTGTTTCAAAAACTTGCCCTATCACATTTCAGGATGTAATTGAATTGAAATAACAAAGACATGTGTGAATTCAAATGCTAAAATCAAATGATTAATCTTTTGTTTTGCCTAAATATGTTTCATTTTTTGATTAGTAAACAATTTAGGACTTAACTTTTAAAATGGATTTCTTTCTAGCTATTTTGGGGTTTGTTTTAGGGTTTAGTATTTCCCTATAAGAAAAACTATAGTTTACATTTTGCTTTGCTGGTTTAATAGTTATTCATGAGCAAAGCACAGAAACATGCCTCAAAGCCATCAGCAAATTAACAGTAAGAATCAGAGAGAATAAAGAAATCAGAGAGAGCAAAGACTGTAAATGCATCACAAAGGAAGCACCACAGGAAATAAGCTTAATGGCATCAAGATGAGCGTCCTTAGAGGAAGCATATTTCAGGTCTGTTTTTTAACTTATTTTTTTAGTGACAAGCATAATTCGATTTGTTCTCCTTTTTCCATGGATAAAATACTAGGTGAACGTACAAATATGTTACTTAAGTATCTGAGAAATTTAAGAACATGGTGAATAAAACCATATTGTTAGTGTCCTCAAGTTATTCTCTCGTGTTGAGCCTCAGGGAGATTTTAACTCACGGGACTAAATGGCATTCACTGCTCTATTCTGTTTAGTGAAAAAGTCTAAAGTGAAAGTCGCTCAGTCGTGTCCGACTCTTTGTAACTCGAGTTCTCCAGGCCAGGATACTGGACTGGGTAGTCTTTCCCTTCTCCAGGGGAATCTTCCCAACCTAGCAATCGAACCCGGGTCTCCTGCATCGCAGGTGGACTCTTTACCAGCTGAGCTGCAAGGGAAGCATCTCAATAAATCCCAGCTGTAGAAGGTGAAACCTCAGAGGGCTGAGGACCTCGATCCTAAACCTGGTCTCCACAGATCATTTGACGGCACCAGCCGGCTAGTCAAGGGCGCTGTTATTAAAGACTCGCCAAGTGCTCAGTGTTCTGCATAAATTATTTCTTACTCTAACCCAGAAAGACGCTCTCCCAATGGTATAAAAGAAGACGCTGAGGCGCGGGAAAGCTGCCCGGGCAGAAACTGGCGGCGTGGGCTCCATTCCAGGCAGCCACTCCAGCTCCAGGTCTTCCTCCTCGCCTCCCAAGCCCTCCGGCCGCAGCTCCCTGCTGTCTCTTCAGTTTAGACGCTGCTGCTGCTGCCAAGTGGCTTCAGTCGCATGCATCCGACTCTGCGCGACCCCATAGATGGCAGCCCCCCAGGCAGGAGCACTGGAGTGGGTGCCATTGCCTTCTGCAGGTTTAGACGCTGGGTCTGGGTTTGCTGGCCCAGCGCTCTCGCCGTTACGCCGCTGTCTCAGACAAGCATGCGGTGACATGGAAGTGTCACGTCACAGTTCCTCTTGACTGTTCTGAAATAATATTAATGCACTTTTCCTGTTTCTAAGACAGAACTTAGTGCTTCTTCCTTGCTTTGAACTATCACAGCTCTGTCTGTCCCCGCATCAGTATGAAAGACTTACATCCACAGAGACAAAGAAATCGCACACAAAAGAGTAAGGCAGACAAGCCAACATAAAGAAGGGGAGGTCAGGCAAACGCTCCGTGAGCAGATGCGTGGGTGGGGCACGAGCACGCGAAACGGTGCCTGGCACCACTGTTCACCGGGGAGTGCAGATGCAAAAGCCGAGGAGGTAGCGTCTCATGTCAGGCATCAGCTGTGCCGGCTGGTGCTCAGAACGGAAGGCTTGAAGCACGGGCCTGGAGCTCTCGCTCGTTCCCGGTGGGAATGTCGGCGAGTGACGCCTCTTTAAAAATCAGCCTTCAAAGCTAAAAATACACTTAAAATGCCATCCAGCAACTACCTTCTCAGTTACTTATCCAAGAGAAAAAGAAACAGCGTCCACACAAAGCTCTGTATACAAAGGCCTATAGAAGTGTTATTTATAAGAGCTAAATCTGGAAGCAGAGCAAGGGCTGTTGACAGGTGAGTGGATGAGCGGGTCTGCTGTGGCCAGACGGGGCACTTCCACCAAAACAGGGGCAACAAAGACACACTTCTACGTCTTGCTGCTGCTGCTGCTAAGTCGCTTCAGTCGTGTCCAACTCTGTGCGACCCCATAGACGGCAGCCCACCAGGCTCCCCCATCTCTGGGATTTCTCCAGGCAAGAACACTGGAGTGGGTTGCCATTTCCTTCTCCAATGCATGAAAGTGAAAAGTGAAAGTGAAGTCGCTCAGTCGTGTCTGACTCTTCGTGACCCCATGGACGGCGGCCCACCAGGCTCCTCCGTCCATGGGATTTCTCCAGGCAAGAGCACTGGAGTGGGGTGCCATTGCCTTCTCCGCTTCTACGTCCTAAGGACGACAGAAAGGACAGGAAAGAGTGCACACCTCGAGTCCACTCACACGAGACTCCAAGAAGGCCAGTTCCACTCTCTGCCTGTAGAAGTGCCGTCCATGGTTTCTTGTAGCCAATAGTGTGCAGTGGCGATTGGCTAGAAAGGAATTTTTGAGATTGACGCAAAATGTCTCTATCTTCATTGTAATGATGTTTACATAGATACATACATGTGTCAAAATACACCAAACTCTGTAGCTAAAATGGGAACATTTCAGTGTATAAAGCCGCCTCAGTGATATTGAGTTACAAATAAAGAGGAGACATACAATAGTACTATCATTTTGTGTTTATTCGGGGACTTTGCTGAGGATGGTGGCCCAGGAGACCACCTCTCAGATGCTCCCAGGAAATGTTCCAGAGAGGTGAGGGGGCGCACACAGTGTCTTCAGGGGGCTGGATTAATTTGCTAGAGCAGCTCGTAGAACTGAGACCAACATGCTGGTTACTAGATGCCTGGTCTGTTGTAAAAGGATAAGACCCCGGAGCAGCCGAGAGACAAGGACAAGTGTGGGAAAGCAAAGATGTGGAGCGTCCGTGCACTCTCGGGGGCTCGCCCTGCAAGTCTCCCCGGCCTCACCAACCTGGGAGCTCTCTGAATCTGTCCGTTCGGGTTTCTATGGAGGCTTTGTCAGGCAGGCACAGTTAACCAAGGTTAGCTGTTGGTGATCCAACTCAGCCTGCAGCCCTCTGCCTTGCCCAGAGGTCAGGTGAGGACTGGGAGGTGGGGCTTCGAGTTCCAGCCCTCTCTGCTGGCAACAAGCCCCGCCCCGGGGCTTCCCAAGAGCTGCTTTATTAACACAACAAAAGACACTTCCATAACTCTTAATAGAGGAAATTCCAAGGGTTTAAAAATTCTGTGCCAGAAACAGAAATGAAGACCGAATATATATATATTTATTTCTGTGTGTGTTAGTCACTCAGTCGTGTCCAACTCTGGGACCCCATGGACTGCAGGCCATCAGGCTCCTCTGGCCACAGGATTCTCTAGGCAACAATACTGGAGTCTGGTCTCATTCCTTCTCCAGGGGATCTTCCTGACCCAGGGATTGAACCTGGGTCTCCTGAGTTGCAGGCAATTCTTTATCATCTGAGCCACCACGGGAAGCCATATTATTGTCAGCTAAACACAATGTACAATGTGAGAGCTGAGAGTGAAGTTTTATTTGGGGCAAAATGAAGGGTACAGCCTGGAAGAGAGCATTTCAGCCAGCTCTGAGGAGCTCTTCCAAAGCAGCAGCGGGGCAGCAGGGTCAGCGTTACATGCGATTTTCCTGAAGGGAGTGCATGCCATCAAGTAGCTGGCTTTATAAGTCACAGCTTCACAAGCCCTGAGTAGCTCTTCAGCTGCCCTCGTGGGGTATGACTAACAAAGTCTGGGCTTTCCTTTCCAACCCACCTCCCCTTGGTTGCAAAATCTTCTGCAGGGGACAAGGCACCCTGACACTGAGATGTTTACAAGACTGGATGATCAGATGAACCTCCGCAAAGTGTTTTATATTATCCACCCCGGAGAAAATAACACTTGAAATAGATTGTTTGAGACGTTGTTACTGACATGGTCCAAACATCAAGTAAATTAAAGATGATTTGTCAGAATTAATTATATATCCATGAAACTTGTATTCTTTCCTAGAAACATATTCTCTAACTTGATGCTATCTTTACAAATTTCATTTGCAAAATACTTCACATTTTGACAAATACTGTGTCTCAGTCTAATCATTCCGTTGCTAAATTCGGGATGACCACTGCTCTCATTTTCTCCACTCATCTCCCTGGGTCCAGCTTGTTAGGACCTAACTGGAGCCAGGACCTAACTGGAGCCAGGACAGGCTCTGAGGGGCAGGCTAGGCCTGAGGTTTAGTCTCTAGGAAAGCTGAGGCACTGGGAACTCCCGCAGGCAGTGTAGCTTGACCAATAAGAAAAGATCCCCGCAGCCCCCCCACCCCGCCCTCACCAGACCTGAGCCAATCAGGATGGAAATCCCCTAAGAAAGCCTGTGTGTGTGGAGATCTAGCCAATTAGTAGATGCCAAGAAACCCTTGCAGCCAATCCGCCCTTACCAACCCCCTGTCTTTGTCCTAAACCTATAAATACTACTGTAATCCAGGGCTCGGGGCTCTCGTCAAGACTCCACTGTGTTGGATGAGGCGGGAGCCCTAACTCGAGCTAGAAATAAAACGCCCCTCCTGCTTTTGCATTATTGTGGACGTCTTATTCTCTCAGTTTTGGGGACTCGGACTTCGGGCATAACACAGTTGACCGGCCTTCTCTTTCTTCATGAGTCTTGTTTCTGATGTTTAGTGTTGTTAGGACCTAACTGGAGCCAGAACAGGCTCTAAGCTAAGAAAGCTGAGGCACTGGGGTCCCCCACAGGTGGTGTAGCTTGACCAATAGGAAAAAAATCCC
Organism: Procapra przewalskii; assembly: GCA_006410515.1. Lineage (NCBI taxonomy): Eukaryota > Metazoa > Chordata > Mammalia > Artiodactyla > Bovidae > Procapra > Procapra przewalskii. Next base: position 3,960,569 of record SJYF01001220.1, read on the forward strand.
CTGAGAAAGCCCGCGCATGTGGGAATTTAGCCAATTAGTAGATGCCAAGAGACCCTTGCAACCAATCCGCCCTTGCTGACTCCCTGTCTTTGTTCTAAGTCTGTAAATACTGCTGTGATTCAGGGCTCGGGGCCCCTGCCTTACTCCACTGTATGGGACGTGGCAGGGTGCCCTAACTCGAGTTAGCAACAAATAAAGTCCCTTCTTGCTTTTGCATTGCCTTGGTGGATTTGTTCTCTCAGTCTATTCGGGGACTTGGACTCGGAGCATAACAGTGTAACGTTAACTATAATTAAACGACATGAGGACAGACAGATCAGTGCTCCAGTCATTACATTTTAACATGACTTTCCACTTTGCAGAAAAATGTCTTAGCGTTTTGTTTGCTATTTTCAAAAGTTAAATACTGCATTTGAAAAGAGTTGATAATTTTGACAAGTATTATACAAAAAGCTCTGAGGTTCCTACTTAAGGGTTATATCCTCATTTGACAGCTAAACCAAATCTATGGAATTTACATGAGAAGAGGAAGACTAAGTAATCTGTCCCCAACAGCCCGCCAGGAGGCACCAGCAGCCGCCTTCCGTGGAGATGATGTCGCGGAGCCCCAGCCCTCGGGCCGCCAGCACCGCGCCCGGTTTCGCTCACATCTCTGCAGTCCTCACCTTTAGCAGTGGTGAGCATGCACTTTTAAGTTAAAGGATCCAGAGATAAGAAAGGGAGCTACACACAGCAGTGGAAAACAGACGAGGTGGCTGGGACCAAGGACCAAGGCGAGGAATCTGACCTCAGACCCCGAGTCTCGAGTCTCGTCAAGCGCTGATTCTGCTACATCAGACAGGTACACGACACACCCACCCTGGCCAGGCCCAGGCTCGAAAGACCAAAGCCGACGAGAACACGGAGGCATCACACTCCCAAGAAGCCCGCCCCTTCCCAGGGTGAGCGTCGGACACCTGGGTCTCCCGCGAACCAGGCTTCTTTCCCACCGGGTGGGGAGGTGGTCTGCGCTAAGTGCCCACATCTCTGCGCTGCCGCCAGTGAACAAAGCTCTGCTCTTCGGCTTCAGTTTCCAAGCAGAAAAGGGACCCTCCCCCACCGAGGCCGAGAGCTTCCAGGGGCTGAGGCAGAGCCCGTAAGACTTGATTTGGTAACATAGGCTCCTCGTTTCTTTTAAAAGCCTGAATTTTAACGCACCATAATTTGCAGAGTATAACTGTGATCCTAATTGCTTTCTCTGACTTTAGGTACCAGAATTAAGGACCTCTTTGTATTTGTATATTTTAGAAATACATCTCAGCCGTTTGGCCTTTCCTGTGTTTATTTTAGAAAGTTTCCCAGTGACTGCCTCTCAGTGCTTTGCCTGCATCCCTCTGTTTAGTCTAATAGAGATGAAAAAGCAAATTGGCCAGGTGAAGTGTTATGGCAAGTGACTGTCCAACAAGTAAAGGTGAACCTGCAGCCGATGAGAGATCCATGCTCGAAATGATAATAAAATCAAAGCTCCATCTCGTCACTGAAATAAATTTTGTCTGAGCTTAAAGGAATGTTAAAAAAATTCTAGCAAAATGGTAGATTAGATATTCCAATTAACTCTCACATTGTAATTAATCAAAAATTCTAAACAAGTGTATGCTTGTGCATCAACATGGCGTGTGCGCGTGTGCGCGTGTGCGCGTGTGCGCGTGCGTGTGTGTGTCTGTGCTTAGTCGCTCAGGCGTGTCTGACTCTCTGCGACCCCCATGAACTGTAGCCCTCCAGGCGCCTCTGTCCACGGGATTCTCCAGGCAAGAATACTGGAGTGGGTTGCCATTTCCTTCTCCAGGGGATCTTCCCAACCCAGGGTCGAGCCCAGGTCTCCCACACTGCAGGCGGATTTTTACCATCTGAGCCACCAGGGACCCCCCCCCCCCACACACACAGTTGGAATACTGGGAAACTCAGAGCTGGACTCAGTTAAATGCTCCCCTGAAGCCAGCTTTCCTGGCCCATCGACCGACCCCAGTGAAGCGCATGCCTTGGCTGACAGCCTTTATACAGTGTGGTGCAGACAGGGGCCCCACACAGAGCCTTGCTGTCTCCTTGAGACCAGGAGAGGGCTGGGCATTCAGGGAGACTGAGGCAGCCAGAACTTGCAGGGCAGAGTCAAGGGGGGGTGCTGCCGAGCCTAAAACTCTGGAGGTCTTCAAGGGACGTGTATTTATATACACACATACATACACATCTCTTTTTGATTCTGCACCTGAGTAACGGCGTCTCTTCCAGACTGCCTGCGGCCGACGGAGGCAGGACCTCTAGCCTGCGCTGACCGGTGGGGGCACTGCTGGCCGGCAGGGGCACAGACCGCTCCCTGCATGGCCACGCCGCCTTTGGCACCAGATCTGTTTGTCAGAAGGAAATTTCCCACAAGGGGCCTTGCTGGAGCTGCCAGACATGGATCCCGCCACAGCTCAGGGATCGCAGGCCTTGGTCCTCAGGCTGAACCGCGGGGACACAGCACCCACCTGGGGAGACCTGGGCACTGGGAAGAAGGGTGACGGCCCGTGTGCCAGGCGCACGGAGACTCGCGCGAGCATTAGGTTCAACAGCACACGCTGACATCAGCGCCGGGTGAACCAGACTTTAAATACCAGAAAATGCACTGAGAGGACTAGTCACTGTGTAATGAGAAATGTTTACACTACAAACATTTACGCTAAGTTAAGTTACAAATTCCAGTAACTTCCCTGGTAAATACGTCTGCCTACAATGGGGGAGACCTGGGTTCGATCTCTGGGTCAGAAAGGTCCTCTGGAGAAGGCAATGGCACCCCATTCCAGTACTCTTGCCTGGAAAATCCCATGGACGGAGGAGCCTGGTGGGCTGCAGTCCATGGGGTCACAAGGGGTTGGACACGACTGAGTAACTTCACTTTCTTTTCACTTAAGTTACAAATAATAATATTTGCATTGAAAATTGTATGCATTGAGTAAAATAACCTCAAACTACATAAGACAAAAACTGAAGAATTCCTGACATAAACTGGAAAAGCGTCAAAGTAGTGGAAGGTTTTAGATCACTCTCAGAGAACAGAAAACCAAGTGAGAATATAGACGCTGTGAAGAGCGTTCAGAAACAATATCTTGGAGAACACCCAGAGTAATGACGAGACCGTACCCATGCTGCCGCCGCTGCTGCTAAATCACTTCAGTCGTGTCCGACTCTGTGCAGACCCACTGACTGTAGCCCACCAGGCTCCCCCGCCCCTGGGATTCTCCAGGCAAGAACACTGGAGTGGGTTGCCATTTCCTTCTCCAATGCATGAAAGTGAAAAGTGAAAGTGAAGTCGCTCAGTCGTGTCCGACTCTTCGAGACCCCATGGACTGCAGCCCACCAGGCTCCTCCGTCCATGGGATTTTCCAGGCAAGAGCACTGGAGTGGGGTGCCATCGCCTTCTCCGAAACCATACCCATAGAACATTTTAAAGCATTGATGACATATTGGTCATGAAAAAAATCTTTAATAAGTTGAAGGAATTGATTTTATATAAATTATATTATCTACCAGATATATAGCTGTTTGAAATCATATATAAAATCTCATAGAGTTGGAAATTTAAAAGTACATTTTAAAATAAATCATGGGTTGAAAAAGAAATCACAAGGGAAAATTAACAAATATTTTGCATGGAAAAACTAAATTAAAAAACCTTGAATGTTCAACTAAAACAGTACTTTAAAGGAAATGTATAGGCTTAAAGGCTTACAAAAATATAAGAATGACTATTAATGAGAAGTGCATGTAGAATAATCCTGAATAAAGGAAAGAAAAATCAAACAGAAAGACAAACAGAAACTAATAAACAAAATGACCTTACAACAGAGAAGATAAACAAAGCTGGACTAATGCACGTGCCTTTAAACAGCCAGCAAAGAGATGGAGAAAAATATAGAAATGGTATAAATAAACCACAAGGTTATTAAAAAGAAACACAGCTATAATGCTGCAGAGATTAACGTTATGAAAAGCTTTATTACATTAAGTTCGAAAACATATTAAATTGACAACTTTCCAGAAAAACATAACGTAAGAAACTTACTGAAAACAAAAATAATCTTGTGTAAAGATAATTTAACCAGTAGTTAAAAATTCTTCAACAAGAAAAAAATACAACTTTTAAATAAATGTACTGGTAAATTCAAGGAAATATTCAAATAAGAAATAACTTAAACTGACTAGAATGTAGAAAGTAAGCTCCCTGTTGTAACTGACAAGGCTAACAGACACTGCACAAAGATGTCATGAAAGCTGAGAATTAAACTCCGCCTTGGTCAGAAACTCAGAGGCCGAAATCCTTTTCATCTAATAACAAACAAAGCAAATGCATTCTATGAAAAATAAAATCCATGAGGGAGGACCACATACAGCTTATCCCGGGAAGGCAAGGTTACCAAAGCAAGTAACACTGTCCATGGCCCTCTCCAGGCCAGAACACTGGAGCCCCTGGAGTAGGGTTAGCAGGCTCTTCACCGCTGAGCCACAGGAGAAGCCCCCGTTAACTACAGAAAAAGTTTAAAGGAGAAATTATATATAATCAACTCAATCAATGCTAGACTCAATTGTGTTTGATGTGTGTTTAATAATAAAGCCTCAGTATCACTGTAACCGTATACTCTGCCTTATTCAGGATGGACCTGCTTTCAAATGTTGTAGTTGTGCAATAGAAGGACCCCTTTTCCACTCAAAAGTGTCCAGGTTTATGACAATACATTTTATGGCAATCCAAATGGAAGACAAGTTTTCTAAACCCGACATGTCGCACCCCAGAAGTCCTACAGCAGCCGCTGCACACGAGAGCAAAAACCTCAGGACTGCGCGCTTACGCTGAGCATGGCTGGTCTCACATTTCCATTCAGACTTGCCCTGAGATTTTAACCTGTGAGATTTGATTTTGGCTTGTTTTTAAATGTATATATAAGGATCGGAAAGCAAGATTAAGGTATGATACATAAGAATGATGCAATTGTCTACACATAAAGCTCAAAGACTCTATAAACTTATCATTAATAAGCCGCTGGTTTTTGGTAGAAAGTCAGTGAAGAATACCCAGTGCAGGGCTACACAACACACACCATGAATGAAGGTCACTCTTTATAACTTCTTAAAGACAAAAGTGCCTGGGGATAAATATAACAAAGTGTGCCGGTTAGCATAGTGTTGGAATAGGGAGAGAAACATTAATTCATGGAAAATAATTTAAAAAAAATCCAGAAATGGACTCATGGAGTCACGGAAGCGTATTTAAGACAGGGGCTTCCCAGGTGGCTCAGTGGGTAACGAATCTGCCTGCCATGCAGGAGACACAGGGCCCACGGGCTCCATCCCTGGGTGGGGAGGAGCCCCTGGAGGGCAACTCTTTCCAGCATTCCCGCCCGGAGAATCCTGTGGACCGAGGAGCCTGGTGGGCGACAGTCCACGGGGTCACAAGGAGTCGGGCACGACTGAGCAGAACCTCCACACACAACATGTCTTGCTAGAAACTTCCATCTAAAGACATGTGCTTAAAAGAGAAACCTGCCTTCTGTAACTCAAAATAAAAGAGCAGGAAGCCAGGGAGCAGCGGACAGAGGCGTCAGCTGCCCGGGGCAAAGGGCAGCGTCTCCGAGACACGAGGCTCAAGCAGAACCAGTGGCCAGAGGCTTCCCTCCGAGCGACGCCGCCGGGCTCCAAGAGACACCGCTGAAGGGCCCCCACACCCAGCAGCACAGCAAGCACATGGATAGAGGAGGCGTGACTGGGAAAACCTGGGGCTCTCCTGTGCGCCTCCTCGAGGGCCTCCGCACCCCCTGCAGGATCTCCCCACCTGGTCTGCACGCTTCCCTGTGTCTGCAGCCTCAGTGGACACGGTGGCTCAGGGGGACGCGTGGCTCGGGAGGGCACGTGGCTCTGGAGGGCGCGTGGCTCTGGAGGACGCGTGGCTCGGGAGGGCGCGTGGCTCGGGAGGGCGCGTGGCTCGGGAGGGCGCGTGGCTCG
>SJYF01001220.1:3966635-4006857 GCA_006410515.1 Procapra przewalskii
TCGGGAGGGCGCGTGGCTCGGGAGGGCGCGTGGCTCGGGAGGGCGCGTGGCTCGGGAGGGTGCGTGGCTCGGCGTGGCTCGGGAGGGCGCGTGGCTCAGGAGGGCGCGTGGCTCGGGAGGGCACGTGGCTCGGGAGGAGACAGCGTCAGAGGGTGTGGTTTCCAGACCTCCGTGTGTCGGTGCTAGAATCTGTCTCTGCGAAGAAGCCCCAGATACTCTAAAGCTGTGATTCACTTGGCAAGTATCTTTTCTCCAAGACTCCTGCAAAGGCTTTAAGGACCCGGGGACGTTTGTGGCAGAATTTGAGGAAGGTCACACATCTCCCGTCTTTTCCGATTGCGTTTCCTGTGCCCCCCTGCCGCCCACATGGGCATCTTTGGTTGGTCTGTAGGCCTTGGTTGGCCCCCATTACCAGCCCCCCAGCACTTGGTGGTTGAGCCATCCTTCTGGCCCACGGTTCCTCCAGGGTCTGAAAGCCTTGTCAGTGTCTGCAAAGCCACGTGCTAGGTGGCAGAAGACAGGTCCCCTCCGTGGGCCTTGCGTTGGAACAGATGGATGTGTAGTGAGCTTCAGAGTTAGACAGAGGCTGCCAGTCCTCTGGGGGACGAGGCTGGGGAAACAGGGCTGTCTGCCCACGTCCCTGGGCTCACAGCTTCGGCAGAAAGGCTTGGTGTCCTGCTGGGACTCGCCTGTCCCAGGGGAGCAGGTGGACAGGGGACTCCCACCGGGGTCAGCCTCAGCGCTACCCTCTCTCTGGGGGGTGGTGGCCAGGCCTGTGTGCTGACGTGCAGACACTCTGGTTTCAAAGCCCCAGAATTTAGGGGGAAACAGCGAAAACCCGAGAGATGGACACTGTTGGTCACACAGTCATCGATTCCCCTGCTCCTCCCTCAGATGACCTTGGTTCTGTTCAGGTACCTCCCCCCGCCACCCCCTGATCTCAGAGGACGCTGGCCCCACTGGCTGTTCGGCCATAAGCCTGTTCCCTGCCTGGGGCTGATGAAGATGATGCTACACACTGGACCCTGGAATCCACAGCCTGGCAACCTCACAGCGTTGACTGCATTTAGAGTCGAGGCCTTGGAAAAGTGAGTAAGGTTAAATGGGGTCGTTAGGGTGGGCCCTCAGGCACTGGGGGGCCCTTAGAGGGTGGAGATCTGGACACAGACACACACACAGAGACGACCCTGTGAGGACCCGGGCAGCAGACGGCCAGCTGCACGCCCAGGAGAGAGGCCTCAGGGCCCCTGCCTGCCTCGCCGGGACTCAGCCTTCGGTCCCCAAGACTGTGGGACGGCCGCATCTGCTGGTTCAGCTGCCTGCGCTGCTACAGGGCCACGCGGACCACAGGGAGGGCAGGGCACGAGCCATCCCTCCTCCCCTCGTCCACAACACGGCACGCTGCCCCCCAGCATCAGAGCTGCCCGGCACGCACAGCCCCTAGTGTCCTCTGCAATGGAGCGTTTCACCTGGAGCTGTTTGTTTCCTGCAGCTGAGCACCCCTAGGGAGTCCTCCTGCCAAGACCTCCAGCGCCCCCGTCCCCACCCCATCGGCGCCTCAGCCCCAGGGCGCCCCCGCCGCGGCGACAGCCATCCTAGTGTCACTGCTGCTGCCCCAACCCGCCCCCGCCGCCGCCGGACTCACACTGGTCTCTCTACTGTCGATTCCACCACCCCTGCTGGCCTGGCCTTACAGTTCAGCTCAATCACTCGGTCGTGTCTGAGTCTCTGAGACCCCCTGGACCGCAGCAGGCCAGGCCTCCCTGTCCATCACCAACTCCCGGAGCTTGCTCAGACTTGTGGCCATTGAGTCAGCGACGCCATCCGACCGTCCTGCGTTCCTTAAAAGCAGGCACTGTTTCAAGAACTTGAACTCCAGGACCTCCTGTCTCTCCTGGCAGGCGCCGGCGCTGGGCTCTCTCGCCCGCTTCCTGGGTCTGGAGGGGTGAGTGATTGTCCTGGGCTGGCCCAGAAGAGCTGGCCGGCTGGCTAGGCAGCTGGTTCATGAGAACCAGGAAACCCGGGCTTTGGCCATGACCCCCACTAGTGAGGGGTCAGAGAGAGGGCCCAGGGCCTGAGTTTAAAGGCAGGGCCAGTGTGAGGGTGGGCAGTAGGGCAGGGTGGCGGGATCCGTGCCCAGGACAAGGGGTCGTGAGGACAGAGACGCAGGGTCCCTGCCAGGGGTCTCAGAGGGTGACGGGCCCCAGCTGACCGGAGCCACGTGGCCTGTGAGCGCCTGACGGCGGCTGGGTGTCGAGAGAGGAGAGGAGCGCTTGAGCAACCTGGCCCGTGGGAGTCCCTGTTCAGTGGGTGCTGCATGGGCGCTTATCCCCACCTTGAAAGCTAGCAAGGTGCTTTGGGTTGAGGACAGGCCTGGAGCCTCGTCCTGCGGGAATGAACCAGGATTTACGCCCCTCGCTACACACGGACAGGCATGATGACGTTTACCTGCTGCCGCAAACACTCGGCGAGCCGCTCGCCTCGGTCGGCTGACTCACAGTCACTGCCCCGAGAGGCCGGCGCACGGCGCCCACTCCCGCCCCGTGCGCGGGGTCAGCCGGCTCAGCGCCGGGCGCGGGACCTCAGGCCGGCAGGACCTCAGGCCAGCGTGCCCTGTGAAGTGGCGGGCTGCAGCCATCCTTGCTTACATGATTTCTGCATGATTTTGGGGCCCTGAGCAGAAAGCCGCAGGGACGCCTTGCCCTAGGAGGCCTTGAGGGCGGCAGGGTGGGGACTCCGTGGAATGCTGACCGCAGCTCCTGGCCCAGAGCTTGGGAGGCCCCGCCTCGGCATCCCCGGCCCGCAGGGACCAGGCTGACTGTATGTCTCCAGGCTGTGGTCGCTCTTTCAAAGGGTCTTGCCGGGGATTTCATAAAACAGCCAATGGTTCTATCCCGGTTCCCGGCCCTGGTCAGATGCTTGGGAAGCCTGCGTCTTCGTAGTGATCCAGAGGCTCTTTCTTAGTAATAGTGTTCAGCCCGTGCAAATCTGCTTTTTAGAAGGCCTTTTAAGGGTAGTTGTTCATCGGGAAGAATTTACATTTTTTTACAAAGAGATTCTTCAAAACTGTAAAATATGACATATTTAATGGAGACGGGACAACGTGATACAACCTCCAAGACTTCATAGAATTTTAAATAAAATTAACACGCGTAACTTTTCAGGTACCCACGTCAAAGTGTCTTCAACTTGCCAGAAGCAAGCATATATAATCTCAGCCCTTTTTAAAGCTGCACTAAAGTCTGAATTCTTATCTCAGTTTATCAAGTGCTTTTTATGAGCCTGGAATGAAGTCAGGGATGATAGGCTTTAATGACACAAACGTTCCTGTTTGATGTTCTCCATCCAGGGAGGTGGGGGCGGACCCTCCTCCAGACTGTCCCTTGGGAGAGTGGCTCAGCTGCTCCTCCTCCATCCCGGGCGCTGTTTGCTTGGCCTACTTTCCCATCCTCTTGCTTTCAAACTGTTGTGACCTTGAACCTCACGTGTTCAACATCCAGTCTAATCCCACTTCCTTCCTCCGAGTGCCAAGAGAAACGGAGCCCACGGCGGCCTCTCCGTCTCCGGAGGCGCAGGGCGGCCAGGCCGTGCACACCCAGGTCTGTGCTGCGGCAGCCCCGGGCCCCTTCCTGCTGCCGGGTCCCCTGTGCAAACGCTAATCCTGTTTCTTGAGGCACAGTCGTTCTATTTCTGTATGAACATCAGCACTGGGCAAGGCTCGCGTGACCAAGCGAGAGCAAATAAGCTGTGTCACCTGGGAGTCAGGTCATGCGCTCTTTCCATTCACCTGCACCTGGGACTTTTGTTTGAACAGCTTTTTGAAGTTTACATAATATAAAATTCAGCTCTTTTAAGTGTACAAATTAAAGATTTTTATAAATGTACAAACTCATTTATGTTGCACAGCTGTAACCACAATCCAGACCCCCCCAAAAAGATCTCTTGTACCCAATTCTAGCCAACCCTCATTTCCACATAAAGCCCCAGGCATTTACTAATCTACTTTTTTTTTAATCAATATAAATTTGCCTTTTCTGGACATTTCATATAAATAGAACACGACATACTGAGTTTTGCACTGAGCTTCCTCAACTTGAAGCTGCTGAGTCGTGTCCGACTCCTTGCGACCCCCTGGCCTGCAGCCCGCCAGGCTCCTCCCTCTGTGGGATTCTCCAGGCGAGAGTGCTGGAGTGGGTGCCAGCTTCCTCAACTTAGAACAATGATTTTTAAGCTTCTGCCACGTTGCAGCATGTGGCTTATGCTTTTAGTACTGAGTTCTGTTCCACTGTGTGGACATACCACAGACTTTCTCCATTCACACGCTGATGATCGTTTTGTTTGTTTCCATGTTCTCTGAGCATTTGTGTGCAAGTCTCCATGCAGACACAGGTTTTTACTTCTTTGGGGGTGAGTAGACTGGAGACGGAAATGGCACCCGCTCCAGTACTCTTGCCTGGAGAATCCCATGGACGGAGGAGCCTGATGGGCTATAGTCCACGGGGTCGCAAAGAGCTGGACACGCCTGAGCGACTTCACTCACTCACTCACTCACTCAGGCTGGAGTAGAACTTCTGGGTCAGATGGTAGCTTTGTATTTTGTTTTTAAAGAAACTTTCCAACTGTTTTACAAAATGGACAAACCATTTCACCCGCCAGCTGACAGCGTGTGAGGGCTCCCATTTCGAGCGTTTGCGGACTGAACGCCTTTCCTGTTTTAGCCCCTCTACTGAGTGTAAGGCGATAGCACAGTGTAGCTTTGATTAGCATTTCCTTGATAACTAATGATGCTGAACATCTTTTCATGTCTATTATCTTGTGATCTCTTTTGATTAAAAAAAAGTCTGTTTATACTTTTGCCCATTTTTAATGGCTAGTCTGTATTTTTATTATTGATTTGTAAGTTTCTTTTATATATTCTCAAAACAACACTTTGTGAGAAATAAGATTTGAAAATTTTTTGCCCAATCTTTGTGTTGATTTTTTATTTTTTTCATGATGTCTTTGAAGCACAAAAGTTGGATTTTGAAGTCCAATTTATCCACTTTTTTCTTTTGCAGATTGTGTATTTGATGTTATATCTAAGAAATGTTTGCTTTACCAATTAAAGAAACTTCTGCTTTCTTTGAAAGGTTTTTATAACTTTGGCTCCTACGCTTAGTTCACTGATTCATTGTATTATGGGCTACTATGTGGTCTATGAGCTGGAGAGAGACATTTGAGAAAAGCGCAATTCCTCAGGACATTGCAGAATGCAAATACTTGGTGCTCTGTGAGTATGCGCATACGGGCTCAGAACCGTTTCGCAGTGTGTGGCGCTGCGGCCTCTCTTGGGGTCCTGCAAGTCTCTGTGTTCCTGGTGTTCCTTGTCTGCCGATCTGAATATGCTGGCTTATTCTCCCATCTGGCTGTTCTTCTTTACCATTCAAATAATACATGTGTGTGTATATTTCCTGTAAAGGTGAAACTGCTGCTGCTGCTAAGTCGCTTCAGTCGTGTTCGACTCTGTGCGACCCCATAGACGGCAGCCCACCAGGCTCCCCATGGGATGCTCCAGGCAAGAACACTGGAGTGGGTTGCCATTTCCTTCTCCAGTGCATGAAAGTGAAAAGTGAAAGTGAAGTCACTCAGTCTTGCCCGACCCTCAGCGACCCCATGGACTGCAGCCCACCAGGCTCCCCATGGGATTTTCCAGGCAAGAGTGCTGGAGTGGGGTGCCATTTCAGTTCACTCTTAATAGTCACTTGAGACACCCTAGGAATTTGAGACTCAACGTACTCTGATTTACAGGTCTGGGAGTTTCAGTGGATGTGACACAGTATACACACACACACACACACACACACACACACACACACACACACAACGGGACACCCTTGGACCATTTACTGTAGGAGGAAGGTGAGCCAGATGGGCAGAGTCTCTCTAGGAGGCAAGTGATGGAAAGGAAAGCAGTTTCCAGGTGAACTGACCTCTGAACTGATCTACCACCAGGATCAGAACCCTTGAGGTCAAAATCCTCGTGAGGGACCAGCCTGTTAAGTCGCCAACTTCTGCAGTGAGGAAATTCAACTTCTGCACTAAGGAAATTTAGCTAACTGGAAATTTAATTGTGTTATATAGCAATAGTGAAGCCGGCAGTGTGGCCTACGTCATAGGGAAAATCACAGTCCTGAGTTGAGGATGAGAGGGTCCCCCTGACCCCACTGGCCCTCCCAGCCTAGCGAGTCAGGGAAGCGGATGAGGCTGAATGTGGCTGAGCGAGCATTTCAGCAGCGACCATCCCCCAGGCGGAAACACGTGTCTGCTTTGACCCAAAAGTTGTGGGGGTCTGGCTTCTCGTCAAAGACTGTGGTGGTTGTCACAGAGCCCCCCTGGGGCACTGGCATCCTGGGGGTCATACCTGGGGTGGGGTCCCTGCCATGAATGGGCCTTAGCCTGAGCTCCCAGGTAGAATTCAGGTAGGGCCCTGCTGGAGGGGCCGTGTGGAAGGAAAGGCCCCAAGAATGACTTGGAGGAAAACTGAGGAAGCACAGGGAGCGGCCGGAGGCCAGCTCTGGGCCGGGGGCGGGGGCTGCCCGTACCCTCCTCCTCCCATGGCGGGGAGAGCTGGGCCCAGGCGCTGCTCAGGGCTTGACCGTCAGCTGCTGGGAAGCGACAGGATGCTGGTGGCTTAAGCCACAAGGTGTTGGAGCAGCTTGTTTTCTTCACTAAATGATAGAGCTTGCCTTGCGCCCGCCAGCAGGCGTTCTGGCCATGCCAGTGCTTCTGCTGACCCTTCAGAGACGATGGAGACTTTGGCCTTGAGATGCTCCATCCTCAAAACGTACTGTAGCTTTCTTTTCCTTTCTTTTTTCTGGAGAGGTTAAAGATTCTCTATATGAACAGAACTAGTCAAGCATGCTATAAAATTTGTAAATGAAGCAGGAGAACATTCAGCTTAGACACTAAAGTGTTTTGACTCTAAACACATTTTTCACACAGCCTCTCTATTCCTGGGGCTTAGAGTCCGGGGTGCTCGGGTGTTCCTGACCCTCAGTTAACTATGTAAACACACGCATGGGTTTCTGTCTGAGCAGCGCAGGAATGCAAATATCAGCCGTGGTACCACCAGTAAAACCTATGTGATAAAGCCCCCTGTGTTCAAGGGGCTGCACCGGCGGCCGGCAGCTGGGTCAACACAGGGGCGCGGGCAGGGTGGGGTCCAGGAGCCGGCTGGAGAACTCCGAAATCAGTGTGTGTGCGTTGGAGAAGAGGTTCGTGGGTCTACACCCAGCTGGAGCAGCTGAGAGCGTCCCAGGAGGGCCTGGTGTGTCAGCCGCGGTAACCTCTTTGTGATGGGGAGACGCTGTAAAGTGGTAAGCACTTCCTCCCTCCTTGCTCTTTGTAAAAGCACGTTTGTATTTATTTATTTAAGCAACGCTTTAGTGGTCCTCGTTAGTTCCACAGGCTTCCCAAGCCCCCTTCTTAGTGTAAGCTTTTTTTTTTTTAACCTGCAAACCCAGTATTTAATTCCATTTGGTTAGGTCTTAACGTTAGAACTGTGAATTATAAGATGGGGTCCTGAGTTCACGTGAGTCTGTGTGAGTTTGAAACAGGACTCAAAGGTAAGTCAGAGTGAAGGCGTCCTGAGCACTCCTGTCTCCCGTGAGACCCAAGGGTAGACTTGAGTTTTTCTGTGCATGCTAAGTCGCTCAGTCATGTCTGACTCTTTACAACCCCATGGACCATAGCCTGCCAGGCTCCTCTGTTCATGGGCTTGTCCAGGCAAGAATACTGGAGTGGGTTGCCATTTCCTCCTCCAGGGGATCTTCCCAACCCGACCCAGGCATCAAACCCGTGTCTTTTACATCTCCTGCGCTGCAGGCAGCTTTCCTGCCTGCCTCTTGGATTTTGAACTCAGTTCTCTCTAGGGTGCAGGTCTGGCAAAGCTAGCGCTGACCTGCGAGAAGCAGGCTGATCACAGACGTTGGGCTCTGTGTCGCATAAAGCAAGCGGAGGACGCAGCTTCTGCCAACAGAACAGAGCACAGGTGGGAAAGAAACGGGGCTGGGAGGAGAGTCAGACGTCGTCGTGGACGGAAGCCCTGTCCTGTCTCATCCGCCTCTCCATCAGACGCTCCAAACCCAGCTGCAGACCAGCATTCTCCCAGAACCACCCTAGGCCCTGGCTCGCTGGAGCGAACCTGTTCACAGCAGGTTCCCAGAATCCTACATTTTGGGGAGCTGACCATCAGCTCACGCACGCCCGGTCCAGGAGGAGCCCAGAGACTGCGCTTGGGAGTCACAGACAGAGCGGAAAGGGGGCAGTTTGACTTCATGACTCACAGAGAGCCCTCCTTCAGGGCGATCCTTAAAGCGGCACCGAGGGAACCGCACACTGGAAAGTGCCTCTCCGGCCTCAGGCTTCTGCGGCTGTTTCCCTGCTTTGCACCGGCGTTTCCTCTCGCCCTGCAGTCCCGTCAGTTGGGAAAGAAGCTGGCCGGGAAAGAAGCCGGCTGTGACTGCGGGGGCTGCCCTGCCTCTAAGGGGCCTTGCTGTCTGTCTCCCTTCCCACCTCGGGACTTGGCCCCGGGGCTCGCCCTGGCTGGAAGCCGGAGGCAGGTCAGCTCCCAAAGCTGCAGCACGCAGAGGGCACAGAACGAGGCGCGTAATTTCCACCACTTGGAAACTGAGCTAGGAACGGGTCTTGGTCCGTGGGGGTGGCTGCAAGAACAGCACAAAAGCGCAGACAGGACGGCCCACAGACAGCAGCCGCCCGCTCCTCACCGTCTGCAGGCTGGACGTCCGGGCTGGGCCTCTGCCAGGCTCTTTCTCACTGGGTCCTCCTTCCATGGCAGATGGAGAGAGGGGCCTATTGGGGGTCCCTTTATAAGGACACTGATTGCCTTCACGAGGGCTCCACCCCCATGACCTCATCACCCCTAACACCATCACCCTGGGGGATCACAGTTTCAACATATGGATTTGGGAGGAAAATATTCAATTCACTGCAGAACCATCAAGAAGGAAGAAGGATGGAGCTGGTGTGCAAAGGGGGCATTCTAGGAGGAGCTCTGAGAATTAGGGTGGAGGCAGTGGGGAGGGGTGGTGCTGGAACCTGCCCATTAATCACCCTCATGCAGAAGCAGCTGTGGATAGGGAGCCTCCAGGACTGCGCGTCATTCTTTCTTAGAAATGCTGTGTGCTGGAGCGGGTGCTGGCGGCGGGCGTCGGGGGGTGTGTGTGGAAGGAAGTCTTTCTCAGCTTTCCCAGCTCTGCTCTTTGCAGCTGAGTTGAATCTAAAACTGCAGTCTGAGTGGCAACATTTGCCCCAGCCCAGAGCAAAGCCAGCTCTCAAATGACGCCTGAACAGGGCTTTGAAAACACGTAGACATTTCTAGCACCGGGTCACCATGGAGAACCCTGCTCCCTGTAGAGACCGCTGATCATCTCCCGCAGACGGCAGCTCCGGCTCACACCTTTCTGAGCTCCCTCTGAATTAGGTGAGAAGAGTCAGGAGCTCACCCTAGCGGAAGAGCCGTACTCAGCGGGGGGACCCCGATGTAAATTTTCGGAGAACCGTGGCCCCGAGGAACAGCTGAGGGGCTTCTCCGATCAGATGGGTCACTTACCGGTGCTTTTCCACCGCGTGCCAAGCTTCCCAGAGTCGGCCTGAAATCCTACCCTAACCAGAACCGCTGTCTCCTGGGTGACCTCCCAGGACTGTCCACCAGGGTCCACGTCGGCAGGGGTGGCCTCGATTCCTCAGGCTTCCTTGGGAAGGGGACCCTGCTGGTGGCTTTGTCCTGTTAGATTACAGAGGCCCGTGGACTCGTTTCTTCACACGGTTGCCTGCTAACACAAATGAAAGTGGTTAGATTTACAAAACAGAAAGAGACTCGCAAAGTGATTTCCAAAGGCGGAAGTGGGGAGGGATCAATCAGGAGACTGGGATTAACGCAGGCTCGCTACTGTATGTACAGTAGACAGACAACAAGCACCCACTGAGAGCGCGGGGGACTGCGCTCAGTACACTGTAATAACTCACAGTGGAAAAAACCTAAAGCGGAACACACACACACACACACACACACACGCATATACATATGTGTGTACAACCGAATCACCGTGCTGTGCGCCTGAAACTGACGCGGTGCTGTATATCCACTATATTCCGATAAAACTTCTTTTAAAATGAAAGAGGCTAGCCCACTTTATTTTCTTGCTACTGCAAATCTGTGTCACGAATCGAACACACTCAGGCATCAAGAGTCTTGTCACTTCTGGGTCATCGTGATTAAACTCCACCCTACAGTCCGATCTTGAAGCTCAGGGCCAGGCTAACCAACGGCAGCAAGTGCGCCTGCTGAGGAACCCGGCTCGCTCTGCAAACTGGCGCCTTCTCTCCCTTTCTTTAAACCAGACCCACGTGATCTGCCGGTCCACCCGTCGACCCGTCTGTCGTCAGCGCCGGAATCCTGTGTCGCTTCTGAGCAGGCGAGCTCGGCTTTGCTTGCCCTGCGAGCCCCTGCGTATCCGTGCCGGGTCGTCCCACTGACGGGTCCCGTCCCGTGCCCGTCTCGTCAGGGCAAGTAGTAGCTTCAGGGCTGGTTTTGGTGCTCGTCGACTGACTGCCTCCCAGGAGCACGCCTGCTCTCAGCTCAGCGCTTGCGCTTTCCACCGAAAGACTCCAGTCTGGACACGATGGGACCCGGGCAGTTCGGTGCTCACGGTGGGTGCGGGTTCTTCCTGCTGACTTTCGCTCTTGTGGTGAGGAAAGCCGAAGTGGTTACCTTTCGCTGCTTGATTTGTCTTGGAAGCGAGTGTTTCTAATATCCTTCATGAAAGCGCCAGGTCTAGTTGAATTTGGAAGCGTCCCAGGATTTTTAGGCGTCCCTTGCAGACCACTGTTTGCAGCTGTGTTTCCGATTCTGTGCCCAGGAGAACTTTGCTGTTACGGTGTCACCAAGACAAAATGGCGTGGTAACTGGGATGCTGAGGCGAGATAGGGCAGGCCCTGCTGGCGGTTCCCCAGGATTTCAGGTTTCAAATGTCCATCAAAACGGCACCATTGTTTCTCAACTGTTATAAGCAAATATGAGAAAGTCAGACTGAAAAAACACCCTCGTATGTTCAGGCATGTTTGGTTGCTCAGTCGCATCTGACCCGTTGCGACCCAGGGGACTGTGGCCCACCAGGCTCCTCTGTCCATGGGAGTCTCCAGGAAGGAATACTGGAGTGGGCTGCCGTTTCCTCCTCCAGGGGATCTTCCCAGCCCAGAGAGGGAACCTGCGTCTCCTGTGTGACAGGCAGATTCTTCAGCCCTCAGCCGCACCGCAAATGAAACAGTGTATCAGTCTGTATTTTAAGAGCTTCCTGCATGACTCCGTTTGGAAAGTAGACTCTGAAAGCAAGTCCCTGAACAGGAAGGTGCAAGTCGGCGACACAAAGGTGAACTCCGGTGGCCTGTAGGCGCGGCAGGTGGAAGGACATTTTCAGCGTCAGGTGGTTCACATAAAACGCACATTTCGCGCGCCGGGTGATGTCAGAAGCTTGCACACTTGGGTCCCACGGTGGCACGACGCAAGCTGGGAGCTGGCTCGGGGTGCGGGCCTCCCCTGGAGCCAGTACGTGAGTATCCCGCCGCCCTGGCCCCATGCCTTCCACACCCTCAGCGAGCGGGCCCTTCACGCTCCTCGGCTCAGCTGCATCCCCTGTGCCCCAGCGGCGGCTCTCCGCAGCCTTCGGGCCCCAGGCCTGCATCAAGCTCTGCGCCTGTGCATTTACATTACATAATCTCAGCCTGATGGGAAGCATAGTTTATTTAAGACGCTCGGAGAGCTCTTTGAGATCCCTGGCCGCGGAGGGACCAGCAGAATCAAGGTCAGCCGCCAGAGCTCCACCATGCCGCTTCGTCAAGGAGGCGCGGTCCTCTGGGCTGTGCACGATCTGTGGGCCCCGGAGTGCAGATGAATTCAAAGGGGTGGGAGCTGTTGATCCACACGTGAGGGGATCATCCAGGATCCGCAGCCCCAGGGCCCGGCGAGGCAGGCACCTGGCCACCCGCTGGCCGCCCCCGGCAGGGCTCTGCCACGCGGGGTGTTTGAAAGACGTTGTCCAGACTGATCCAGCGAGAATGGTGCCCAGGTGCTCAGATGCCTTTTAGCAAAACAGACATTTGCTCAGATTGTAAAAGCCCGAGGCCTGTCGTCTTTTCCTGTCCTTTCTTCCTCCGTGAACAGATCATTCCTGAACAGACAGGCGGGGCTGAGCACTCCTGGGACACCCCGCCCGCACACCCCGCCCGCAGCTCCGGGCTGGGAACTTTGTTGGGTGCAGATCAGGCATTTCCTAGCCTTCCGGCCTCGTTCTTTTTCTCTCCCAGCCACTTCTTCAGTTTACTTGAATGGGGGTATAAGACAGCGGGTGTCAAGTTCAAAAGAGATTTGAAAATCAGTGATTGCTCTGTGAAGTGAAATGAAAACCTCGGTATTAATTAGACTTTCATTTAAAATCTCAAGAAATCCTTAAATGAAATTATTTTTCACTGCCATAAAAAGTTGTCTGAGCGTTTTCTGCAAGAGTCGATAGAGCCCCCTACTGGTCGCTTTTAACAAAGGAAGGTTCTGGTTTTACCCCCAAGCTGCACACTTGGCTCTCTTCTTTCCAGGGAAGCGATTTTAGCTGCTCTCTTTCCACAATGACTGGAGCGTGGGACCTGGTGGGCTGGGGGCCGAGGATGCATCCTTCCTCTTAACTTGTTGGGCTCTAGGTGGTCCTGACACAGGACTGGGAAATGCTTCACTCAACAAGGATGGAGCCTCTTTGCACTTGATGTTGACCGGTGACACCCGAGCGTTCTCATGGACTGTCCAGCTGCTCACCCCTGTGGGACTGCCACCGGGGGCCGGGGCTGGGCCGCTGCAGACAGGATGCCCCAGGATGGCAGGGGTGAAGGGCAGTGTGGCACAGACACAGAGCTTGCATCCAGGCGGCTGAAGCCTCTGCTCGGACAGAAGGCTCGGCCACTGCAGCGCTGAGATGTGCCTGTGGACGAGACCGCTGCTGGGGAGGGCCCCCGTCAGCAGGTGGGTGGACGGGTCGGTGGACGGGTCCTGCCCGCTTCGAGGGGCAGAGAACCCCTGGACGTGGTGGGGGGTGTGCCAGGGTGATGTGCCACGGCAGTGGGTCCCTGGGGCTGGTAAGGCTGAGCTCCCGGGGCGCAGGCATGGGGCGGGGTCTGTCTGTGAGCCCCGTGGGCAGCCTGGACTGTCTCTGGGTTCTACGAGGACTCGGGGGTCCAGGAGCTTGATTTCGGGTGAAACGCCCGCTCAGCTCCCTCCCTCCTCGGGGCAGGTGCCCGAGCAGCGTCTGCTATACTGCTCAGGGTCCAGCAGAGCTTGAAAACCAGTGGCTTCCTGGGAAGGGTGCTGGAAGCTTTGTTAATCAAGAAAGTTTCAAGGATTTCTAGTTTCCTCCCAACTCTGAAATCCCAAGTACAGATTTGTTACGAGATAAAGACCAAACCTTGGGAAACCAACCAAGAGATGTTCAAGATGAGGCAGAGTGAAAGCGATCGTTGTTTCTTACGTTTTATTCAACTGACAAAGTAAACTCCTCGTGAGAACTGATTTCCCCTGGCTTCAGCAGACAAACCGGCTCAGGTGCCTCCCCGTGTCCAGGGAGTGACTCCCAGCCAGGCTGCCTGGGAGAAACTCCGGGAATAAAGGCCTGCGGTCCGTCTGAGGTGCTGGGTGGGGACGGCCACCTCTGGACGGGACCCTCTGGCCCTGGTGTGTTTCCAGGATTTCCGATGCGCCCACATCTGGCGCCAGCGCCTGCAGCTGTGCGTCTTCAGTCCGAGCCAGAAACAGCTGCCTTTTATATCAGGAAACTCGCCTTTTTATTTGAATGTCTCAAGTGCTGGTTTTTAATTTTCAAAATTAATTCTAGGTTTGGTGTTGTTCAGAGGCATCCATGCAACTGGTCTCCTTTCCTGCTCATCTGGCAATACCCTTTTCAGGGTGAAATGACCCCCATCTCTACGGCTGCTACCCGTTAACCCCACCCTGGACTGAGTAACTGCTGCTTCAGCAAGGATCCTTCATGAGGGGTCCTATCTCTTGGTTGACACAGCGGTTCAGTGAAAGATGCGTTTTATCTTAAGGGAAGAATCAGAGGTTCTGGAAGGAATAGAGCCTGGGAAGAGGGGCTCTTTCGGGGACAGGGACGGGGGCCTGGGTGGTCGGGTGGGGGTGGGGTGACGCCAACACAGCAGCCTCTGAGGAAGCCCCCAGTTCTGCCTGGACACGGGTAACTCTGGTGCTGAACCTTGGGCAACTGTCCAACCTGCCTGGCTCGCGACTTCTGAACAGACCCAGGGATTCTTCATTCATAACAAATGCCCCCAGGGACTTTGACAGGTGGAAAGCCTTGAGAAAGGCTGTCCTTGTAAAGTATCCATGCGCCTCAGATACAGGCTGCCCCCTTCAGAGTGCATCCAGTCCAGTCCAGTCGCTCAGCTGTGTCCGGCTCTTCGCCACCCTATCGCCTCTCTTCCCGCTCCCTCCCTTCCCCTTTGATGATCAGGTTTGAACTCATTTTACAGAGTCTGTTTCCAGCCTCTCAGCTAACTCTGCAGCCGTCTTTAGAGGAGTTCTTGGACGACCTGCTTGCTCCAGTGCCCAGCTGCCCCTCTGCGGTCCCTTGGCATCGCTCAGCCCGGGACGGGGCGGGCTGCAGGGTGGAGGCTGGCAGCGGGCGTTTGGAGAAGCGCGTGAGCCCACAGGCACTCTTCCTCACTCAGTTATGTGGGACGTCTCAGAGTGAGTGCGTGTTGGAACCTTCAGGAGAAGCACGCTCACAGCTTTAGCTTTCACATCTGTTTCAATGTTGTCCCGGTTGCTCTTCTTTGAACTTACCTTTGTGCAGGTAGGAGAGGGTCAGAACAATATTTTGACTGTCATTGCATCCGGGGTGAGAAGGAGGGAATCATGAACCTGTAAAGAGACCTTCTGTGAGATTATCCCAAAGAATGTGCACTCCTTCTGTGTAAAGCAGAGCAGGTGGGGTTTTTAACGTCCAGAGCGGTTTGTGGGTGTTAGACTAGAAGAACCAGGATGAGATCCAGGGCCGTGCCCCGTGGGAACCACCTCCCCCTCCTGGTCCCAGGCCCTGAGCAGCGAGGGACGCTCACTCCTCGGACAGATGGAGAGGGTGGCAGAGCTGGCCGCTGGACGGGCAGGGCCCGCGGGTGGAGGGGTCAGAGGCAGGACCCGTTCTTTTGCTCCGTTTCTCCACGCTGACACTCTTTGGGCTGATGCATTTCTGTCCAGTGCGGACCCGAGTCTGCACCCCGAGTCCTCCCGGGTGCCTCACCGGGGGCCCTGACGCCGCTGCACTGAGAGACGTCACCTCTGGGGCAGCAAAGGGGAGAAGCTGGAGGAAGCAGCGGGGCGGAAAGATCCGTTTCATCTACAAGGCGGCCAGGGCTTCTTCCCAAATGTTCCGAATGGGGGAAGATTTCAATTTAGCGTCTGATGGATTGCAGCTCACCTGTTTTATTTCTAAGCGTAACTGCTCACCAGACCCATTTGCCACTGCACAGGGTCTGTTCTGAGTTCAGACTTGGCTAGTAAAAGCCCTGCGGTAAAAACCATTCTTTGATGTCCAATTCCAGCACATAAAATACCCAAATATGCTTTTCCTAAGGTGAGTGAGGGGGAGGTTTGGGTTAAATGGGAACAGTTACAAACGTCAGAGCCTTGGAGGGAAAGAAGCTCAGTTGGAAATTTCACTCCAGCCTGGTGTCTGGTTTAAGTTTGAAGAAGTGAAAACACTGAACGTGCTTTCTTGAGCGGCCATGCATGAAACTGCATCCTCGCGCATCTGAAAAGGCAGTGGGTCATCTTCTCCTAAGGTTGCAGGATCCCGTGGTCTTTCCTGGGACCAGTGCCGGCCATTCATAATCCAAGAGCCTCGCTCAGCCTGAGGAGTGGGCTCCTGGCTGTGGCCACAAGGCAAGGGGCCTCTTCACCGGGCCTGGGTGCTGACTACCTTTGCTGACCCCGTATGCTCAAGACTGCGCACCAGCAGGCAGGCCAGCGGAAAGCCTGCTCTCCCTGTGGCAGGGGAGCAAGTCTGGCGCACCCCCTGAGCATCCATCACGCCTAAAGAAACAGAGTCTGTGTTTTGAGTGAGAACCCCAGGACACACATTTGTGTTTTAAGATGGATTTTTAAAAAATTAAGTTACAGAATGTAAAACAAAATATTTGAGGGGCAGCAGCATAAAGTGATCTGATTGACGTAACTTACGGAATTCTGTGGGAATCACCTCTTCCACACATTGTACCAGCCACTCCCGGTACATGAAGCACGCGTGAGAAAACGGCTGTGTGTTCACTGGACAGAATGGTTTGCAGAACGTGAAGTCACAAACCAGGTCTGGGGAGCCGCTGCCAGCTTTAGCTTCCACGTCTATAAAAGGGATGATGGTGGAGCTCAGCCCCCAGGACAGCAGGGAAGACGAGCTCATGTGACACGTGAAAATTACCTCAAGTGGAGACAGGAAAGAACGCCAGCTGTGCTTACATCCCTGCCGAAACTTAGCATTGTCCCGGTGCTTCACGTGTTAGAAAAACATCGGTCAAGGGTTTGATCCCCGGACACACCCACAGTGGTGGTGCCCGGGCAGTGTCCATCTCTGCCTGTGTGCCCACGCGCGTGTGAGGAAGTGTGTCTTTTGTTGAAATACCTGTCTGTGCCCACCGGCCCTGGTGTCCTCATCTCTTGCATCTCACCCCACAGCTGTCACTTGAGGTTTCAGCAGAACAGTTTCTGTGAAGCAAAGACTTTTGCCAGGGGGCATTCATCGAGCTGGATGGCAGTCCCCAAAGTAAAAACGTCTTTCTGATGAGCTTAGCCTCGGTGTTTGCTAAGTCACTGCTGAGTCGCTTCTGTCGTGTCCGACTCTGTGCGACCCTATAGACGGCAGCCCACCAGGCTCCCCCGTCCCTGGGATTCTCCAGGCAAGAACACTGGAGTGGGTTGCCATTTCCTTCTCCAATGCATGAAAGTGAAAAGTGAAAGTGAGGTCGCTCAGTCGTGTCCAACCCTCAGCGACCCCATGGACTGCAGCCCACCAGGCTCCTCCGTCCTTGGGATTTTCCAGGCAGGAATACTGGAGTGGGTGCCATTGCCTTCTCCAGCATTGGTGTTTAGATGCTTCTAATTCTGAGAAGGGCTCAGGCGGGGCCAATGCCAGTCCTGGGATCCAGATTCCACTCTTTCTCTTGCCGAGGCCGGGCCTCTGGCGGCCACATGTGCGTCTAACAACATTGCCGGAGCCGTCTAATCCTCTAATCAGGCACGTGAACTCCCTGTAGCGGCTATTAACTCGCAGAGGTGACAGCCTTGGCCGAGAGGCTGAAGTGCCACTTGAACTTTGAGTGCCGGGGGCGCTGCGTGCATTTGAGGCCTTTTAACACTTAAAGCTGCAATTCACATGGAGACTCAAAAGCTCCTTTGTAAGAGAGGACTCAGGGGCCGGAGTCAAGCCAGGTGGCGGCTGTTCACAACTGCTGTTCAGCGAAGGGAACACACCACGTGCATGTTTATGCTTTCCGTTAAGTACTGCGCTAAGTATTGTCAAGTTTTTTTGAAAGATAAAGTTTACACTTATATGAGAAAGAATGGTGTTACTTGTGATAAAAAGTGGGCAAAGCCCTCAGTCTCCATGTATCTGTACAGTGAGGTCTGTCTGCCTGGGAATTCCCCAGACGCGCACTCTTGCACCTTTTTCTGCTGGCGAAGGTTTTCGGTGCTGCGTGCTGCCTGACCTCTCGTGCAGGGACTCGGCTCTGTCACGCAGCGCACAGGAAGCTGCAGACAACACGCAGATGAGCCAGGCCAGGTCCAAGGAAAGCTTTACTTAAAAAAAAAAAAAAAAAAAGGTCAGCTGACCCAAGAGCCATGCTTTGCCTGTGTTATGCCCAAGTCACGAAATCTCCCAGTCACCACGAGGGAGCCGATATCCGATGCAAAAGCAAGAGTTTTTATTACCAAGCTCGAGCCGGGGCTCCCACCGTTACTGACGCAGCGGCTATAGGGAGGAGCCCTGAGCTCTGGGTTACATTGCTTATATAGGGTATTCTCCAGCAAGAGATTTGAAAAGCAGGCGTTTCCGGGTTGGGAGATGTCTAATTGGTTACCTTCTGTGGAAGGGTTAGGTGTTGGGTTCTGATTGGTTCCCACTTCCTGGGCTGGCCACAGGTTCTGCTTGGTTCCCATTACCTAGGTAGACCATGAGTTCCTGAACGTTAATTCTGGGGTCTGATTGGCTCGAGGGTGGTGGGGTGAGGTCAGGGGATTTCCAAAGGCTCTTGGATTTTCAAAGGCTCTTGTCCTGGAACCTTACAAAATGGAGTTTTTCCATTAACAAAATGGAGCAGCTTAGGTCCTTCACCTGCACATCTTGCAGTTAAAATGCTGCTTTCGTGATCAAGCTTTAGCACTGAAATCCTATATCCTCCAAGTCTAGACGACTGAGTTCAACCACACGTCTTCCTAAAATGGATTGGGGAATATAAAGAAATGGCAGTAGTGAGATTCCTAAAAGATGCACAGAGAGAAATGACGGGGGGAACGTGACAATCTGTCAAGTAGTATCCAGAGAGTCGATATAACTGAGTCTCAGGAGGAGTCAGACAAGAATGTCTGAAAACATAGCAGTCCCACACATTCCTAAATTCGATGAAAACTCTAAATCGATAGCTCCAGGAAGCTGAATAAATCCTAAGAGAAGGAAACAACACGAACATAAATACACAGACAAAGAGTGTCTACAAAGGCGTACCACAATCAGACTGCTGAGATCCAGCGTCTGCAGAGCAGCCTGTCACCCATGGGACACAAAGGTGAGGACCGAGGCAGACTCGACGGGCGCTGCGTAAGCCAGAAGATGATGCCCCAAGAGCTCGGTGTGGGAAATACTGTCGGTCGGGAATTCTATGCCCAACAAAAATATGCTTTGAAAACAAAGACCCACAATATAAGATAACACCATGCACCCACTAGAATGAGTACAATCTTTCCAGAAGTCTGGCGTCCCTGAGGGCTGGAAGAGAGAGGAGGTGTTTACACCTCGGTGGGGATGCAAGATAACACCAACATTTTGGAAAAGAGTCTGGCAGTTCCTTAGAAAGATGCATATCTGCTTACTATGATCCAATCAGGCCTTATAAACATATCCCAAGATAAGACATATATCCACACAAAGACTTGTGCCTGAATGTTCGTGGTTCCACTATTCATGATTGCCAAAAAACGAGGAACAACCCAAATATCCACCTTGAGACAAATGAATACGCAAATTGTGGTGGTATGGATATTGCTTGTTAATGAAGGAAGAACAAACCTGCAGCGCCTCTGAGAGTCTGGGTGGATCACAAAACTTGAACATCATGCAGAATATAGGGAGTCAGGCATAGAAGACAATATGTCATATGACATGATTTACATGGAATTTCTGGAAAAAGCACATGTGTAGAGAGCAGACTGGGGCTTCTGGGGCCGGTGACAGGCACTGGTCAGGGTTCTCCAGAGACGTAGACCCCGGGTGGGGGGCAGGAAACAGGAGGGAGCAAGCAGGCTGGTCTTGCCCTTCGGGCGGCCGCTGCCCCAGGGACCCGTCACCCTCGGGCTGCGTGCTGCCCCTCAGCAGTGTTCTGGGCCATGAGGGGTGGGGTCCTAGAATATTCTTAAAGCCCAGATCAAAGCTACATTCATTCTACTACAAAAAAATTCAACCAGAATTATCTGTGTAACAAGAGAAATTGTAGGAAATGTTGCTTTTATTTTAATATAAAGAAAACAGGGCATTTTAGTTGACAAAGAGTTAAAAAAGCAGGAATGCTGAGACACTTTAAAATGATCTATATTTGCTTATTTTTCTTGACAGCTTTCCTATTATTTATGGGATTCGGGGAATTGTGGCATTCTCTCAGGTCACCTGCAAAACATCTGGCACTCATTTACGGGGAGCTGGTTCGTTACAGGAGCTGTAATTTATTGCACTGTTTGGCACTGGTCAGGAAAGGCTCGGCTGTCGATGTTCTAGGCAGCTCTGTGGGTGGGTGACTCTGCGGGCGCGTGGTGGCAGTACACGCTCCTCAGAAGGAGGGCCCGGGTCTCCACAGAAGGCCGGGTCCACACCGATGACCCTGGCTTAACTCTGCTCTGCAGGAACCACACATAATGGACCTGGATTTGCAGTAAATGCCAACTTTCAAAACAGTTTCGCTACAGTCTTACCAGTCATGACTCAGTCATGTCGACTCTTTGTGACCCCATGGACTGCAGCCCACCAGGCCTCCCTGTCCATCTCCAACTCCTGGAGCTTGTTCAGATTCATGTCCATCGAGTCAGTGATGCCATCCAACCATCTCATCCTCTGTCATCCCTTTCTCCTCCTGCCCCCAATCCCTCCCAGCATCAGGAACTTTTCCAGTGAATCAGTTCTTCACATTAGGTGGCCAAAGTACTGGAGCTTCAGCTTCAGCTTCAGCATCAGTCCTTCCAATGAACATCCAGGACTGATTTCCTTTAGGATGGACTGGTTGGATCTCCTTGCAGTCCAAGGGACTCTCAAGACTCTTCTCCAACATCACCGTTCAAAAGCAGCAATTCTTTGGCACTCAGCCTTCTTTATGGTCCACCCTCACATCCATACGTGACCACTGGAAAAACCACAGCTTTGACCAGACGGACCTTTGTTGGCAAAGTAATGTCTCTGCTTTTTACTATGCTGTCTAGGTTGGTCATGGTTTTGCTTCCAAGGAGCAAGAGTCTTTTAATTTCATGGCTGCAGTCACCATCTGCAGTGATTTTGGAGCCCAAGAAAATAAAGTCTGTCACTGTTTCCATTGTTTCCCCATCTATTTGCCATGAAGTGATGGGACCAGATGCCATGATCTTCGTTTTCTGAATGTTGAGTTCTAAGCCAGCTTTTTCACTCTCCTCTTTCACTTTCATCAAGAAGCTCTTTAGTTCCTCTTCACTTTCTGCCTTAAGGGTGGTGTCATCTGCACATCTGGGGTTATTGATATTTCTCGTGGCAATCTTGATTCCAGCTTGTGCTTCATCTAGCCTGGCATTCCGCACGATGTACGCTGCATAGGAGTTAAATAAGCAGGGTGACATATACAGTCTTGACAGTCCTTTCCCAATTTGGAATGAATCCGTTGTTCCATGCCTCGTTCTAACTGTTGTTCTTTGACCTGCATACAGATTTCTTGGGAGGCAAGTAAGGTGGTCTGATATCCCCATCTCTTTAAGAATTTTCCACATATTAGTCATGACTGATATCCACTAAAACCTGTCCAACAGTCTACCAAAGAACAAAGTGAAAGACCTGCAGAGATTGATGGCGTGGTTTAATTGGCCATCACTGGCAGAAATGGCCATTGGAAACACTGTTGAGAGTGACGTTTCTGTCGCGTGTAAAAGTGGGCACAGGAAGCTAGACCAGTGAGAACCTCACCAACAAGGAAGGTGGCAACAGAGGCCGCTTCTCTTCTCAATTCTAAGTCAGGCTGCAGCTCTCCTCCTCAAAAGCGCTGCTTTTTCTGTTTGTTTGTTTTTTGTTTAGGCCAAGGGGATTGGAAGACCTGTGTTAATTTCAGGACAGGAGATTTACTGAGAGCAAGACATGGCCTACAGTGTGGATTTGGCTTCTTCATGTGATTGAACAGGGTCAGGACCCAAAGAGAGTTCACCTTCCATGCTTTACGGCTGACAGGACGGTGTGGGTTTCCTTTTTCCCCTTGATTATGAGGATAAAAAACAAAATTTGACTGAGATGCCTGATGACGACTTCCTACTTCTGGAATAATGTTTCCTGTGATGGCCATGAACTCGAGCTTCGAGGCTGGAATCGTGAACCAAAGAGCTGACGGTCTCCTGAGAGCTGCCTTTCTGCAGCGTAAGGAGGGGAAGGTGTGCACACCAGGGCTCCCAAGAACTGAGGGTGTTCTCTGCGGATTCTCGCTGTGCTGAGTGTCCTCTCTGACGAAAGAGAGACAAAGGGACAGAGAGAGACACAGGGGGCGGCAGGAGAGGCAGAGGCAGAATCTTTTATTAAAAATTGAAATGGAGCATAGAATCTGAATAATTTCTTCACAGTAAGAACAATTAGATATGAAACAAATAGAATACTGCCATTAAAAAATAGACCTTAGAGTAAAGAGAAGCTCACTTTGGAAAGCTATTGTCCATCAGCGACACGGGACGCGGGTGAGCAGGGCCAGAGGTCTGCCTGCCTCTGACGGACACAAGCCTCAGGCTAAGGGTCCTCAGGTGACCCTAACTTTCACTGGGTCAGCAGCCCAGATAGCACGCACTCTGGCAGACATTTGATTTGGAATGCATCATCTGATATTAATTTTGTACACTTAGCTTAAATGCAGAATGGCATTTACCCTGGGATTTCTTTTTATTTTCTATCTTTTTGGTACATTTTAAAGGTTGAACAAAAATAGGGATGAATTACTCGGTGGCCGAGAAATAAAAAGGACTGAGAAGTGGTTTGTATCTATTGATATTTAACCTATTACAATTAATACTGAAGATGTCTTCAAACATTTTAAATATTTCATCAAAAACAGCAAGAAAATAAATCATGAAGTTGGTCATGTGCACACGTGCTAAGTAGCTTCATTTGTGTGAATGGCTTGCTCGCACACGTCCCATCCTGACAAAGAAAATACTAAAAGACACCGCCTTGGGATTGGGATCGATGGTTCAGGGCTTTGCCAAAGGCTTTCTCAAGTCACACGGCCTCAAGTCACTGCAAGCGCGGGACAGAAGAACCCAGGGCCCCAGTTCTGAGACCGCTGTTTTTGCACAGCTGTTCCAGGAGAAATCCCGAGGTCCGGGGCAGTTAGGCAACCCTCGGGATGTTCCTGCTCCGTCTCTGCTGTCCTGACGGCTGACACGCCAGGCCCGTTGATGCCCTGTGGGTGCTGGGGCCAGACACATTTGCAGGCGGAGAAGGAAGTCGAGTGGATCTCTGAAAGCCTGCAGATTCACCCTCTGGCCCTGGAATATTCTAGAAGGTGGGGGGAGAATATGCACACCCACGGCGAGTCCTGGCGTGAGTCTGCAGGGCTCCCGCAGCAGAAGCTCCACTCTAGAGTACGGGCGCGAGCTGAGGGGGGTGGCAGGTGGCCCCCTGCGGGGCTGGGAGGGTCCTGCCCTGGCCCCTCCAGCTGCTGGGGCCGCGAGCGGTCACCAGCGTCCTCAGCGTGGTTGCCCCGGCTATTCCCCATCTGCTCCCAGCGTGTCTCTGCGCGCACAGGCCCCACTTTAGAAGGACCCTGGCCTCACTGGATTATAGCTCCCCCGGGGGCCGAAACAGTAAAGAACCTGCCTGAAATGCAGGAGACCCGGCTTCAGTCCCTGCCTCGGGAAGATCCCCTGGAGAAGGGAAAGGCAGCCCACTCCAGGATTCTTGCTGGAGACTCCCGAGGACAGAGGAGCCTGGCGGGCTGCAGTCCGCGGGGTCACAAATATCAGACGACTGAGCGAGCAACGCTCTCAAGCTGCCCTGGGGCCCTGCGCTGCGGCTCCCTCCCGGCTCGCACATCTGCACCAACCGTGCTTACAGATCAGGCCGCAGACAAGGCTCCAGGGTTCAGGACCTCGAGACCTGAATCTGGGGACACAGTTCAGCACATAACACACACCTCAGGGTTCTGATGAAGAGGGCACTGCGCTCCCAAGTCCACGGCAGATTTCAGGAGCCTCCAGGGTCCACACTCCAGAGCTTGAGAAGCCCTGACAAAAATATGCATTTGTTAGTGCATTTTCTTATTGTGCTGTTATTTCACCATTTTTTTGATGAATTTTTTAAAAGCAACTTCTAATTAACCGTGGTGGTCGTGGGTTTGCAATCTTCCTTTCTGATGAACCGGCCTGTCAGTGATAGCGTCGGGTGGGGGACCCCTCTCCCTGCCTTCATCCGTGTTGCTAATCCAGCCATGGTCTCGTCCACAATCTTAGTTGGATGCTCCTGGTGCTCAGGAGATAGAAAGTTTGGGATGTTTAATTTGTGATCAGCAGCTTGATGGATCATGTCATTCCTGTTTTTTCCCAGTGATGTTTTATGAAGTGTCCTGGAGAGAGGGTTTGGGCTGTGGTTCCAGCTCAGATCCTAGGGAAGAGTGACCCCCCAGAGGAGAGGCCCGCAGCTGCATCTCAGACTGCAGACGGCTGGTCTCACTGCCACCCGCTGGGACCAGTGGGTCAGGGCAGCGACCTCCAAGGCCCCGAAAGCCGTGGAGTTGCTGCGGGCCATCCGGCAGCTCCCCGGGTCACTCCGAGTCCTGGCCGCCGAGCCCCTCCTGGTTCCCGCCCCCACATGGTGCTGTCGGCCGGCCTGGGCAGCGGGCTGAGCCTGGCCAATGTCTGCGCTTCCTGAGAGCCTCTTGTGGCCACCCCCTCCGCAGACTTCGCCAGCAGATGGCCCCTGTTGCTGTTTCCAGAGCCCCCAGCCAGCGCGGCCTGCAGCCTCCCTCACCTGGCCCCCAGGCTCGCCCCGCCCCAGCCCCACAGCCCCGGCTTCCAGCCGGGCACTCCAGGGCTCAGCGCCACATAACTTGGCACCTCACGGGGCGGGGAGCGGGGCTCCAGCAGACTGATCACGTTCCCTGCAGGGGTCCTGTCAGCTCACTCGCTCAGCCTCACCCTGGCCCACCTCCTTCACTTGCCAAACTTATAACACCCTGACTGGTGTCCCTGCCCACCCGGGACATAAAGGCTCCCCTGGCCAGCCTCCCACAGCTTCATGCTTAATGTCCCCCTTTCCAAGCTGGAGGCTAAGAGCTTAGGGCTGTATACTCAGCTGTATCCACATTTACCAGAGCGACGGGTCTGCCTCCAGCCTCCAGGTCTCAGCCCCCAGGTCTCAGCCCCCAGCTCGCAGCCGTCAGCCTCCCCCAACCTCCAACCTTTCCTCCTTCAGCCTCAAAAATCCAGCCTCAGTGACTACCTGCCTATAGCCTTTATCTCCTGTTTGCTGTGAGAGACGCTACTTCTGTGTAAGAGTTCAATGCCCAGGCTTTAAGAAGAGAAATGATCATTTTATTCTAATTTTTTACAAACAAGTTGGGAAACTCAAGGTATCATTGTGTCTCTTAAGTCAGGCACTTTGGGGAGAACTTTCTAAGCAGTATTGCATTTACAGATCTCCTAGTGGGTTGCACTTGATTTTATACTCATGCAATAATAAGCATAATGAGGAGAACAATGTGGCCATTTTGCTTGGCTTTGGTTAGCTGTAAGTAAATAGAATTCTCAAGGGGAAACAAATGACGTTTTAGGTTTTCATCTAAAGCAGGTTATGGCGATCAGGCTACAGCTGAAGGGGTTGTGAGACCCCGGCTGTGCCTTTTTCTGAAGATACTCCAGGTGAAGCTGTGCCTGTTACATTTTCTATGGAGAGTTTTGCACCCTGGACATTTCCTTGGACGTGGAGCTGGCGTGAGATTTCTGATCGGTATTAAATTCTTCTCTGACGAGCGTCAGAGGACTGCAGCTGGCCTGCAGCATGACCCTCTGCCCTGACTCACATCCCAGCCTCAACAAAGGAGGCTGCTGCAGGGCCTGGGGCCTCGGGCCCAGGTCAGGGCTCAGGGCCGCTCTGGACTCATGCGGCTCAGAGGAGGGGGTGGCAGGTCTATCCGCAGACGCAGGCAGCTTTCCGTGGTTTAAGCTGATCAGAGGGCGTCTTTACATCCGGCCCCCTGTTCACTGTTCCCACCAGGCTGGTCTCTGCTTCCGCACGTGGCATGTTTTATATGTGTTCATTCTCTGCCAGACACCTGGTCCCCTTCCCATCGGCGGCCCAAGCAGAGTCTACGACAGGAGTGGCCGCTAGCTGGACACCTGCTCTGTGCTGGGCACTGACCAGATGTGTTTGTGTGTGGCTCCAAAGCCCCAGGCCCGTTCTACCGGCCAGCGACACTCATCTCTCCTCATGACTTCTTTCTTTTTGGTGAGGTAGCTGGTGTCCAGGATCTTTGATGGCTTTGCTGAGGCTGTGAGGTCTTCAATGAACACGTCCCCTTTTCCCTCCATCCTCTACTTGCTCCAAAATTCCCCTGCAGAACAAGCTTTCAGGATCTAAGGATATTGATGGAGGTACTGTGGGAAACACAGGACATTGTAAAGACGTGAATATTTATGGATATAACTTCGTACAATGTAATTCACATTATATAGTGAAAGTCGCTCAGTCGTGTCCAACTCTTCGTTACCCCATGGACTATACAGTCCGTGGAATTCTCCAGGCCAGAATACTGGAGTAGGGAGCCTTTCTCTTCTCCAGGGGATCTTCCCCACCCAGGGATTGAACCCAGGTCTCTGGCATTGCAGGCAGATTCCTTACCAGCTGAGCCACAATGGAAGCTCTCACACTGAACAGTTGCCACTAAAGCTAGCCTAGATTTTGGACATTACATCTTTATAATCTAAGCAGTCCTTCCATGTCATGATGCCACCTAAATCCCCGCCAAGCACAGCGTGAGTACTCCCCCCGGAGAGCACCCTGACACCAAGGGGATGTCACCCGCAGGCCAGGCTGGCTCTCTCCAGTCACCACCCGTGATCTGTGTGCTCCTGAATTACACTGTAAAACAGCCGTGCGTTCTTGCACTTAGAACATGAAGCTTCATCTGTATGACTGAAGAGGAGCAGGAATCCGTCTGGGGTCACCCACTGACAGCCTTTCCACCCGAGCCCCACACTGGAGGGTCTTGTTGCAGAACCGCCTTTGATCCGCAGCCCTGCTCCCCGTGACCTTGAATTACAGCCACTGTGATATCCGTGAAGACTCGAGGAGCTCTCGCCGCGTGAGGTGTGGCGGGCGAGGGGCAAGTGCTCCCTCGTAGACTCACCGCGCAGACAGGGGCCCTTGCCCAGCCCTTGGCCCGCTGGGCTGCTTCTGGAGGAGGAAGCAGGATGGGGCGGGAGCTCTAACTTCCCCTCTGCCGCCCTTGGCCTGCGTGGGGAGAACTCCAAAGATGCAAATGACGAAGTGAGACATTTCCTGCGGCCACCACAGAAGCTGATCCAAATGCAATCTGAGCGATTTGTTTGGATTAACAAATGTGATCTGAAATGCAGAGGGAGCTATTGTATTTTTGTGCCTTTCCCTTTGGGCGATTTGCCCAACTTCTCATTTCTGTTGGTCCTTTGGAGGAGTCCTAATGAAACTTCTCTCTAAACCTCTCAGCTCTGGTTCTCACTTGGCCTTAAATGTAAAATACTTAGCAGATTTGCAGGTGAACTTCATAAGGGGAATGATTAGCTTGTTCCTCTTTAGGGATAGACGAACTCTTTCAGAACCCAGGATCCCCTCAAATTAAACCCCATTTAGCTTGTAATTGGGATTTAAAGCATCCATGCCATTAAGGCCCTCAGCCTAATCCCAGGCCTTCACATATCGTGGGGTGAAGGTCAGTGCTTTACGTAGGAGCCCAGGGGTTCTCTCTCATCACCTGCCCATCCCTCTCGCCTCACACCACACCCGTGTCTGTGATGGACAGCCCCCGTTCCCATCCAAAGAGCACAGAGCCGCCTCTGACACAGCGGCGATGCTGGTGAACAGCCACTACGTTCTCAAAGCCCCGGGACCGCGGGCCATGCTGACCCTGTGGGTGGCTGAGCCGGCAGTTCAGATACTCACGGGACCTCGGCTCAGCAAAAGCCCCACGGCCCTCTGTGGACCAGCGCGGAGAACAACCTGCATTCTTCACAAAGCAATGAAAATTTAATATTCCAAGTCAGCATCGATTTAACTTGAACCAGCTGTCGGCCCGTGTAGCTTTCTTCCCCTCCTGACATTTCAATGCACAGGAGAAAAACCTATTGTAAATGCTTCTACTTAAGCCTCTTCTCCACACTCGTAATACAGTTAGCTGCCCTGGTCCTGTTTTCTTCTTTGGTGATCACAAATTACATTACATCCAAATTCAGCTAAGTGGAGAGGATGTTCACTTTCAAAATCCCATTATTCTGGAGTGGAAACACTTCTGTGTGTATTATTTCAAGACGCCGTGATCAGCAGCCCGGGGTTTCCGAAGAGTGACTGGCAGGGATGGCCCCCACGGCTTTCCTCGAGAGCCGGTTCAGTCCTCGGTGGGAGTAGGCGCAGGGAAGGTATGTTTCTCCTCTCTTCTCCCAGAATCCGTGTCTTACAGGGACGATGCTCGCTACTGCTCTTCGAGGCATGACAACTAACACATCTCTCAGTGGCGTGCCACAGACGGAGAGCCTGTCACCCAGCGAGGAAAGCTGCGTTGCTCACTTCTGTTTGCGACTGCCTGCAGAGTACAAACGCATGCGAGTGTGTGTGTGGTGTGTGGGTGGGTGCATATGTGGTGGTGGTGTTCAGTCGATCAGTCACGTCTGACTCTTTGCAACCCCCTGGATGGCAGCACACTGGGCTTCCCCAACCTCCACCATCTCCCAGAGTTTGCTCACACTCAGGTGCATTGAGTCGGTGATGCCGTCCAACTTTCAGTATATACAGCAGTGTAGTGAAAGTCACTCAGGCGTGTCTGACTCCTTGCAACCCTATGGACTGTAGCCCAGCAGGCTCCTGTGTCCATGGGATTCTCCAGGCAAAAATAATGCAGTGGGTAGCCATTCTGTTCTCCAGGGGATCTTCCCGATCCAGGGATGGAACTCAGGTCTTCCCGCCTTGCAGGAAGATTCTTTACCAAATGAGCCACCACACCGCCAGCTATTTAAAGGCAGCCGATACTTCTGACGCGGTTCATTCTTTGACTCAGGAAGCACTGACTTAACGTGTGCACTCTCCAGCTCCGGGAACGTGAGCCCAGGGACGCTCGCATCTCTGTTCTCCCCCGCTGACTTCTGTGCGTGGAACGCAGCGCGGGCTCAGCGTGTTCAAGGGTTTCACACGCACCTCGGGCTCCTTTCTAGGAGGATGTGGTGGAGACAGTGCCAGAGACGCATCACCAGGATGGAGGGGAGCCTTGAAACCACCGGCAGGGCTGAAGACCCTTCCCAGCACAGGCTTCCTGTGAAGGCTGGGGCGCTGTCCAACCCAGTGTCTGGAGAGCTGGGCCCCCCAAGGACTGGCTGAGCCCTCCCTGCAAAGTCGGTGTCACCTGAGAGGGGTCAGAGGTCTGAGCTGACAAAGCTCGTGGACAGCCTGGTCCACGACGGACACGGGGACGTGAGCTCCGCTCACGGCTCTTCCATCATCAATCCCAACAGTGAGCATGAAGCGCTTCGAACAAGGGTACTGTTGCAAGTGGGCCCTCGGCCTCTGGAAGCAAAGGGGTATCTCTCCA
Organism: Procapra przewalskii; assembly: GCA_006410515.1. NCBI lineage: Eukaryota > Metazoa > Chordata > Mammalia > Artiodactyla > Bovidae > Procapra > Procapra przewalskii. The sequence continues at coordinate 3,995,994 of SJYF01001220.1, forward strand.
TCTCTGCCTTCTTCTCATGCAGACCCCTCCAGCCGCTGATACACGCCGCTGGGTCCGAGGGAGGGTGGGGCAGGTTTGGGATGAATTTCTAAGGGGTCTGTCCCATCAGATGAGTCAGGGGACACCCCAAGCGGCTCGGGAGTCGGGAGACGAGGCCTGCACTCCTTCCTGGGTGGGAGCGCTAAAGGAGGCTGTGAGAATCCCGAGTCCATTGCCAGATCTTGGTGCTCCCCACACCAATGCCAGCCCTGGAGCACGCGGGCCGGAAGTCTCGTCTGTGCTTCAGGAAGCCTGCTACCTGTTCAGACGAAGTGCAAAAACTAAGGTACTGACTCAGTACCCTCTGGATGATCAAGACTCCAGCAAAGTTGCCCAGCAGTGTCCTGCCTGTCGAGAAACAGCCACCAGTGCTCTTCATGTCGGACACGCTGTGCAGTCAGCGTTCTCCAGAGAAGCAGAGTCAGCAGGCTGGAGGGAGGGGGACCTGGTGTGGGGGCGGCTCACTCGAGGTGGGAGCTGGCGCGGTGGAGTCTACGGGCTGACCGGATCCGCGTCAGGGCCGGCGCTGCAGCTCGGCTCCCAGGGCCCCTGGAGAAGAGGCTCTTCCGCCTCCTTGGGAGCCTCGGTCTGTTCTCGTCTTCAGCAGATCGGGTACAGCCCCCCACACTGGAGGGTCGTCTCTTTACTGCAGGATGTGGGTCATCTACGCAAACCGTCACAGAGACATCTAGACTGAGTATCTGGACCCTCCTGACTTACTCCCAGGTCAGCTTAGGCGCGTGGGCTCCACTCACAGCGCAGGTCACGGATGAGCTCGCGTCTGAGTGTGTGATCCCGCAGAGCGCAGGCGTGTACCACCCATGTCTTGTCCCACTTCATCCTCCCGACAAGCCTCAGAGGAAGACTCTGCTTTTCTTGCCACTTCCCAGAGGTCGCTGAGCGACCAGGGTCGTGATGGTAAGGGAGATCGCTGAGCCGGAGACGCGTCTGCATCCCGGGGGCATCCCTGGCTGCCAGGACGTAACCAGGGGGCCGCAGACAGTGGCAGCTCTGGATGGAGGAGCCAGGGGTGCTTTCCGCTCCGCGATGCCTGCTTGCACACCTGCCTTGTCCCGAGCAGCGGGCTGGTTCTTCTCACCAGCACGTGCGAGGGGCCTGTTCTGACTGTTCCAGGTGTCGGGACATCTCGGCTGGTTCTGTCCGTCTGCCCCAAGGCTGTGCGGTCCTGACCCCTCACACTGCACCCGCTGATCTGAGAGTGGGACCCCCCATCCCAGGTGGGAGGACAGAGGCCAACCAGGCCCTGGTCCCCCTCCTGCCGTAGCTGTGTGCTCCCCACACGTGGCTGGTGTTCTGGACTCAGCTCCCCGCCACGCCTCACGCGGAGCGCGCCTGGGACTACAGTTAGCAGCCAGCCCAGCGCTCCCAGAGGAGGCCGAGCACACACGTCTTCATCAGGAAGGAAGTCCCTGTGTTCAGAGGGGGAAAGAGGCGCGGCCTCGGGCCCGAGGCGGCTGAGGGCTGAACTGCTTCTGCCCCTTCTTAGACACAACCCCATCCAGGCAAGGAAATGCCTGCGAGCACTTGAGGATGATTGCCCCAGGTGGCAAGTGAGAAAAATGGGGATGTGCTTTGAGAAGATCTGTCACCGGGAACCACGCCCCCTTCTCTGGCAGGGGCTCCAGGGCTGAGCAGCAGGGAGGTGAGGGGCCCAGGGAAACGTCCAGGAGTTGGTCCCCCAAACTGGGCGCTCTGCTGAATACAGGGCTCAAAAATTGGATTTACATTTTCAGATATGTCTATTTTGTTACCTTTCATTTTTTCTTATAATTCACATGGTTGGGCTGTGATGAATTGTGAATTAAAATATACGCAGCTTAAAATCTGGGCCCTGCTCTGAGGTCCTGAGAAAGCTCCCAATCCACCTAGGCCCCGGCTCAGGCCTGCAAGGCATCTGCCAGGGAGGGGTGCCTTCCCCATGGGGACTCCATTCCAGATCCTGGGGGGTCCCCACATGGCAGAGGGGGTTCCAGGGGGTGGAGTGAGTCAGGGTGGCCTGCTCCAGCCCCCTGAGACCCATGCAATCCTTGGGAAGGTCTTTTAACCTCCCCAGGCCTCAGCTTCCCCATTTGGAAAGTGAAGGGACTCCACTAAAAATGTTTCTCTCTTGGGCTCTAAAGCGCGTACAATTCGAGTAGAGGCTAGAGGGATTTTCTAGGGGAAAGTTCTGTTTCTCAGGGTCCGCAAAGCGCCGGGAGCCTCCAGTGAGGCTGTGTCCTGACTGCAGGGCGGCCCACCCAAGGCGGGGCTTGGATGAGGGTCTGGGGTGGCGTCCGAGTCCCCAGAGGCGCTGACATTCTGAGCAGACAGTGACCTGCAGCCACCATGTCCCGGTCTGCGTGCTGTGTAGACGGGCCCTGCACCGGGGCTGCAAGCCGGTCCCAGCCCTGGCAGGGCGCTAGGGATGCCCATGAGGGGGTCATGTGGGCGGTGCCAAGAAGAGGCAGTCGCCACTCTCCCCAGCGGAGGGACTCCTGTCCGCCGCAGGCCACACGGGCGCTCCCCTGGGAGCCTGGAACAGCGGGATCGGATGGGAGGGCTGCTCTGAGGAGCAGGCGAGTGTCTGCAGCGACCTGTGTAGGTTCGCTCCTGATGGACTGTGCAGCGGAGTCCGGGCCGACGCCTAGTCAGCTCTTGGGTTCACGATGTCCTCCCCCTTCAGCCGTCTTTCGTCCCCTGTGTCCAGAGACGCTAACAGCTTGCAGATGAGCCGCTCCAGTGCAGCCTGGAGGGCGGCCTGTGCAGAACTGGAGGAAGGAGGATTTCAGGAAGCAAACGAGGACAGGTGAGGGGCTGTAACCAGGGAGAGAAACGTGTGCACGGGGTTTGGGAAGAGAACAGAGGGACAGAGAGAGAGAGTCAGAGAGAGAGAAAGGGACAGACGGAGTGAGCGGGAGGGGACAGACAGAGACGCCGATCTCCCCACCCTTCCTATCCTTCCCCCAAAAGCTTCCAGATGAAGAGAGAAGCGACTTTCCGCATCAGGCGGGGGTCACCTGTCTCCGAGGCTCGGACAGCAGGACCTGAGGGCCAGCTTGGACGGTGTCTGTTAGGGACAGGCCTGTTCTCTGCCTGTTTTTGACCAAGGAGAGCTCTCAGGGGAGACGCTGATGGCCTCGTGGGCTGGGGGGCAGGAGGGACAGGCCAGGAGGAGGTGGTTGGGGGCTAAGCTCGGGGCCAGAGGACGGGACCTCGCTGACCTGGGGGCAGTCAGGCAGGAGGGCCACTAGTCCACCTCCGCTCCGGCCCCTCGGGAGGCAGAGCTCACGCTGCAGCTCCCAGCCCTGCCTGGGGACGTCCTAGCGCCTCAATGGCGGAGAGGACCCTGGGGACGCCCTGTCATCCGCGTGCCAACCTCTGACCTGTGGGCAGTGCCGCCAGCCTCTCTCTGCACAAAGGAGGTCCCCTCAGCTCAGGGCTGGCAGGTGAGGGGCTGTGGGGCCTCCCCCGTCCTCACGATGAAGCTGAGCAAACGGAGGCAGTGTCTTCCCTACCGCGTCAGGGCAGCGAGGAGCCACAGGGAGCCACCCCCCGAGAACCCCGAGGCCAGAGGGGCCACCAGGTCTGCCCTGGGCAGGGAGAGCCAGGGCCCAGGCTGGCAGGGAGCGGCGCGGATTCCCACCGGTCCCTGGAGGCTGAGTGAGGACCCCCGAGGGGCCTCACAGATCCCCGGCTTCACCCTCGGGCACCTCGCCAGCTTCCCAAGGCAGAGCAGCAAGAGAGCGACCCTGTGTGTGCGGCGGGGGAGGGAAGAGGGGCCGTTTAGAGACACTCTCAGGGGCTGAACTGGCGCCCAGGTTCCTAAGCTGGAGCCTGACCGCCGTCCCTGGGGCTGTTTGGAGCTGGGCCTTTGAGAATGGATGACATAAAATAACATCATGGCAGGGGTGTCCTGATCCCACGTGGCTGGTGTCCCTCTCGGAAGAGGCGATTGGGCCACAGACGCTCACAGAGAGGCGGCCACGTGAGGACACGGGGGCCGGACACCGTCGGCTCGCCCGGAGAGGGGCCCAGGAGAAGCCAGCCTCGCCCGCAGCAGGAGGCTGGGCCTTGGAAGTCGAGGCTTGTCTGCGAGCGAACAGGTGTCTGTTGTTTAATCTGCCTGGCCTGTGGTGTTCGTCCAGTGCAGACACCCAGAACCCTCTAGGGCCGCCTCCCCACAGGGCTGACTCCTGGGGGCCCCGGCCCACGTGCCCCCTGGAGACAGCGGCTGCTCGGGCTTATTTTGCAGGGTTAAGCCATCACTAACTGATCATCCAGGAGCCACAGAGCTGGTCCTATTTCTCAACACACATTATGAAATTTTTTTTTAAATGGTTAACATGAAAAAGACTCACCTTCCTTAAAATATGCATTTTAACCCAGGGCAATAAAGCAATAAAAATACACAGCAGAGATGATTCCAGGTGGCGAGTGCTGAGAAACACAACCAATCGGCTAGAGACGCTTCACAAATCACTCAGCTGCTCAGAGAAGGTTTTACAAAACTGCTTAAACTGCATCTGAAGAGAGCAAATTGTCCTGTGGTATCTCACAAATGTCGGTTTCAACATGGCGAGTATGAAGTTCAGTCTATAATAAATGGAAAACTTAAGCATTTCAAATTGCTGCCTCGTGTTGGTATCTGTCAGTTATTAATGGTTGGGGTAAGTGAAGGCTGTAAGCACATTTCTTTGGTCACCTACATCTGCAGGAGTTAGATATATTTAGATATGATGTAAGCTTTGGAGCAAAGGAAAGTCATACTCAAGCCAATAATGAAATTAAATTCAACCAAATGCCTTATCCCAGCATCTGTTTCCTATCCGCTGGGCACTAAAATTCTAGAACTGAGCCAGACCTCGGGCTCATCGCTTGCAGGGCGGTGGTCCCGTATGGCTCCCCCAGCGGCCTCCGCCAGCCTGGGCTCCGACCTCCAGGGGTCGAGGTGCTCAGGAAGCTGCCCTAAGGACTCGCGGTTTCACGTGGGCCGAAGGGTGCTCCTCACATCCCGTGATATCCCTCAGCCTCCTCCTCACACCCGCTCTTTCATCAGGGCAGTGGAAACCATCTCCATTTGATCAAAATCGCTATACAATCAGTTTTCTGAAAATCCCCAGCCTCCATGCTGCGCCCTCTGAGGCCTCAGCGTAGACGCTCCAGGGCCGCGACCGGCTGACCCTCGTTTCTGCCTTGCTGGAGCCCTGTGGCCTCGGGCAAGGCCACTCGTCATTTTGTGCCTCCGTCTCTTCTTCGGTAATATTACCTCCCTTATAGAGGGATCATTCTGGCGAGGACTGAATGAACAAGCACACGTTAGACACTTAGTACAACGTCTAGCAGTGAAGAGCGTTGGCACGGTCACAGTTATTATTATTATTTTTTTTATGAAACAGACCCGGGTGGGATGGGGCAGAGCATGGGGTAACAAACGCAGAGTGAAATCGAGCTGAGCGGTGGGGTCCCGGAGTCACTGTGGACCCCCAGGGGCCCGGCAGAAAGAGAGGCGAGCTCGCAGCCTGCTTCCTGCTGCGTCCACAGATGTTTCTTCTCGACACACATTCATTTTGGTCTCTAGACTCCCACGGCCCCTGCACTGGACCAGCTGAACTTTGTGATAAGTCGTCTTGGCTGTTTTCTCTTTCTTGGGCTCACTTTTGTGTTTACAAATCACCTCGTCTTGACCTCCTGCCTCCTGGAAAGACTAGAGTTTTCTGCTTTCCACGTGTCCTTTCCACTGAGCGTCTTGGTGGTGGCGTCCAGCGGGCGCTCAGCGGGTGCATCGCGTGGATGCCCTGATTCAGGCTTACTCTGTATTTTTCCCTGGGACTAACAGGGAAAGGGGGACCACGGCTGCATATTGTCACCCTGATTGTTTAACTTACACACAGAGCACGTCATGCAAAGTGCCAGATGGGATGACGCACAAGCTAGAATCAAGATTGCTGGGAGAAATATCAATAACCTCGTCTATGCGAGTAGCACCACCCTTATGGCAGAAAGTGAAGAGAAACTAAAGAACCTCTTGATGAAAGTGAAAGAGGAGAGTGAAAAAGCAGGCTTAAAACTCAACATTTAAAAAACCTAAGATCATGGCATCTGATCCCCTCACTTCATGCAAATAGATGGAGAAACAATAGAAACAGCGACCGATTTTATTTTCCTGGGCTCCCAAATCACTGCAGATGGTGACTGCAGCCATGAAATTAAAAGACGCTTGTTCCTTAGAAGTACAGCTATGACAAACCTAGACAGCATATTAAAAAGCAGAGACACTATTTTGTTGACAAAGGTGCATCTAGTCAAAGTTATGGTTTTTCCAGTGGTCATGTACAGATGTGAGAGTTGGACCAGAAAGAAAGCTGAGTGCCAAAAGATTGATGCTTTTGAACTGTGGTGTTGGAGAAGACTCTTGAGAGTCCATTGCACTGCAAAGAGATCCAACCAGTCCATCCTAAAGGAGATCAGTCCTGGGTGTTCACTGGTAGGACTGATGTTGAAGCTGAAACTCCAATACTTTGGCCACCTGATGCGAAGAACTGCCTCATTTGAAAAGACCTTGATGTTGGGAAAGATTGAAAGCAGGAGGAGAAGGGGACGACAGAGGATGAGATGGTTGGGTGGCATCACCGACTCAATGGAAATCAGTTCAGTTCAGTTGCTCAGTCATGTTCGACTCTTTGTGACCCCATGGACTGCAGCACGCCAGCCCTCCCTGTCCATCACCATCTCCCGGAGTTCACTCAAACTCATGTCCATCGGGTCAGTGATGCCGTCCAGCCATCTCATCCTCTGTCGTCCCCTTCTACTCCTGCCCCCAATCCCTCCCAGCATCAGAGTCTTTTCCAGTGAGTCAAATCTTCACATGAGGTGGCCAAAGTATTGGAGTTTCAGCTTCAGCATCAGTCCTTCCAATGAATATTCAGGATTGATCTTCTTCAGAATGGACTGGTTGGCTCTCCTTGCAGTCCAAGGGACTCTCAAGTGTCTTCTCCAACACCACAGTTCAAAAGCATCAGTACTTCGGTGCTAGATTTCATTATAGTCCAACTCTCACATCCATACATGACCACTGGAAAAACCATAGCCTTGACTAGATGAACCTTTGTCAGCAAGGGAATGTCTCTGCATTTTAATATGCTGTCTAGGTTGGTCATAGCTTTTTTTCCAAAGAGCAAGTGTCTTTTAATTTCATGGCTGTAGTTACCATCTGCAGTGATTTTGGAGCACAAGAAAATAAAGTCTCTCACTGTTTTCATGTCAATAGATATGAGTTTGAGCAAACTCTGGGAGATGGTGAGCGACAGGGAAGCCTGGCGCGCAGCAGCCCATGGGGTCGCAGAGCTGGACACGCCTGAGCGGCTGAACCACCGCCTCAGGGGGTGCAGTGTCCGGGCTCTGCCTTCAGCGGCCTCCAGCTTTGCCCAGAACAGGAGCAGTGTTCTGTCCTGCACTGTCTGTGGACAGTCATCACTCAGCACCCGCCGCTTTATACTCGTTCTTCTTTCATTTCTCTGAAAACCTCTTTATGAGATCCTACTCTGAGCTGGCAGTGTGCTCAGAAAAAGGGTAAATAAGCTAGACTTGAAGGTCATGTCATGGCAGAAGAGGAGTTAGGCGTGCAAGCATAACTGAAGCGGGTCTGGGCCGTGAGCTGATGAGACACTAGTCCGAGGAGCCGCTCACCTGGGCTTTGAGGCCTCCGTGACTGTCTGGGGCCAAGAGCTCGCCGGGTGGGGAGGCCACCCTGCGAGCCGCAGCCGTGGGGAGGCGGTTTGTCTGCTGGACAGAGAGGGGTCTGACGGGAGCCTGCGGGGGCGAGATGGGCCGAGCTTCTGAACAGTCTTCTGGCCTGTGGGTGGTGCAGAGTCTATCACACACGGGGAGGGAGCCAGAGAAGGTGAAGTCAGCCCGAGAGACCCGGAGACCGGGCACGTGCGGCTTGGGGAGCGCAGGAGCTGAGGCTGGGTGTGAGACCCCAGCACCCCGAGAGTGCAGCTCAGGGGTCAGCTTTGCGAGACCCGCAGCAGTGGAAGCCGACTGTATACACAGGGTCCTGACAGCCTCTGCGATGACGGGGAGGTGGGGCTCGTCCCTGGGGCCCCACACACGTCCAGGCCGGGGGGCAGCCGAGCAAATGAAAGCGCCTCCGACTGAAAGAGCAGCAAGTAGGCACTTTATGGAGAAGGAGGCCGAGGGGCTTCTATAGTGCTAAGTGGGGAATTGTAAAGGCTTCCAGAAGAATTATGCCAGATACCCAATAAGAAATTTATTGTTCCATGGAGAGCGATCAAACGCTTCAGCTTTTAATTGGAAAAACTATACACTGTGTCATAGTAACACTTTACTTCACATAATTATGGAGGAGACAACCTCCCTGGGAGACAAGAGGTTTATGGAGAAAGGCTGGGCGCCATTCAGAGGGAGGCGGGCGTGCGTTTGTGTGTGTGTGTGTGTGTGTGTGTGTGTGTGCGCGCACGTCTCACTCTCCCAGGAAAAGGCACTGTTTCCGAAATATCCCATGGACGGAGCAGCCTGGTGGGCTGCAGTCCATGGGGTCGCTAAGAGTCAGACACAACTGAGCAACTTCACTTTCACTTTTCACTTTCATGCACTGGAGAAGGAAATGGCAACCCACCCCAGTGTTCTTGCCTGGAGAATCCCAGGGACAGAGGAGCCTGGTGGGAGGCAGTCTATGGGGTCGCATAGAGTCGGACATGACTGAAGCGACTTAGCAGCAGCAGCAGCCCCCAAACATAAACCGCAAACTCTCTGAATGCCGCATGTGGACTTCAGCAGGGCGCGGTGGAGAAGGGGCGGCATGTTGTTCCTAACAGTTTGGCCGGTTCCCACTCCTTTTGGCCTCATTCTCTCAGGCCTCTGAAGACCCACACCGTGAGGACGCGGCGAGAAGTCATGCGTGTGGGCGGAGGCCGCCACCACCGGGACCTGCAGCCCGCCCCGCGGGGCTGGGCCCACGTCCCCCGCCCGGCTCGCTGCCCCAGACCCTCGCTCTGGGGCAGGCGCTGCGAGCTGAGATCATACTCCGGATTCATTAGATTTACTGGGCTTCAAGGGCACCGGCGCTCTTGAACTGGCTTAAAGGTCAGCCCCAGCGCCTCCCATTAACACTTGACTTGAAACTTCAGGAAGCACATGTGATATTGATTTCAAATAAGTTTCCAATTAGCTCCCAGAGGAGAAAATGTCTTTAATACTTGGAGTAAAAGTGAGCCAATGGAAGCAGACGCTCTGAGGTGGTTCAGGGAGGGGAGGATTAGGCTGGATCACCTGTGGATGTGACCCTTCAAACGGAGAGAGCGTCCAAGACCCTCTTAGTTGAAAGTCCCTTGCAAGTGTTCAGTGGGTGGCGGCAGAGCTGAGGGCTGGCAGCCCGTCTCCAGGCCCTCGCCGAGGGAGGCTGTGCCCCTCTGTCCTGTGTGTTTGGAGAGTTTGGAGCGGGTCAGGCTGCGGTCTCTCTCCACCTTCTGCCTCTCTGCCAGGAGGCATGTGGAGAGACCAGGGCGTCTGAGGACGCAGCTCACCGAAGCGGAAGACTGTGGTTCAGTCTGGGGCCTGGGGGCAGTCGTGCGGCTTGCTGTCACTTCTGTGGACACTTCAGTGGCCTTCCCAGTGTGGAAACAACTTCCAGAGCTTTCGCCAACCACTGTCCCTGTCCTCCGGCCGTGACGCAAAGGGGCAGGGCAGAGGCCAGTCCCAGCGTGGACCTGTCTTCTGGGTCTGGGCTCGGGAAGGAGTGAGGCTTGAAGGGACTGGTTCTTCGATTGTTAGCAGCTTCATGCAACCCCAGTCCAAGCAGATCTCTTAAGCTGAGAATATTTTGTGAAGGAGACAGTCATAAACACATAGCATATACATAGAAAAGATATATATATGCCTGCATATTTATAATGTGTGAGACAGAACTCACCACAGTCCCAGGGTCTGCAAGGTGTAGACTGGGAACCAAGTCACGCAGAGCAAGGGTCTCTTCCATGGAGCCTCATGTTTCATGATCATCAATTAAGTTACAATAAAACTATAAATTGCGTGCATCTATGGAAACTGAGTTTTCTCTGTTCTCTCCAGGGGAAATGACATTAAAATAGAAAAATACTCCCTGGTACTTGAAAGGTGGTTAAATAGTATGTGGACCATTGGGAGAAACGTATGTTCTGTTCAGTTCGGCTCAGTCGTGGCTGAATCTGCAACCTCATGGCTGTTGTATATTAGTTGATCGGCATGTATTATTTTACATGGGTTTTGTTCTGCTTGGAGTATTTGCCAGATTTTTTAAACGCATAGTTTGTGCTTTTCATATTGTAGTGAATGGTCACGTTTGTAACTGATTTTCCATTTGCCCTTTGGGATGGTTTTTCTTGGAGAGGGCTGCGTAAATCATTGTGTCCCAACCTGAACCCACGCTGGGTGCATTCAAGTAACTGCAAGCGGATGAGACTCCAGTAGAGGCCGAGGGTGTGTTGAAGCGGCCTGCAGCAGGGCGTGTGAAGGCTCCCGCGGGCCCCGGGAGCCGGACCGGACGGGGGGCTGCGCCGCACAACGCGGGAGGCGCGACAGCGGCCCGACGCCGGCGGCCGCAGACGCGAGCGGGAGGCAGGGTCGGCCTCGCTGGGGCGGCGGCGGCTCCGCGGGACCGGGGCCCCTCGCTCCGCTCCGCCGCTTCCAGCCTCCTTCTCGGTGCGGAGGGCGCCGGCGCGGAGCTGCAGGGCTGGCCGCCCCGGGCCCGCGGTTCCGCCGAGGGGAGGACGCCCGGTCTCCGGCCGGCGCCGCGGCGCGCGGGCGCCGCCCCGCCCTGGCCCTTTGG
>SJYF01001220.1:4007934-4042433 GCA_006410515.1 Procapra przewalskii
CCGCCCGCGACGACAGGACCTCCGCCCCGCGGCGCCCGCGGAGCGGACTCCGGCGCCTCCCGCCGCCCCAGGGCCAGCGCACGGCGAGGCCCGGCTTCCTGGGCAGCCTCCAGCGCCCGCTAGTGAGAGCTGCCCTTGTCTTCCTGCATCTGATGCAAGGTCATCGCGGGCAGTCGGTCCACAGGGAAGTAAATGTGAGCACAGGTTGTATCGGAACCGCAGGCCCACCTGCCCAGCTTGGAGCGTCAAAGCGGGAAATAAATGACCTGTTGGCCGACGGCATTCTGTCCACGCCCGCGATTTATTTCTATTTTCCCTTTTCTTTCTTCCTTTCTGTTCCTGTTTTCAGAAAGGACATTTTAAATGCCCGACACGCCACCGGTTATTTACAAGAAAATAAAATGTCAAGAAGCACTAAAAGTAGGTGTCCGCTGGCCTTCTGCATCCTATTAGGAACTTTTCTTCTTTAATAGAAACCTCTTTACTGGCATGCTATCAGGTTTAACTGCTGAAAAATAGATTTAGAGGTGGGAAGGTTTGTTAATTAATATTTAATTAATATTTTAAAAGTTAGTTAATATTTAAAAGGTGATTCGTGTCTAAATTCAGCTTTTACATAATTGAACTGAGGTCAGAGTCATTGTAGGCAAGGTTGGCCTTGGAGAGCCAGGCAGGGGAGGGGGCTCTGCTCGCAAGTCCGATGCAAAGTGTTGAAAATAAAGCTTAGAATCCAAGAGCCCAGGTCTAGTTGTCTTTCTTTTTTTTTTTTCTGGTTACCTGTCTGTGGCTTTTGTTGAATTTCTTCTGAAAGAAAATCCATACGTGTAACGTTCAATGTTAACTTCCCAAGTCTTAACCTGTCACCAGACTAGGACACATGACCCCAGATTAGGGGTCACACCATTGCCCCAGAAACATCCCCTCTGGGGTAGGTCCTGCCCAGGGGGCTTCTGCATCTGGGGCCCAGGGGACCCCAGTTCCCCAGAGCCCCCCTTTCCTGGGTGTCAGGGTGAGCAATGACGTCCTAGCTCTCCCGGTGGGGAGAGGCTTCTCCTGGCTCTGGCTTTTGAGGGGCGTGGGGGATGAGCAGATGTCTACCCTCGAATCTGGATCTCACCTACACGCACGTCTTTAGCCATAGGGAGAAGCCGGGTCTGAAGGCGCCGTGCTCCGCTCATGTTGTGCTGAGTTTGTCGAGGGAAGTATGGCAGTGGATGGGAAGAAGCCCGAGCCCCCGTCCAGGGGGAGGGACCTCCGAGTTTAGAGCTCTGACCCGGCCCTGGCGGGAGGCAGGGGCACCTCCAGCGGGCACTCACGTGCCCTGGACTTCCTCCACTCTGACCGTCTGTGTCTCAGGCGCTGGCTTCGGCTCTCTGGCCACAGTGGCCTCCTTCGGGGGTCTTTGGCCCGTCTCTCTGAGGTCCCAATGCTGCCCTGAGGGTCCCTCTGCACCCCCCACTCTCGTTCAGTCTCCTCGACTCCAGGGCAGGGAAGACATCTCTGGATGGGGACACGGGGCGCGTCAGGAGCCACTGCTGGGCAGCAAGTGCGACGTCTGTTCTCTGGGGTGAGATGTAAGTCAGAATGTGTCCAAGAAGTAAGATGCTAATGGACATAATATCAGGAAAATAGTCAACTTTGAGTTGTAGATAAATACAGCAAGATTATCTTAAAAAGGAGAACTGAAGTAAATGTGTTTGGGCTCTGAAAAAGAATAATACTGATTATAATCAACCATGTGACTTTCAAACCATTTATATCTAACCAGACTGATGTTTTGATCCAAATTTTGACCATTGTCATGACTGCAAATACATGCTCTGTATTCATGCTCAAAAATGAATGATTTTCTTTGTTTTATACCCCAAAAGGGCAAATGCTCCAAATAGGGTGTTTTAAGGTAGTTTTATATTTGATTTCCCATTTTTAAATAAGTCTGCATTTCTCAGGACCCCAGAAGTGAATTCTGTGTGTTTATAAAGCTATCAGGTATGTTGAGGATGTTGCAATCAATGGGATCTGAGGGCCTTTTGCTCATAGCCGCTGCGGTCCCGTGATGTGGGGCTGTGGGCATCTGTAATCAGCGGACGGCTTTGCTCCCTCACTGCCCCTAATACTGTCTCACCTGCAAGGGGACACTTCATTAGACGTTGCTTTGCAAATGTTTAAGATGCATCCTCTATATACTTACAACTGCACAGTTGTACTAAGGTAACATTTAGTCCGAGTCACAGTCAGAGGGTGGACAGGGTTCACACATACACCAAGGAGAGTGAAGACACGAGGGAGGTTATTCCAGGGCCCCAAGTCCGCGGGCTCGTGCGCCCTGGGTGCTCAGAGGGTGAGAGGCGCTGCTGGGCCTGAGAGGGGACCCGCCGGGCAGGGGGCGTCGGGACGTCCTGCTCAGTGGGGGGCTCGCTCAGCACGAGTTCACTGCGAAGGCTGAAGAAAGATTGGGACGGAGGCCGGCAGACAGCGCGGCAGGAGCTTCATGTCCAAGTTGTCCACACTGTGGTCTTGATTAAAGGGTTCGGGGCTGTCTCAGTGGCCCCTTCCGAAGAAGCTGGTCCCTGACATCCTGCCTGTGGACAGACCCGCGCCGGGAGGCGGTGGCTCTAAGATCCAGAGCGGCCGCTGGGCAGGTGACCCTGCCCCCTGCTGGCCGAGCCCAGCTCCCGCAGACCCCGAGGTCCCTCGTGGATCCCTGAGCATCAGAACCAGGCCCGCAGCTTCCTTGTGACGCCGGTTCGGCCGCTGGCCGGGCCCAGGGCAGCATCACGGCCGGGCCCAGGGCAGCATCACGGCCGGTCAGCGCTCCCAGGATGCGAGTTTTCTGCGGCGGAGGAAGTGGGTTTCCTTGGATTCCTTCCAGTTTTGACTTAGTCGTGCTCCTTACGTGGAGAGATGGGCTGAACGCCCAGTGTCCCTGGACGCCCCCCACCCCCAGGGCCCCTGTTCAGGAGGCGCGGCTACAGGTGAAAACGGCTGGAGCTTTTGGGCAAAGGCAGCTCAGGGGAGGGCGAGGTTTAGGACTCGGAGACCCAGGAGCAGCGCCTGGACCCCCGCAGGCCTTCTTCACCCACTGCCCCTGTGGGGTGCAGTTCTGGGTCTGCCTTCCGGCTCTCTGTGCTCCAGCAGCATCTGAGCCTGTGCTCCCCAGAGGCGGGAGGAGAGTCAGGAAGTCCTGCCTTCAGGGAGCTGGGAACCTGCTCTGGCTTCTTACGAGGACCGCAGCCCTGAGGCTTCCCCCGAGAAACCAAAGCAGCTCAGGCTTGGGGCCCAGGGCGAAGTCGAGGTCACCAACGGTGCAGGTCAGAACCGGGCGCCAGGGCGCCTCGGCTGGTGCGGTCGGCTCGGGCCGTGGGCCCCTTTCCTCCACGGACGCCTCCCCACTGCCCCAGCCCCGTGGTCCTGTCCAGGGAGAGGGGCCTCTGGAAATAAGCACCATCCTCACCCAACTGTGGTCCGTTTTCTAGAAAAAGGATCTCTCTTAGAGACTATCAGATCAGGTATGTAATATGTGCAGATACGTAGCGACTGTGACCGCTCCCCAAGTTGTATACACCGCCCCCCAACATTACACAGACTCTGAGTTTCGTGTCCCGTGACCAGAGAGCTCGGGGCACACAGAGCACAGACCTGGCATCAAGAGGAAAAGTCCTTAAGTGAATAGAAGACGGGCACCGTCCCAGGCCCGGCGTCTTCCGGCACCGCCATTGGGGTTTCACCGTAAGCTAATCAGCAGCGGTGAAGACACACATTGGTAAGCGGGTTTCTCTGGCAGCCCCTGCCCTGCGGCCCTAACGTGCGATTAGGGGAGCCAGGGGCTCCAGGGCCTGCCCAGAGACAGGGAGAGCGACTGAGCCCGGCCCGCGTGCGTGTCCCACCCAGCGCCCGCCCAGGGGGAGCTGAGCTCTGCCTCCAGGTCTTGCTCCAGTCCAGTTGCCAGAAGGATCTTCCCCAAGAGATCAGGTCGCCGAGGATGGAACTGTGAAGCTGACAATGGCTGCGGTTTAAAGGGTAAATAGAAGCAGGCAACTTCATTTCAGTAAAACACTTAATATGTGCGAAACGCACCTTCACCATAGACAGTGCACAGATATAACTGAATGGTTTTCTTTCCTTTTTTCTCTTTGACTCCTACTGCGCTCATTGCATCTCTGAGACGGGGAATGCGGGCCAGCCTGCCGAGCGTATCATCTCACGGCGTGAGGGACCCAGGCCATCACCGTGTGACGATGTCAGCCATGTCTCAGGAGAGCCGAGAGGAGGGTTCCTGGGGCCCTTCACAGCCTCAGCACAACCAGTGCACACTCGGACTAAGACCCCTCACAACCTCTGCTCACACCAGTGCACACGCAGACTTGGAGCCCTTCACAGCATCAGCACACACCAGTGCACACACACACTCGAGCCCTCACAGCCTCAGCACACACCAGTGCACACGCGGACTCGGAGCCTGGGGGCTGCCCAGGGCCACATGGGGGCAGTGCAGGGCAGACCCCATCAGGCAGGCCCCAGGGTGATGCAGGGCTATGGGCTCCTGGGGAGGAGCACAGCTGTGCCTGGGGCCAAGGGCTGCATCCGTTCCCACCTGGACCTGGGCTTGGTCTGCTTCTCTTTTCTAAGTTTATGCACTCCTAGTAAAATTCTCTTTTTATCTCTTTCTGTTTCGTAATTGCACCTTTAAATTTTCATTTAATGTGCTAACACCTGGGGGATAAACTGCTCAGATTTCGAGCCCCACATTTTCTGGGGACCCCTGTTCTAGCGGTGGGAAGCCCACCCCATGCGCCGCTCCCCCGCCCCCCAGCTCAGGTTCTGCTGCAGCTCTTTCCCCGGGAGAGAACTCTGAGCAGGTAGAAGAACTTAATCATTAGATTTGCTTAATATCTGGGGATATTGGGATATTTGATTAATATCCAAAAAGAAGTTCTTTTTCCTCCAAGAACTCATGTTGCCTTCCCTGGTCATCCGTCCTGTGTCCTGGTGTCGTTTAATTTGTTCCGAAGAGGCAAATAAATACGGAGAAAGGACCCAGCAAGGACTGACCCCCAGCTGCGCAGCTGGAGCGGGAGCTGAACCCAGGGCCGCCCCAATTGCCCTCCCGGCGCTGGGGGAGGCCACGCTCCGAGGACGCCCCCCACTGCAGCCAGGGCACCGGGGCAGTGTCCTTCCACGGAGCCCCGCGGCGCCGCCTGGGCAGGTGGTGGCGGCCACACACACCCTCCTCCTCCGTTAGCTTCTGGGATGCCGCGAGCGCCGCGCTGGCGTTTGTCCAGACAGGCGTCGCGAAGGCCAGGCGCCCGCGGGCCCCGGTCAGCCGGCGAGGGCGCCAGCGGGCGCAGTGTGCGGGCTGCCCACCAGGCGGCGCTG
This sequence comes from Procapra przewalskii, assembly GCA_006410515.1. NCBI lineage: Eukaryota > Metazoa > Chordata > Mammalia > Artiodactyla > Bovidae > Procapra > Procapra przewalskii. Next base: position 4,013,311 of record SJYF01001220.1, read on the forward strand.
CAGGCCGTCCCTCCAGGCAGGCCCTGCGGTCGGATCCAGGGGCGCCGGCTCCCGCGCTTCTGCAGGCCGAGGCTTCCCGGTCCAGCCCAGAGACCAACGCTGGAAGGCGGGCCAGAGAGCAAGGAAGCTCCCGCTGCGTGCATGCAGACGCGCATCTAGGACCCACAAGGACTCGATGACAGTCTGATTGGAAATATGCGTGTGTGCACAGGTGTACCTCCTACATGCCTGCGTGTTCGTGTGTGCTGATGTGTTCGCACGTGTGTGTCTGTGTGCCCTGTAAACAAGCCTGCCGGGAAAGCAGGCAAGCCGGCCCTCACTCAGAGCTTGATTCGGGCCCACCTGCTGGCCTCCGGAGCCCACAGCCCTTCCGCTCACAATTCCGCCTTTTCCGTAACAGGGACTCGCAGACTCAAAACCCCCTTGTTGTCTTCAGATCAGAACTGTTACATTCCCAGCTGCTGACAGTGCACAGCCAGGTCTGCCCGGTCAGCTTTGTGAGGTGGGCGGTGTGGCCTGAAGTCGCCCACAAAGGCCTGGATTTCCTTCTCCTATAAACAAGGCCAACGAGGTTCTTTCTCTGCAAACCTGGAAGCCAGGCCTGCCTCGCCCCAGCTCCTGCTCATGCCCTCCTCCCGGGTAAGGGCTGAGCCACCTGGTGACAAGTTCTAGCTGAGTTCTAGCTGCCCCGTCCCCACTGGCGCTCTTCCCCCGGGAGAGCCGTCTTTCTGGAAGGCAGGTCTGTGGTCCTCGCCCTGTGGCGGGAGGGGAGCTCTGCACACCTCCCCCAGCAGGCACCCCGGGGCTGAACGCCTGTGGCTTTCCGGTTAAACGCCCTGGTTCCACTTGGCAGCTCTGTCGCAGCTGGCTAACTGGACCAGTAACAACCTGTGTCTGGGGTTTAGCTTGGCTGGGGGTGCTTCCCAGGTGGTACAGTTGATAAAGACTCTGCCTGCCAATTCAGGAGACACAGGAGACACGGGTTCGATCCCTGGGTTGGGAAGATTCCGTGGAGGAGAGCATGGCAACCGTTTCAACATCCTGAATGAGAAATCTCATGGCCAGAGGAACCTGGCAGGCTTCAGTTTATGGGGCCGCAACATTGGGCATGACTGAGCGCATGCTGGCTGGCTCAGGGCAGGGGTCTCCGAGTGAGTGTAGACTGGCATTCAGCAGCCACCAGAAACCCCCACGATGCCCGAGTGGAAGGCTTTGAAATGAAAGTTGAAGCCTGTGGACATGGGTTTGGGTGGACTCTGGGAGTTGGTGATGGACAGGGATGCCTGGCGTGCTGCAGTTCATGGGGTCGCAATGAGTCGGACATGACTGAGCGACTGAACTAAACTGAAACGGATCTGGAATCTGATTTTATACCATCTGCCCATGGACATCGGTGTTTAAGAAACTAACACGAAAGTTGATCCAAGCCAGTGACACGCCTGGGGTACACAAGAAAAGCCAATAAAACGACGTTCTGAGCAGACTGATAATCCCAGTGGCATACAGTACTTTGAGGAAAAAAAGAAACCTGGACAAGCAAAATAGCTAACTAGAAAAACCGAAAAATACTCAAGAACAGTGCATTGTAGTACAGTGCTAGCAGATTCAGAAATAACTATGTCTCAGGGAACATGAAAGAGAATATGGAATATACTTATTAATAAGTAAAATATTTATTACTGCATAATAAATTTATGTAAAGTAATTAGATAAAAGGCAATATGAAAACTATGATAAAATAAACTGAGGAATAGGCAGATATGGGGAAAATACAAAAAATTTTGAATAAATAAGAAATGGAGTCCTTGAAATTTTATATTTGGTGAAGAGCAAGGACAGTTCCCTGCAGGCTCGCTGGCTTAGGACTCCGAGCGTCCACTGCAGGGGACGTGGGTTCACCTCCGATTGGGGAACTAAGACCCGGGAGGCCACAGAACATGGCCAGAAGGATAAATAAACAAAAGACGCTGAAGAACAGATGACAGAGGCCGTCTGAAGGAGCCCTGCCTGCTCAGCTCCCCGCCGGGGGATGTGCCGTGGGCTGAAGCCCCGTCGGCCGCCCCTCTGGCCCAGCCTGTACTGGGAGAAGCTGCTCTTGGTCGGCCTGAGCCGGGGAGGCCTGGCGGCTCTGTCTGGGGACCCTCCGTGGAGGAGATGGCGTGGGGCTCCCCCGGCCCAGCGGTGCCATCGCAGCCCAGCTGCGTCTGGGTCTCTTCCAGCCCAGTCCCTCCTCTGCCTGGCGGGAGCCGGGCCTGCGTTGCGGTCTGAAGACTCGCCCGCTGAGGCCCTCACCCAGCGAGCCTCTCGCAACTCTGGCCCCGACAGGAAGGCACAGCTGAAACCTGAAGGATGAGAAGAAACTGCTCACCAAAGGGTGGGGGGATTTAGAAGGGAGCATCCCGCAGCAGAGCGTTCTGGAACCCCGGGCGTGGGGCGAGAGCCAGCGCTGCTCATTTTACGCCAGGAGCAGCCGGGGCCCCTGCAGGCTGGCGGCGTTTCACGGGGCGCTGACCGGGCAGGGCCCCCGTCTCCCATCTCCAAGACCGGCAGGGCTGGCGTTGGGAGGAGGCCAAGCGCGGGCTCAGACCTCGGGGAGGCGCAGGGGCCGCGGGGACACACGAGACTGTGCTTCCAGATAGATCTGCGCCCTGCCCACCGCGCAGACCCGGTAAAGAGCTGGAAAGTGGCGGAAAGCAGTTTTCTTTATTTCAGATGCCGGCCACCAGGAGTGGGAGGGCGGACTCCTGTGCAAAGGCTGACTCCCCGTCACAGACAATCAAGGGACAAGAGCGTTCATGGAGGGAAGGGGCTCCCTGCAGAAACCGCAGTCAGCTCTGACTGTAATCTTGAGACGGGTCATCGGTGGTCTGACGGCATCATCTTGGTTGTTTTAGGTACAGTTAATCCTCAGCTCCAGGCTTTGTCTGTTTCCATTTCCTTGAGGCTAATTTTCGGAATTGTGGAGTTTATGCTGTGGCAATAGTCTAGTCATCCCGTGGCGAACCTCTCCATCTGGTGGGGATTCAGTGTCTGTAAGACAGCTCACAGGATATGGCTCAGATATGGCTTATCTACAGCCCTTGAGAAGGAACGAAAGGCCCATGACCTGACTTAATGGCTAAACTACTATTATTTAGTCTGTTGGACTGTTTTCCTTTGATCTGCATTTTCTCACTTCTCTAAACTTATTCTTCCGTTAAAGTTTATCCACAGACAAAAGGCAGGCAGAGGGCACAGGGGAGGGGCTTAGGCCCTTGCTCCGTTTCAAAGCCACATGCCATTCCTGCTCCTGGTCCCTGGAGCTGGTTGCATCTATAGCAACGACACTGAAACAACAGCATTCTGTTATAGAATTATCCCTTGACCTAAATTGGGTTGCCCCTGAATTTGCCTTTTCACTGCTTCCTGAAATGTGACATCATCAGTTTGGAAAAATGGAATGTTCTAGTTTCCACTGGGGGGAAAAAAATCTCCTATCTTAAAATCAACAGTTTTAATAAAGATGCTTCTTAGGGAATGGCCCAGAGGAGAGAAGACCAATCTTTACTGAAATTGCAGCGTGTATCTAAAGGTAGATATTTTTCAAAACTTTATTGCAATTGAGGTATATGAGAATTGCAATACAAGATACAATAAGATGCAATACAATTGATAGACAAGAATTGCAATCTTATCTTCAGACTTTAAACTTTCTATTTTGCACTGGGGTATAGTTGATTAACAGTGTTGTGGTGGTTTAGTGAACAGTGAAGGGACTCAGCCATGCATACACACCTCTCCATTCTCCCCCCAGAGCCCCCTCCCATCCAGGCTCCCCCATAACACTGAGCAGGGCTCCCTGGGCTCTGCAGGAGCTGCCTGCTAGTTGTCCGTTTTGAATGCATCAGTGTGTACCAGACACACTTCGTTGAGTTTAGACATCTGTCTACACCTCAGTAATACCAAGATACTAAACATATGCACCACCTCTAAACCTTCTTGTGTCCTTTCATGACGAGTGAGTGTGTGCACACGTGTGTGTGTGCACACGTGCATGTGCACGTGTGATAAGAACACTTGACAAGAGGTATGGTTTTGAAACACACAGCACAGGGTCTTCTGACCACAGGCACCGCTGGTATCACGGATCTCCAGACTCACTTATCCTGTGAAACAGAATCTGTACCCAGAATAGCGACACCTCTCTCTGCCTCCCCACCCCAGCTCCTGGCAACCCCATCTGCTCTGTGTTCCTGTGAGTTTGACTTTCCAGACTCCTCACAGAAGTTCATCAGTATTTGTCCTTCTGCGGCTGGCTTATGTCACTCAGCGGGAATGTCCACTGCTGCAGTCATGATGGAAAACAATATGGAGCTTCCTGGAAAATTAGAAGTTCCGTATGTTCCAGGAACCCCACTCCTGGGTATTGATGCCAAAGAACTGAAGGCAGGCTCTTGCAGGTCGGCCTGCACCCTCAGGCTCACAGCAGCACTGCTCGTGGTCGGCAAGTTGTGGAGACACACAGGTGTCTGTCGACGGCTGGGTGGACGGGTAGATGTGGCGTGTGGGCTCACAGAGGACAGGGAACAGGGAGACCCGCAGCTGCGGGGCTGGAGGGGCTGCGTGCATTTCAGAGAGCAACGGCAGATGATTACAGTTGCTTACTTACGAATTTCTGTGAGATGCCCTTCAAATATCTGAAGGCCAATTATTCGTAAAAGGTGAATGGAGCCCGCAAGCAAGCCTCCACCCCTCCCTAGGCAGACAGCACCGAGTGCCGGGGGCTCGCGTCTCCTCCTGTCTGAGAGAGGAGCCAGCCCCAAGGACACGTTCCTTCCTCGTCTGCCTGGGAGTCCGGTGGCTGTTAGGGTCTGGGGCCACTTTACACCTCTGATCAGGCTGCATGCCCCTTGATTAATCTGTACACATCATCCACACAGGTCACATGATAGTTCCGTTTGTCTTTGCTCATCTGTATCAAAGTCCTTCTGCCAAACTTTCATCACGTAGGAGGCAGAGAATCTAGCAACGGCGATGGGACTCCTACATACTCACCATATTCAAAATCCTCACCGTCTGTTCCTACTCGGACTTCCGCAGCTGACTGGCTCTTGCAGTTGCTAATCACTCTTCCAGTTTCCTGTGATTATTTGTTGAAGTCTATTCTGTATGGATGTGAGAGCTGGACTGTGAAGAAGGCTGAGCACTGAAGAACTGATGCTTTTGAACTGTGGTGTTGGAGAAGACTCCTGAGAGTCCCTTGGACTGCAAGGATATCCAACCAGTCCATCCTAAAGGAGATCAGCCCTGGGATTTCTTTGGAAGGAATGATGCTAAAGCTGAAACTCCAGTACTTTGGCCACCTCATGCGAAGAGTTGACTCGTTGGAAAAGACCCTGATGCTGGGAGGGATTGGGGGCAGGAGGAAAAGGGGACGACCGAGGATGAGATGGCTGGATGGCATCACAGACTCGATGGTCCTAAGTCTGAGTGAACCCCGGGAGTTGGTGATGAACAGGGAGGCCTGGCGTGCTGTGATTCATGGGGTCGCAAAGAGTCGGACACGACTGAGCAACTGAACTGATTCTGACCACATGTAAACAACCTTGAACCTCAAGTGCAGAGGGTCATGTTCATCAGAGCCCGTGACAACAGACCAAGTGTTTGCGTGCAAGGCTGCCCCCAGGTCGGCGTAACTCCATTCATCTCACATCTGGGCCTCCACTCGCTTTCCTTGCTCTTCCCACAGACTCAGCTGCAATGTGCTTAAAGTGTCCCTGGATGCATAAGTGTTCCTTACATACAGCTACTCTCTGTGTGTGCGTGCTCTTAAGGTCCCCACATGCGTCATTCTGTGGACGTCATAGTGCTGCTTTGGCGCTTCAGCGTTACTTGTTAAAAGATCAATATTGCTTGGTGCTCACCTGCTTCCTTAGAGTGCACCTCACGCGCTCAGTGAACACCTTTTGGATTGCTCCACGACACTCGAATTCTACCCTTGTTCAGTGGTTGCTCATGACGTCGCAGTCGCCCGGGATTTTCTGAGAGCCCAGGAGATGTGACAAATTCCCATCACATCAGGATTGTCAGATCACATGAACTGCACTAACTGAGTCCGTCCTGTTGAAATGCCTCCTGTGGTGGCCTTAGCAGATTGGGAGCACCTTGTGGGAAATCATTTCCTCACATACTCACCAACGCGTGGCAAGAGCCAGTCGCTCTAACTGCTGCCATCTGGTGAAAAGAAGCAGGGCACACTCGGCGCAGCACTTTCCACACTCCTGTTGGTCACACACTTGAGTTCGGTCTCTGTGAATCACCTATCTGAATCCATTTTTCAGTCTTGGATTTGGAGAGGAAGTTGGTTCAGATGGATCGTCATCCAACGCCAAAGAATGTTCAACTGCACCCCGGCACTCATCTCACACGCTAGCAAAGTAATGCTCAAAATTCTCCAAGAGAGGTTTCAATAGTACGCGAACTGAGAACTTCCAGATGTTCAAGCTGGATTTAGAAAAGGCAGAGGAACCGGAGATCAAATTGCCAACATCCGTTGGATCATAGAAAAAGCAAGAGAGTTCCAGAAAAACATCTACTTCTGCTTCTTTGACTACGCTAAAGCCTTTCCACAAACTGGAAAATTCTGAAAGAGATGGGAATACCAGACCACCTTACCTGCCTCCTAAGAAATCTGTGTGCTATTCAAGAAGGAACTTTTAGAATCAGACATGGAACAATGGACTGGTTCCAAACTGGGAAAGGAGTACATCAAGGCTGTATATTGTCACCCTGCTTATTTAACTTCTATGCAGAGTACATCATGAGAAACGCTGGGCTGGATGAAGCACAAGCTGAAATCAAGATGCTGGGAGAAATATCAATAACCTCAGATATGCAGATCCCACCCTTATGGAAGAAAGTGAAGAAGAACCAAAGAGCCTCTTGATGAAAGTGAAAGAGGAGTGAAAAAGTTGGCTTAAAGCTCAACATTCAGAAAATGAAGATCATGGCATCTGGTCCCATCACTTCATGGCAAATAGATGAGGAAACAGTGGAAACAGTGTCAGACTTTATTTGTTTGGGCTCCAAAATCACTGCAGATGGTGACTGCAGTCATGAAACTAAAAGATGCTTACTCCTTGGAAGAAAAGTTATGACCAACCTAGACAGCATATTAAAAAGCAGAGACATTAGTTTGTCAACAAAGGTCCATCTAGTCAAGGCTATGGTTTTTCCAGTGGTCATGTATGGATGTGAGAGTTGGACTGTGAAGAAAGCTGAGCACCAAAGAGTTGATGCTTTTGACCTATGGTGTTGGAGAAGACTCTTAAGAGCCCCTTGGACTGCAAGGAGATGCAACCAGTTCATCCTGAAGGAGATCAGCCCTGAATATTCATTGGAAGGACTGATGTTGAAGCTGAAACTTCAATACTTGGGCCACCTGATGTGAAGAACTGGCTCATTGGAAAAGACCCTGATGCTGGGAAAGGTTGAAGGCAAGAGGAGAAGGGGACGACAGGGGATGAGATGGTTGGATGGCATCACCGATTCTATGGACATGAGTTTGAGCAAGCTCTAGAAGTTGATGATGAACAGGGAAGCCTGGCGTGCTGCCGTCCAAGGGTCACAGTCAGACATGACTGAGCGGCTGACCCACTCTTCCTCATCCGGTGCATCCTAAGCCTTCTCCCAGCGTCTCACCTGTGCGGCTGCTGATGCTCTTCGGTCTCTAAGTCATGGCGACTCTCTGAGACCACAAGGGCCACAGCACGCCAGGCTCCGTCTTCCACTACTCTCAGAGCTTGCTCAGATTCAGGGCGGTTAAGTCGGTGATGCTATCCAACCGTCTCATCCTCTGTCATGGCGTTTTGCCAAGAGAACACACTGGTCATAGCAAACACCCTCTTCCAACAACACAAACGATGATGCTACCCATGGACACCATCAGACGGTCAATCACCTTTATTAATTTTCTTAATTTATTTATTGAAAATAAATCTTCAATTTTGGTATATCAATTAATTAAACATTTTTTTTCTAGGGATCTTATTTAAGAAGAGCCTTCATCCTCAGTTCTCAAGTATGTTCTCATATTTCTCCTTATGTTTTCCTTAAAATTTTTAGCTTTCACATTTAGAGCTTTCATCAGCCTGGCACCAAGTGTAGCCCAAAGTAGATTCTAACCTATTTTTGTTAATAAGCTGACCAGTTTCCCCATCTGCTAAATATCCATGTTTTCTCATTGGTCCTGATGCTTTCTTTGGAAAAAGCACTTTCTGCTTCACATTGTAGATCTGGCACAGAAGCAAGAGATCAACGAAGACCTCCGTCTCCACTCACACCCACGCCGCCTGTGGCCCCTGCACGCCTGCTGCCGTCCCCCCGAGGTTTCTCCTGTTTCTCACACCTGCTCCGCCTGGTCCCTCTGTCCACTGCGTCTCAGGGCTGAGTGGGGGAGGCATCCAGCATCTCGGGCTAGTTTGCAGGTGGGCTGGAGCTGGGAGCTCGTTAGCACAGTTCTTGGGTTCTTAGTTCCTGGCGGTGTAAGTCTTTCTTTCTCTCTTGGCATCTACATGTTCCTTGGGGTTGGGACCCCCAACATCCAGTTCCCCCTCTGATGTTTGAAGGTGGTCAGGACAGTGAGTTCATTCATTCAAAAATGAAAGCTTCATCCCAACTCTGTGAAGAGTCGTCTGCTTGGCTCTGGGAACTCAGCTGTGCAAAAAGACTAAAGTGCTCGTAGATGTTTGAAAGCATTTCTAGTGAAATGGCACAGCTCTTAAATGGCCAGGCTGCATGGTGGGAGGAAACGGGGTGTGATAAATCGTAGGTGGTGAGAAGGTTGGCGTCTCCGAGATGAAGCTGAGCGCCTCGTGAAGAGCAGACGAGTGACTCAGCCCTTCTGTGGGAAAGTGCCGGGAAGCAGGGGGCGCGGGACTGAGTCAGGGGCCCAGAGGTCTGCCTGAGTCACGCGGAGATCCGATACCGTCTGCGGAGTTTGGACTTGACTCTGAGATGGTTATGTAAGCCTGAGGAGGGAGGCCTGGAGAAGCAGGTCTAATGTAATGAGGAGCCCTATGCACATAATGAGAAAAAGGTCTTTCTGTGCCGTTTGCGCTGTACTGGAATCCACACATTCACATTTCCATCGCCTATAAACCCAGAAATTGCTTTTGGGCGGGGGGGAGAAATTTGTCAACAACAAAACAAGAGGTGTGTGCTCAAACAGTGATCTCAGCTAGAAGTGACCCCGTGACCCCTGGGCCAGCCATCGTCTAGGTTTCGCCGCCGCGGCACTTTCGCCGCTGTGGTTGACAGCACAGCGAGAACGCCGAGGAGAGGAGCCTGGCGAAGCCTCTGAAGGCACTGCCGTGCCCGTCACATGTGGGGTCGGGTGAGGGTTCCGCAGGAGTCAGCTTCTGACTCATCCAGGAAGGAGAGAGGACCACAGGGCTCCCTGCTGTCTCCTGGAGCCACCAGCGGGGAGACGGCCACCTGCGAGTCCCGTGGGCCTGTGCTGAGAGCTGAGGAAAGGGCCTCACTTTGGGGTTTCCCACCGTAGCATCCTTCGAGTTTGTCGTCGGATGCCGACCCCAAGCTCAGATGTGCTTCAAATCTCCATAAGATAAACACGGCTTCCTGTGAATAAGACTCAAAGAAAAGTGCATAGGGATTCATGCAAAGGAGAGGAGTGGATTCTAAGACACACCCAGAGCCGTCACCAAGGAAGCAGCCGGATAAAACAGCTGCTCAGCAACTACTCCTGCTTCGAAGAAAATAATCCCTTCTGTAACTGACAAACAAGACCTTAAGCGGAGCGCGCGACGGCGCTCTGCGAAACCACAAGTTCCAAGTGAGTAGAAATGCAAGCTTGGGGGAGGTCATGGGCGAACACTAGGGTCACAATATAGCCACACATTTTCCAGGAAGATCAGTTTTTAGACTATTTTTAATTGAAGTATAGTTAATTTGGGAGGCTTCCCTGGTGGCTCAGTGGCCTGCAATGCAGGAGACTCGGGTCCAGTCCCTGGATGGGGAAGATCCGCTGGAGGAGAGCAAGGCAGCCCACTCCAGTATTCCTGCTGGAGAATCCCATGGACAGAGGAGCCTGGGGGCCACAGTTCACAGGGTCGCCAAGAGTCAGACAAAAGTGAGCAACTGAGCAGCATAGTTGATTTGCCATGTTGCGTTAGCAACCAAATCCTTTCTAGTCATCTGTTGTCAGATGTTTAGGTTGCTTCCATTATCTTGGCTATTGTGGATAGTAACGCTATAAACGTGGAGTACATGTATCTTTTTGAACCCCGTTTTTCTTTAAACCTATACTGAAAGTGAAATTCTGAATTCCCACATTAAAGATAAATAAAAAGGGCCATCAGACTTTGTTTTGTTGTAAAATACATTTATATGCCTTCCCGTTGGGATCACCTGAGTCGTCACAGGGCAGGGTGGTCCTCCAGGGGCAGGAGGCGGGGTCTCTGTGCTTCCCCCACGTTGCTTCTCTGCCTCTCATTGCAGCTCCCGCCTTCACACACACACACACACACACACACACACACACACACACAGATATATGCACGTGCACACTCATCATAGACATACACATGCACACACACATGCACACACACAGCACACATGCACACCCCCTTCCTCGTCCTCTTCCTCCCCTTTCCTTTCTCTCCTTCATGCTGCCTCAGTCCTTTCCTTTTGGCTACTTTTCTTACTTCTCAGTATTATGCTCCGAGTCCAAGTCTCCGATCCGACCAAATGAACAAGTCAACCATGGTAATGCAAAAGCATGAAGGGGTTTTATTGACTAACTCGAGTTAGGGCTCTCCTGCCACGTCCAGTGAAGTGGAGTGGGGCAAGAGAGCCCCGAGCCCACATTCACAGCAGTGTTTATAGGTTTACAGGGAGTTGGCAAGGGCTGATTGGCTAATCTCTATTGGCTGCAGGGGTTTCCTTGTATTTACTAATTGGTTAATCTTTATTGGCTGCAGGGGGATGTCTTTTACGTCCTGATAAACTCAAACCAGGTTACGGGGAGTATGCTGATTAGACAAGTCCTGGCATCTGCAGGGATGACCTCACTGGGCAATGACTCAGCCTTTCCCATAAGGCCTATCTTAGTCCCTGAAGCCTATCATGGCATTTGTTAGGTCCCAACACTCAGAAAGTACCTGTTTTCACAGTTTCTTCACTAAAAATCAGTTCAGTTCAGTCGCTCAGTCATGTCTGACTCTTCGCAACCCCATGGACCACAGCAAGCCAGGCCTCCCTGTCCATCAACAACTCCCAGAGCTCACTCAAACTCATGCCCATTGAGTCAGTGATGCCACCCAACCATCTCATCCTCTGTTGTCCCCTTCTCCTCCCACCTTCAATCTTTCCCAGCGTAAGGGTCTTTTCCATTTTCGCATCAGATGGCCAAAGTATTAGAGCTTCAGCTTCAGCATCAGTCCTTCCAATGAATATTCAGGACTGATTTCTTTTAGGATGGACTGGTTGGATCTCCTTGCAGTCAAGGGACTCTCAAGAGTCTTCTCCAACACCACGGTTCAAAAGCATCAATTCTTCGGTGCTCAGCTTTCTCTATAGTCCAACTCTCACATCCATACATGACCACAGGAAAAACCATAGCCTTGACTAGATGGACCTTTGTTGGCAAAGTAATGTCTTTGCTTTTTAATATGCTGTCTATGTTGGCCATAGCTTTCCTTCCAAGGAACAAGTGTCTTTTAATTTCATGGTTGCAGTCACCATCTGCAGTGATTTGGGAGCCCCCCAAAATAGTCTGTCACTGTTTCCACTGTTTCCCCATCTATTTGCCATGAAATGATGGGGCTGGATGCCATGATCTTTGTTTTCTGAATGATGAATTTTAAGCCAACTTTTTCACTGTCTTCTTTCACTTTCATCAAGAGGCTCTTCAGTTCTTCACTTTCTGCCATAAGGGTGGTGTCATCTGCATATCTGAGGTGACTGATATTTCTCCCGGCAATCTTGATTCCAGCTTATGCTTCATTCAGCCCAGCGTTTCTCATGATGTACTCTGCATAAAAGTTAAATAAGCAGGGTGACAATATACAGCCTTGACGTACTCCTTTCCCAATTTGGAACCAGTCTGTTGTTCCATGTCCAGTTCTAACTGTTACTTCCTGACCAGCCTACAGATTTCTCAGGAGGCAAGTAAGGTGGTCTGGTATTCCCATCTCTTTAAGAATTTTCTACAGTTTGTTGTGATCTACACAGTTAAAGGCTTTGGTGTAGTTAATAAAGCAGAAGTAGATGTTTTTCTGGAACTTTCTCACTTTTTCTATGACTCAACGGATGTCAGCAATTTGATCTATGGTTCCTCTGCCTTTTCTAAATGCAGCTTGAACATCTGGAAGTTCATGGTTCATGTAGTGTTGAAGGCTGGCTTAGAGAATTTTGAGCCTTACTTGGCTAGCATGTGAGATGAGTGCAATTGTGCATTAGTTTGAACATTCTTTGGCATTGCCTTTCTTTGCAAAGTTCTTTGCAATGCAAAGTATCTTCTGCCAATTCAGAATCACCTAGTTCAGTCAAGTTCTCAGAGCTTCAATGTCTTCTGCTCAAAAACGTGGAAGATCCTAGCACCTACCTCCAGGAGTGCTCATGAGGATAAAATCAAAGGACAGACCTCAAGACCAGCCCATATTAGAAGCTCCAGAAGTCCAGCCTCCTTCTCGCCCCTCAGAGATCAGAGCAGCTGGTCCTGTGGCTGCAGAGACATCTAACGCCTGCTCCAGGGCAGGCCAGTGTCCAGCCTCTCCTGCCTCACCCTCCGAGGCGCCGAGCTGTGAAGCTTCGCTCATACGGCCGGGGGCTCCTCTGTCACTTCCCAGTCTACAGCTAGGTGAGAACCAGCCCCAAAGCTGCTGAAAAGTCAGACTGTTTTATTCGAAGTCTACAACCTGGAACTAGAGATTAGGGTTAAGTTAGTAGCTTAAAAAGTCATTTTGGGGATGAAACCAAACTGGTTACCCACATAGGAAAAATCCTTCTGTTTCTCCAAAACCCAAAAAGCATTAGCTTGGTCTTGATATCAGACAGCAAGAATTCTATGTGTCACAGACTGTGATTCCATAATTCACGGTTTGAGGAAAGAACCCCACACACCAAGACAGGGGGGTGCCAGCAGGAAGCCTGGGATCTGCATTCCTTCTTTTTGCAGCCCCTGCATTCTGGGACAGCTTACTAAGTTGAGTGACTTTTGAAAACTGGATTCCCTGCACCAGAGTAACGCTGGTTACGTGCCTGCGCTGGCGCGTGGGTCTCGTGGGTCCTGTGTTAGCATCACCCCGGGCGGGAGGGAGGGTGGTCCTTGGCTGAGACCCCCTCACCCTCCCTGTGCCGTCAGCGATGTGGATGGTGCCGGACGGACATCGGGAGTAGGGGGCGTCTGTCCCAGCTGGACGGGACAGACAGTGCCTCTTTGGTCCTGCTCGGCTCTGCCTAAATCCGCATCTTCCTTGCAGCCTCACATGTAATCCTCCAAGAGCTCCACACCCCAGTGAGTGAGCGACTGTAGCTTTTTGTTCGGGAGCAGAAGGATGGGGCGCTGGCAGAGGTGAGCTGGAGCTGTGGTGGCCTCTGAGCTGCCTCGCTGAGCGCTGCCACAGCCTGCCCTCCAAGAGCAGGGATGCCAGCAGCTCCAGAGAATGAGAAACAGGTGCTTTTAAATCACAGGAGGCCACTCGCCTGTGTTAGGGCCGAGACATCTGCCCAGAGGCCTTGGGGACCCCAAGAGCTCTGTGACCACCCACCCCCATTGCCCCCACCACCTCCACCCGGGCCTGGCTGTGTTTCGGCTCCCATCACTGTATCCGCAGACAGAGGACCCTGGTGGGCTGCAGGCCGTGGGTCACCAAGAGGCGGACAGAACAGAGCGCAGGCGTGTGGGCGCTGTGGGGAAGGGGTCATCGCTCATCACTTCCCCACGAGGCCCCTGGCCGTTCTCTTAGAGCCCGTCTGTGTCTTGTCCATCCCACACTCACTCCTTCAGATTAGAAAGTGCTTGTGAACAAATTGTGTGTGTTTTTAAATTTTTCTGTTGGAGCGTAGTTGACTTACAAAGTTGTGTGTGTTTCAGACGTGCAGCGATATGAACCATACCCCATCTGATTAGATTCTCTTCCCACGTCGGCCATCACAGAGTGTCCAGTAGAGTCCCCTGTGCTATACAGCAGGTCCTCATTAGCTATTTATTTTATGCATCGTGAGGAGGGCATGGCAACGCACTCCAGTGTTCTTGCCTGGAGAATCCCCCTGGACAGAGGAGCCTGGCGCACTGCAGTCCATGGGGTCACGGAGAGTCAGACAGGACTGAGCAACTAGGCAGACTTCATATATCGTGCGTCTGTGTCAATCCAGTCTCCCAGTTTGTCCCTCCCCCTCCCTCCCTCTGGCGGTAGTTTTACCCAAGAGTGATCATTGATTAAGATAAAATTTGTAGGACCTGGGGTCCAAGAGCCCATCACAGACAGACTCCAAAATGTCCGTCTGCTCACTGGCAAAATCAGGATTTGAAGGGTGGTCTCGAGGCCGATGGATGGGTGCAGCCCCTCGGACCCCAGCAGCAGAGACGCGGGCACGGAGGCAGGGCACCTGCTGCAGACCTGGGCCGTAACCTCAGCCTCACCACGCTCACGCCCGGGACGTCAGCACTGTCTTATCCACACAGCATCACACAGTATTACACAGCACGTTGTGTGTGCACCGTATTTAGACTTCACAAAACAGAGCGATTGAGTAATTATAGAAGCCACACACATATTATTATTAGCTTGCTTCAATTTTTAGGGGGAAAAAGCAGATTCTTTTTCCCTTTTGGTATCTGGTTTAGCAGGAATGTATCAAAATTATCTATAAAAATGAACGCGTGTGCCTTTTCAGGTTTAGCAAAGTGGAATCATGCCTTCGCTGGAAACCCCAGCGGGCCGTCTCAGGGGCCAGGGGGCAGCAGCCTGGTGGGGCTGTGGGGCCCCCTGCGGCAGCTCCACCCCCAGCTGCGCCCGGGCCCCCCCCGTCACGATCCAGTGTCCTCAGGCAGCTGTTTCTCAGGCTCCGGCATGGCAGGAGGGGCACGTGGTGCAAGCAAGCCAACCTGGAAATGAAGACTGCATCAGCCTCGACGCCCGTTCGCAGTCAACCTAACCGGTTACTCTGTGAATCCCGACATGAGTGCCTTCGCCAGGGGCCAGCGCCAGGGCCACCCTCCCCTGGCCCGTCACGCCGGGGGGCTCCTCCTTTGGCTTCCCCCCCAGGGGGAGCGTCTTTGGGAGACCCCTCCCTCCACGGGGTCCGCTCTCCCCACTGTGAGCAGCGGCAGGCTGTGTGCTTCGGGTGGCCTTTTGGAGTTTGGGAAGCATCCCTCCACCTCGTGCCGCTTCCCTCACCTCCAGTCCTCTCTGGTGCCTCGCCTCTTCTCAAACACCCCCCTGCCTGTCTTCCCTCCCCATCACCCGAAATGGACCGGCCGCGTCCAGCCACGTAGATGTCAGGGTACCTGTCACCCCAGGAAGGGCCTCTCTGGTCTCCCCAGAGGAGGCAGCTGTGAGGTCACTTCCGGTCCCACTGTCCAGCCTTGCGCCCCCTGGGGAGCTGACAGCTGTAAGGGATTTCACTGCCGCTCATTTGTCTCTCTCTGCCCCCAACATCGAGGCGGAAACATCATGTTCATGAGAAACGTCAGCTGTGTCCCCAGGGCCAGAAAAACATCCTACAGGCCTTGGTGAAACAGACTGGATCGTGTGTGTAACAGGGAGCCTGGAGACAGTCTCTTTCCGTAGTTTCCCACGTCGCTGCTTGAATGCTGGTTTGTGTTGGAGTCTAGTGGCTTCACAGCGCTGTGCCGGCTTGCGCTGCACAGCAAGCTGATTCGCTTATGCGTGTACGCGTAGCCCCCTCTTTCGGATTTCCTTCTCGTAGGTCACCGCAGAGCATCAGGCAGAGCTCCCTGTGAGGTATGGTAGGCTCTCACCGTAACCATAGAAACTATCTTCAACGCCATTCCCACGCCCCCAGAATAGAGGGATCTCTTCCAACCCTGCAGTTTGGACTCTATCGGATCAGAGGCAGACATGTTCCCGGAGCAGATCTCTCCCAGCCCAGAGGTTTCTGCCCTCCAGGAGGCCCTCTGCCAGGCCCCCTGCTTTGGCGCTGTGGATGCTGAGACCACGCTGCATCAAGTCACGTGCATTTTTCTCATCTCTTTCTCCTTCTGTCCCTCTCAACCAACTGACGGCCAGGCCTTGCTTTCTATTATTACAGAGCCAAGGCCATCTTCTCAAACTGTTTTAAAAGTGAAGCGACCTGGTTCCGAACAGAGTTACGCAGTGTGCCCACCTGTCTGGCTACAGAGCTTGGGAGAGAGCCCATCTGTCTTAAGGCAGGAGCCAGTGTGCTCTGCTGACTTCGTGCAGGGCTGCAGACCACAGATGGGCTCGCGGTGGATGCCATCGGCCGGAAGGTGTCCTGGACAGATACGGGAACCACCCGTGTGTGCCTTGTCAGGAATCTCACCCGGCTTCGGCTTTGGGAGCTCTTGTCCGTGAGCAGCCATGGGATCCTGCGTCGCTCCAAACAGCGCCTGTTCTGATGGAGGAATCCATTTAACCTCAAGAGCTTCTACCGCTCGCTGTGCTGAGAAATGTTCGTGATAAAAATGTGGGAAGATCGCATGTATTACTACAAACTAATGTAGCAAAGTGGATTTAAAAATTCACCTTTCAGCAGGGGCAGGGCAATGCCAGGGAAGACCCTGAGACTGGGGTGGTCACAGCTGGGTTTCCACCGGCTCCAAGGCTCCTGAGCTTAACTAGTACCAGAACAGGGAATAACTCTGAGACTGCTGCGCTGTGCTGCGTCTGGCTCTTTGGGACACTATGGACCGTAGCTCACCAGGCTCCTCTGTCCATGGGATTCTCCAGGAGAGAACACTGCAGTGGGCTGCCATTTCCTCCTCCAAGGAATCTTCTTGACCCAGGGTTCGAACCCAAGTCTCTTCCATTTCCTGCATTGGTAGGAAAGTTCTTTACCTCTGGGGCCACGTGGGAAGCCCAATTTTGAGACAGGCTTATACATAATGCTGAATTCCCTGCTGACTTCACTCAAAGTTGAGCCGGGCATCCTGCCCTTCATCTGTCAAACCTCTGTGCATCCCACGTGGCCCTGGGAGCTCTGCTGGCTTATGGAGCAAAGCTCAGCACATTCTCAAGGCAGCAGGTGGGGCCCCAGCATCTGTCATCTGACTCCTAGATGAAGCTGAAGTTCCTCGAACACATCCCCAAATGCAGCAGAGGGCTGACCAGTAGTCTAAGTTGGGAGGCGTGGCTGCGCTGTTGGGGGCAGGTGGGCTGAGCCCACCCTGCCCTGCCGCTGACCAGGACCACATCGAGACTTTGTCTTGTCCCTCATCACATTGTCAGTTTGACTTGCACTGGGGCTGCGATTTGTATTCATTTTTGCATTTGTATAAGAATGCAAGGATGAAGATTTTACATCTGTCTACTAGAATATCTTACGTGACATTATGGGAAAAAAGTCACAGAGCAGAGTGCCGTGGGTCTGCGGCACAGAGCAGAGTGCCGTGGGTCTGCGTGCTGTGGGTCTGCGAGACTCGTCTTCCCCTTTTAGGGATGGCAGCACCTCAATCACAAGACTTAAGGCTGGTGGACAGGCCTGGCCGGCTTTGTGTGCTGGTCTGTTTATCTGGTAGCTGCACACGTTCTCTTGGGAACCACTGAGCTAGGGAGGTTCCTTCCGGCAGCAGCAGGCGGGTGCTTGTCCAGCCCGGTGTCTTCCTTGTGACTCTCTGATGATGCTGAGGGTCCCGCGGAGACGGGGAAGAAAGGACAATTCGCCTCATGCCCTGAGCTGCTTCAGCAGAAGCAGAGCTCACTGAGAGGCCCGCTCAGGTGGACGAACCCAGGCCCGCGGATGGGCCCCACGTGGAGGCTGCGAAGGACAGGTCGCCCGTGCAGTCTCCGCACCTGCACCCGGAGGGTGGCCTGGGCTGGCCTCTCCCCTGCGTTCCTACAGCCCTGAAGTGCGGCCTACTTGCGAGGTCAGTACCTCTTTTCTGTGGCCCAAGTTTAAGCCAAAACAAGTGGCACTCCAAAATACTAACAGTTAAGAAAGGAAATTATACAAGTTTTTCTTTTCAGTTTTCAAATCTAGCTGGAAGATTTTAGTTCTCCTCTTGAAATCTTTTTTAAAAAAGCAAGTTCAGATCAGCTCATCCATTTCGTTCAGAGAGGATTGTGGAAAAAAACCAAAGGGCAAGGAACACAGGAACAGGTTAACGTACATCACAGATGTAAGCGGCCCCACAGGCGGGGCCCTGGCCTTGGGGCTGAAACCTCACCCTCGCCGCGCATCTCGGGCGTGACTCTCACTGTATCTCCTTCCACTTGAGTTTGAATCATGCCGATTCCAGTTCTCTTATAAGTGTTCATGTGAGTGCTGTTGTGGCTGTTTTTTCACCAGATCCGTCGAGGTTCTGGGCTGAATACACGTAACATGGTTGTAAAAAAGTTCTAACCCTCTGGACCACTGACTTCTTTTAAAAACAAAAGTTACACAGATACAGTCTGTGTTCAGCTTTCACAGGTGAGAAAATGTTCTCAAAACAATTTTTAAAGATTAAAAAAATTAGTAAAATTTTAGAGACTGTTTTTAGAACCAAAGCCCACTTTTTATTTACTCAAGAGCAAAGTTGGTGATGCAGGTCCTTCGGTGGCCCTCGCCCCCACGGTTTCCCCCCCCCCCGCCAGCAGCTCCAGACACGCAGACCCCAGGAGCTGGCCCTTGGCCTGATCTCCGGCGGCAGAGGCGAGCTGCAAAAAGCGATCCCCAGGAACGGAAGGCAGACGGGCCTGCAGAGCCACGACCGCGCCCCCTCAGCCTCCTGCCTGGGCTTCCGTGCTGCCTGCCTCCTCACTAACGCAGGCTGAGCGCTCAGGAGGGCGGCAAGTTCAGCCTCAACCCCCAGCCTTGGTCCCCTCCATCTCAAGTTCCTGGGAATGCCAGTCGTAGTTTTGAATTAGCCATCATTCCAATAACAGCTCATTTTCTTTCTGAAAACATTGTGTATGTTGTGGAAATGCACATAAAAGGCACCAAGCAGAAATACAGTCTTTAATTTTTTCCTTCATTTACCCAGGTCATTTCCCAGGTCATGTCTTCATCTTGATCACCATCTTTCTTCCTATGATGCTAATCAGTTCTTTGCTTTCCTGCAAAGATTCAAAACAACTTACTCTTGATAAAAGTCCTCCAGTTATTCCACCATGAAGTGCATGGTGTAATACACACAACACATGTACCTTTGATGATACCCTGTTTGGTTAATTTAAAATGGATTATGAAAGTAGCTCAGGATCAATCTGGACAAAACTGTAAGATGGAAAAAGGTGGTTAGCAAGGCAAGTTAAAATGTTCAAGAGAACTGATAAGGTTGAATTATTTCAGTAACTGAAATGGGAGGATCACTATTAATGCTATTGAACAAATCCTTCAAACTTCATACCCTTTTTACAAAGACACAGGATATTTTAAAGCAGTAAACAGACACATGCGTGCATCCACATCTGGGCAGGGAGGGTAGGCGAGGATAGCACAGCTCTTCTTGTTAAGAAACCAAACGACTGCCTCCTGGGCTCCTGGAAACACACTCGGAAGCTGCTCTGAAGACGAGGGAGCTGGTGGGTTTTTAGCTTCTGGTTCTCTGGTTACCATCCTAACCACCTGCCTGGGCCCCAGGCCTGCCGTCTGCTCAGGCCCGTGTCCTTGCTGGACGGGAGACCCCGGGGTACAGCAGAGAGTGATGGGGTGGTTTCCCTGGAGACGGAGAGCGGCGGCGGCCCTCAGGCTGGGAGCGCTGGGCGGCATGGCAGCAGCCACCCGTGTCTCTGCTCCTTTGCTTCCCACAGCTGGGCTGCCTTCTCTGCAGCACCCGAGACACCGAGGTCCTGACCTGCAAAGGTGGCCCAGAGCACAAGGGCACAGCTACCTCAGCCAGGCTCCCGCTGCCGGTTGCCTGCTGGCCTGAAAAGATTGCAGATCTTCATTTTTTGGTTGAACAAATCATGACACGTTCATTGATTTTTAACCGAATTAGTTTAAGTGGAGCTTCAGTTTATCTGAGGGCATACGTACCCTTGTCTCTTGGCGGCAAGACCTGAGACAGAACACAGTCTCTCTCTTACGCACACGGACACATATGCACACACACATGGGTTCACATAGGCATGTCCACACGCAGGCACACGCCACACACACACATATGCACACACATGGGTTCACATAGGCATGTCCACACACAAGCACACACGCCACACACGCCACACACGCCACACACGCCACACATACCACACACATATGCACACATATGCACACATGGGTTCACATAGGCATGTCCACACCCAGGCACACGCCACACACACACATACGCACACACATGGGTTCACATAGGCTTGTCCACACCCAGGCACATGCCACACACACACACACATACCACACACGCCACACACACCACACACACACACACACACATACACACACACATGGGTCCACATAGGCATGTCCACACACAGGCACATGCCACACACACATGCCACACATACCACACACACACGCACACATATGCACACACACATGTTCACATAAGCATGTCTACACGCAGGCACAAGCCACACATACATGCCACACACCACACACCACACACATGCACACACATGGGTTCACATAGGTATGTCCACATGCAGGCACACACCACACACACATATACACACACATGGGTTCACATAGGTATGTCCACACACAGGCACATGCCACACACACGCCACACACGCCACACACACCACACACACATACGCACACATGGGTTCACATAGGTATGTGTACACGCCACGCACATGCACGCACGCACACGCCACATACACACACACACCCCACGGTTAAAATGCTGGGGCATAATCTGGAGATAACCTAACATTTCTGCAGTCATCGTATCTTCAGTGAACTTGCAGGTGTGTCAGGCAGTGGCAGCAGGAAATGCCGCTGCCCTCATCCTCTGAAACTCGCTCCACCTCTGACTCTGGGCTGCAGTTCCCTGGGGGCTGCGGGAACACTTCAGTCATCCCTGGGATCCACACCCCGAGGTGGCTGTGGCTTCGGGTTAGGAGTTTCGCACGGTGCCAGGGGACTGTCTAGCAAGCATCTGCGTGGCCCTTGCTGTACGCCACGCACTGTGGGTTTCTAGCTGTGAACCCACTTAAGGCTCATGGTAAATTTGGTAGAACTCGGCTCTCCGAAGGAGTGCCGAGCAGCCTTGTCAGTGAGCAGGGCTGCCTGTGACCTGCCAGAACCATGGCTCTAGGCAGGGGGGTGGAATCGGAGCTCAGCACAGCTCCGGTGCTGTCCTGCCGCCCAGCTGCTCCCCAGACGCCCGGCTCCCTGTGGGCCTGGCCTGGCCTGACAGCTCCAGGGACCAGCGGGTGGGGCCCACGCCATGCGGGAACCTCCTGCCCCCTTTCCCTGAACGCGCCTCGTGTTCCTGCTTCTGGCCCGGCACTGACCCCGGCAAGCAGAGGACGGGTCCTGTCTGATTTCAGGCTCTTGGTCAGACCCTGCTCACTATACCGCGCCAGGAGGCTGCCCGCAAGTGGTCCTTCTGCCCCCACTTTGCCAGCACTCTCACTTCAGAGACCTGCTGGCGTTCCACTCCACTCTCCCTTTCCCTAATCTCCTCCCACACCCATCTGAGTCCTCGGAGGCGACACTTGGGGACGGCTGTCATTGCAGAGTGAGCAGCTTTCTTCTGTGCAGAATCGGGGCGCGAGCAGCGGACTCTGCTGCGAGGATAAGCCTCCGCATGTGGACGTCGCCAACGTCCAGCCACCAAAGACGACCTTGCTTGGAACCCTTTTATTAAATGATCATGTTTCTTTCCTTCTCTGTGTTGGCCAAGATCCTAGCTGTTTACCGTGGGCTGTTGAAAAAGGCTCGCGGACGCTGCCAAGATCGGAAACAGCAGAGTGTCCCAAACCAGACTTCTGGCCACTAAGCTCTTGCTTGCCCACTCCAGCGGAGTTGCCTTACAAAGGGATGGAACATCTGAGCACAGCACACTGTCCGCATGTTTTCGCTGAAATATATGATTCAGGATGAGTGTTTTCGCATAAAGGGGTCATCAGTAAGTACCGGGTGAGTGTGTGATCTTGGCCACGCAGTGGAGGAATAAGAGCGTCTGTCGCTGCAGGACACCGTCCCACAGGGGAGGCGTGTCTGCCCGGTCAGCTCTGAGCTGCCCCTCCTCCTCCAGAAAGGAGCTCAGCCGCCTGGCGACAAGGGCGTGCTGCCCTCTCGGCCCGGGAGCCAGGGCAAAGCAGTGGGAATGGCCAGTGCGTTATTAAAGTGTCAGGAGCGCCACAGACGCCAGGTCTAAGGACCCTTGAGGAAAGGGCAGTGCGCAGCCTGGAGAAGGGAAGGAGGGGCTGCCCGAGCGGAGGTTCCGTCTCCTTGCCCGTCCAAGGGTCTCGCCTTCAGGGGTCTCTGTGGCGCCACATCCGTCCAGGGCTCTGGGCCTCTTAGAGGCATTCATGTCCTCCTTCCCGTGGGAGTGAAGTGTTAACTCAGTGTCTGCATCACGCAAGCACCATCGCAGCCGAGAGGTGTGTGCAGGTTGGAGGAATTAAAGTCGATATTACTGGGGAATCTGAAGAATGGAGAGGGCTTCAATTCTTTTAAGATGCTGCTTAGTAGACATTCAGTGTTTTCATAAGCAAAAGATATGATTTCCTAGTTTATTTAAACAGCTTTAGATGTATCTACTGGAGAAGGCAATGGCACCTCACTCCAGTACTCTTGCCTGGAAAATCCCATGGACAGAGAAACCTGGTGGGCTGCAGTCCATGGGGTCGCTAGGAGTCGGGCACAACTGAGCGACTTCACTTTCGCTTTTCACTTTCATGCACTGGAGAAGGAAGTGGCAACCCACTCCAGTGCTCTTGCCTGGAGAATCCCAGGGACGGAGGAGCCTAGTGGGCTGCCGTCTATGGGGTCACACAGAGCCGGACACGACTGAAGCGACTTAGCAGCAACAGCAGCAGATGTATCTACAAGCACATCTGAATATCTATTAATTTCTTCCTCAATAAGTAATAGCACCTTTCTCCAGGAAGCAACCTACACTGGGTAACAGGGAGAGTGTTTTCACTGCTTAAAGATGAGATTGTATATTTAGGAAGAGAAGCTTCACATTTCTGCTATTTTCTGGATCACTGCTTGGTTATCTATTTTACTTACAGGTCCAGAGATCCTGATTCTCATTATGAACAGGCCACCTTCCAAATGCTTTCTTCTTTCCTTCTTTATAATAAGAATAAGTAACAGTATTAATTTAAAATATTGCAATTCTATTTTTAAGCTTTTTTATAACAGTCTATTGAGCCATCATTCACATACTGTCAAATGCATGCATTTAAAGCATACAATTATCCTGCAAGGAGATCCAACCAGTCCATCCTAAAGGAAATCGGTCCTGAATATTCACTGGAAGGACTGATGCTGAAGCTGAAGCTCCAACACTTTGGCCACCTTATGGGAAGGACAGACTCACTGGAAGAGACCCTGATGCTGGGAAAGATTAGGGCAGGAGGAGAAGGGGATGACAGAGGACGAGATGGTTGGATGGCATCCCCGACTCAATGGACGTGAGTCTGAGCAAGCTCCGGGAGACAGTGATGGACAGGGAGGCCTGGTGCTGCAGTCCATGGGGTTGCAGAGAGTAGGATGTGACGAGCACCTGAACAGTAAGCCTTTATATATTCACAGAGTTGTGCAGCCATCCATAAAATAACTTCTAGAACACGACATCACCCAGCGCCCACTCCTTGCCATCCGCCCACCCTGGCACCCGCCCTCCGCCCTGTCCCCGCGTTTCCTGTTGGCGTGCCTCCTGCGAGTGGACGAGCGTCGCCGGTCAGGTCTGAGCTCTGGCTGTGGTTCTGTTTTGTTAGGAGCCCCTGCCCCCACCACAAGCTGAGCTCCAGGGGAAGGAGTCTGGGGTCTTCTCTGCTACAGGGGATATGAGAATCCCCTTCTGCTTTGGGGTGACCCCAACTATAGCAACTGAGTTTCTGGGTGCAAGGCCTAGGAAGCCAGTTTCTCTTGTTTTGTCAAGACCCAGACACACGACCCACCGTGAACACTGACTCACGAATCACGAAATTATCATTAGGAAAAGCTGGAAAGAGGCAAGCAAACAGCCAAATGGCAAAAAATTCTATTCTTAGTTTGTTTTCATGTAAAGTTGTATAAATAAGGCCATCTGGTTCTCTCCACGTCGTTTAACGGGCTGCTTAGCTTGCAGGACATTTTCTCAAGCTGTGAGTGGTCACAGACAACACGTGTCATTACTTGGAACCCAGGCACGTGAACAGCTTCAGCACAAAGGCCGGGCATAGCACACATCGTGTGCTCTCAACCAGGCTCCTCAGAAACTCGTAGGGACTCGAGAAATGTCGTTTTAGTCCCAGCGATGGTGTTACGTTTTAACAAAGGCCGCTTGTTCACACTTCTAACAGAAGAGACAAGAGCATGTCTCATGCGCAAATTCATGACTGACCCCACTAGTACACAGCCCTGCTCTCCCCTCCAGACTCTGAGACCCTCAGACGTGCCCCCAGAACCGCAGAGGTGGACAGTGCTGAAGCCACCGGACTTCTCACCTCCAGGCTTTTCCAGGAAGAAAGTTGTCATGCAGCAGCCTCTCGGAGTCACGGCATCCAGTCCATGGGGACCAAACATCATCACCAAGAAAAGGCTTGCGTGCCGAGGTGCTGCTGGAGCGTCACTGGCCTCCCGCCGCTTCCGTCGTGTGCGACTCTGTGCGACCCCACAGGTGGCAGCCCGCCAGGCTCCCCCATCCCCGGGATTCTCCAGGTAAGAACACTTGCAGACACCCGCAGCAATGAAGCTGGGGCTGCCCGTGGCCCAAATGGCTCCCTCATATGGCCCTAACGGGTGAGATCCTGTGTTAGGATCTGAACCTAAACCAAGGGTGCCCCCCGGCTCCTAACAGGAGCAAATGCAAATCTTTAGGGGCCTCTGTGTGAAGCTGCCTGGTGCTCAGTTGCGTCTGACTCTTTGTGACCCGTGGACTGTAGCACGCCAGGCTCTCCTGTTCCGGGAGTCTGCCTAGATTCATGTCACTTGAGTCAGTGATGCCATCTCACCATCTCATCCTCTGCCACCCTCTTCTCCTGTCGTCTTTAATCTTTCCCAGCGTCGGAGTCTTTTCTAATGAGTCAGCTCTTCGCATCAGGTGGCCAAAATACTATGGACGTGTCCAATTCTCTATGCACTTCTGTTGGTTTTTAAAAATATTTTTTTCCAGATTTACTAAAGTATAGTTGACAAATAAAGTTGTGTATGTTTAAAGTGGGCAGTGGCATGACTTGATACACAGACACTGTATAAGACAATCACCAAATCAAGCTAAAAAACACAAGCATCAGCTCACATATTTCCCTTTTAATTCTACTGGTGAGAATGCAGAAAATCTACTTTCAGCAAATCTCAGGTGCACGATAGAATTTGACTCACTATATCCGCCACGCTGCACGTTAAGTCTGACCTGATTCAGGTAATCGCTGAGTCACATGTTTCGGCTGTTCGGGGAACACACGTGTCAGGCCCCTCTGGTTTCCGGGTGGGTTGATATTTTGGGCATTTATGTAGTATCCTTCTTTATCTTTAGTAATATTCTTGGCTCTGAAGCCTATTTTTTCAGATAGTAGTAGAGCCACTTCTACTTTTTAAAATTAATTATTGCAGCATTCATCTCTCTTTTTTTTAATCTCTCTACTTTCAAGCTACCTCTGCTGTTGAAATTAAACTGAATTTCTTATAAAGTGCATACAGTTGGATGGTGATTTATCTGTTCCACCAATCTCTGTCTTTCAGTTGGTGCCCTTCGATCATTTAAACTTTGTATAGTTACTGCTGCATAAAGGCTTCTTTCTCTCACTTTCTGCTTTGGTTTCTGTGTGCTTTCTTATTTCCTATTCCTCTGCTAATCTCTGCTCCCTCCTTTTTGTTGCTTGGGTATTCACTAGCATTCCACCTCAGCCTGCTTATCCCACTTTGGCGGGCACCCCCCCCCCCGTAGGGCGCTCACTGGCCGCTCCGGGTTCTGCACTGCGTGGCTGGTTGACCACAGTCCACCAGCACCACCGTTTTTACACTTTGAAGGGAACGTGGAAACTCCACTTCCGTTTCCACCTCTTCGCCTCCCCTGCTTTAAATATGACTGTCTTGATTAAAGACGGAGTTATAATTTGTTGTGATCATCAAATGTAATTTACAGAACTCATGAGGAAATTCATGCCAGTTCCCAGGTTTCTGCACTGTTTTGTTCCTTCTCTCATCCTGTTGCTCTAAGGTTCTTCATCACTTTCTTCTTGATTGAAAATTTTGCTTTGCCGGTCTTTAAGCATCCACTAGCCATGCCCTCTTTTCGCGTTTTCTCCATCAGAATATGGCTTTATTTCCAGTAACTTCTTAAGTAATCTTTTCAGATGTAGAGTTTGTCATCAGGACTCCTCTTCATCCTCGTCTCATGCGTCCCGTCGTCTTGGAGATCTCTCAGCATCCCGCCCTCCTCTGTCCTCGGCTGTGAGAGCCTCCCGATGAGCCCCTTGCTCCACGCTTGTTCCCTCCCGTCCTTCTCAGCAGAGCCGTGGGAGCCACGCTGTTGAAGCCCAGTCAGACACACTAGGTCCCCGGCCTGAGCCTCCAGCTTCTGCCTGACGGGAGCACGCAGCCCACGGGCCCCCAGGTGTGTCCGACCTCCGCTCACCTCTGCTTCTAGTACCGGCTCTTTTCTGTTTGTGCCGCTGGACCGACTGCCCACTGCGTGCTACCCGACCTGTGTGCCCAGAAGCCGACCTTCGTGACCTTCATGCACAGGGCCCCTTGCCCTCGGGTTTCTGTGGTGCTCACAGTGGAGGTGGGCAGCAGAGGGGGTCGGGCGTGGGAGACAGAGGCGCGTTTCTGTGCTTCCTCCCACCCTTCAGCCTCAGGGCTGGGGGCTGCTCCTCCAGGCGCTGACTGCAGGTCCGGGCCTACGAGTCCCCAGAAGCCGTGGTCTCAGGGGCTCCTGAGTTGCCTTCCGTTCCCCCTCAAGCTCCGGGTAGAATGCTTTACCTTAAACCGACCACTGCTTCATAACCATCTTTTGAACACATCATCTCTTTGTTTGGTTAGGGGACCTCTTTTCCCTTGGTTTTTTTCTCTACCCACATGGTCCTCTCTTCTGACACTTCAACATCAACCATGCTTTTGCCCCAAAGCTTTTGATTTGCTCTTCCTTCTGCCCAGATTGACTGGTATCTGCAGTGACCTCTCCCCAGATTTTCTAAGTAAGACGGCCAGAGAACGCCTTCACTTCCACTCTCGATCATTTTATTTCTGCCCAATATTCACTTCCTTTCCAGGCACTCTGGATTCCCTATATCCCAGATTATTTTTCAATGGAGAAACAACAGAAATGACTGGAAAAGAAAATGGGTCACAGTATTGTAACTTGTAAGGAAGATGAATCAGCGCAGATCTAACTTGAAAGCACTGTTCTCAGGTGGTGTCAACGCATAATTTCTATACAATTTGCAATATTCCTATGAGGCAGGCAGTATTATTATTTGTTTTTGGAAATGAGGAAACAGAGGCTTTGAGAGGGGGAGGGACTTGTCCAAGGTCAAACAGCCCATATCATCCAGGCAGGGATTAGACAACTCACTTCACTGCTACTTTAGAATCTTACGAAGCATAAAACCAAAGTATTTCATCCCTGCAAAGAATCCATAAGGTTTACAGACTGAAGCACAGGAGAAGGCAGCAGCTCACGTGTTTGAGGCTGTGCGTCCATGGCCTGTTTTCAGGGCGTTGCCTCCCTGAGTCTTGAAACCTGCTGCGGCTGTAGATGACCCGATCTCCCTAACCCTGCAACCGCAGTGGAAAAATCGCCCCGTGCGCTGCCTCTGTTTGCTGAGCCAGTTATGAAAAATGAACTGCAGTGGCTGGTCCTCTGTGCTTCTCTAAACTCGTGGCAGAGCGCCTCAGCAGAGACGTGTGAGGCGCTGGAGCCCTGCACAGGCCGGGGTCTGAATAAGCCGCGGGGCGGCCTCGCTGCCTGGCGCCAGCGGGAGGGCCGCGCCGGCTGTGTCTGTGCCGCTCTCTGCTGCCTCTCGACAGCTTTAATTTATTATTCCTCTTATATAACTTTGTTTTGGTGCTGGAACTTCCACTCCCGTGACTTTATGTTGAAAAACACTTTAAAATCTAGGATTTGCTTTTCACAGCAGGGCTGGCGCTGGGTCATTCATTGCAATCATAGCCTGGCCCGCCGGCCTGGGAGGCTGCGTCTGGAAGAAGAGAGGACCCACTGTGGCACCGGAGGCGGGTGCCCCCTGGGCCCCGGGCAGGCCTTGCTGGGGGAGAAGGCCCTGTCCGCCTCCTCCCCGGCCTCCCCATGTCGGGCCTGCAGCCTGCGGTCCGACGGCTCCCATCTCCAGGTCCGGCTCAGAGAACAGAGCACGCTGGGTCGGGCTGGACTGAAGGACCAGCCTGGTGCTGCTAATCCTGTGACGACTAAACCCCAGAGTTTTACCAAAGAGAAGGTTTATGGAGAGCAGCAAAGAACAGTCACTGCGCGGGTCTCGGGCCGCCTGGGCATCCCTGCCCCGCCGGCCTGGCCAGCGGTGCTGGCGCTGTGCCCCCGACCCCCTGCAACTGCCCGGCCCGCCCGGCCGCGTCCTCCGCCGTCGTCGCCCGCTGGTGCTCCCCGCTCCACAGCTTCCGGACGTCCTCGGGGCCCCAAGTGCACCTCAGCCCTGACCGCTGACCGCTGACCCCACCAGTCCGAATCCGCGATGCTTCCTCTGTGAAGAGGGGCCACGAGGCTCCTCATCCCCGGGGTGCATGGGGGGTGAGGTGGCAGGAAGGTCAGAGGGAGGGGACAAGGAGCCGGGAGGTGGAGGGGTGAGGGGCACACCTGGGCACACCCTGCAGCCCGCGGGCACCTGTGGTCAGCACCCAGGGTGTGGGCCCGCCCC
>SJYF01001220.1:4064032-4077239 GCA_006410515.1 Procapra przewalskii
AATATTCAGGACTGATTTCTTTTAGGATGGACTGGTTGGATCTCCTTGCAGTCCAAGGGACTCTCAAGAGTCTTCTCCAACACCACAGTTCAAAAGATCAATTCTTCAGTGCTCAGCTTTCTTTATCATCCAACTGTCACATCTATACATGACCACTGGAAAAACCATAGCCTTGACTAGATGGACATTTGTTGGAAAAGTAATATCTCTGCTTTTCAATATGCAGTCTAGGTTGCTCATAGCTTTTCTACCAGGGAGCAAGCAACTTTTAATTTCATGGCTGCAGTCACCATATGCAGTGATTTTGGAGCCCCCCAAAATAAAGTCTGACACTGTTTCCATTGTTTTTCCATCCAGTTGCCATAGAATAATGGGACCAGATGCCATGATCTTTGATTTTTGAATGTTGAGTTTTAAGCCAGATTTTTTCACTCTCCTCTTTCACTTTGATCAGTTTGATCAAGAGGCTTTTTAGTTCCTCTTCACTTTCTGCCATAAGGGTGGTGTCATTTGCATATCTGAGGTTATTGATATTTCTCCCAGAAATCTTCATTCCAGCTTGTGCTTCATCCAGCCCAGCGTTTCACATGATGTACTCTGCGTATATGTTAAATAAGCAGGGTGACAATATACAGCCTTGACATACTCCTTTTCCTCTTTGGAACCAGTCTGTTGTTCTATGTCCAGTTCTAACTGCTGCTTCCTGACCTGCATACAGGTTTCTTGGGAGGCAGGTCAGGTGATCTGGTAGTCCCATCTTTTGAAGATTTTTCCACAGTTTGTTGTGATCCACACAGTCAAAGGCTTTGCCATAGTCAATAAAGCAGAAGCAGATGTGTTTCTGGACCTCTCTTGGTTTTTCTATGATCCAATGGATGTTGGCAATTTGATCTGTTTCCTCTGCCTTTCTAAATCCAGCTTGAACATCTGGAAGGTCACAGTTCATGTACTGCAGAAGCCTGGCTTGGAGAATTTTGAGCATTACTTTGCTGGCATGTGAGACGAGTGCAATTGTGCAGCAGTTTGAGCATTCTTTGGCATTGTCTTTCTTTGAGATTGGAATGAAAACTGACCTTTTCCAGCCTTGTGGCTACTGCTGAGTTTTCCAGATTTGCTGGTATATTGAGTGCAGCACTTTAACAGCATCATCTTTTAGGATGATGATATACACACATATATATTAATCTTTTAGGATGTATATCATCTTTTTGGATGATAATATACACACATGTACATTAATATTCATAAGTGAAGTCACTCAGTTGTATACGACCCTTTGCGACCCCATGGACTGTAGCCCACCAGGCTCCTCCATCCAGGGGATTTCCCAGGCAAGAGTACTGGAGTGGGTTGCCATTTCCTTCTCCAGGGGATATACCTGACCAAAGGATTGAACCCAGGTCTCCCACAGTGCAGGCAGATGCTTTACTGTCTGAGCCATTGATATTCATACTTGAACCCTAGTATATTGTTGAAAATTTTATCAATGTGATAGCATGATGTTGATGTTTTCTTTTCAAATCCTAAACTGAGTATAAATCTCTTTTCATTGGAAATGATGAATGAGTCATTTTAGTGAGTCAAACTTAGGGGCACAGTCTAGCTCTCTGCAGCCTGTCTGGGCCACCATCATGAAACGCCACAGTCTGGGGCCTTAAACAGACCTGTCCTTAAGCTCCTGGAGACTGGGCGGCCTAGGTCTGCCCCGGCATCGAGGTGTCCCCTGATAACCCTGCAGGCCGTGCCCCCAGGGTCTCTTCTGTTAAGGCACAGACCCCTTCGGGGGCCACACCCTCACAGCCTCCCCAGCCGTAGTCACCCCCTGCAGATGTCTTCCTGCTGGGGTTAGAACCTCAACACACGGATCTGGGGGAAGCAGGCACTCAGCCCACAGTGCTCTGCCCTAATCCCTCCCCGAAGAGGAGCGTCTGGAGCACCCAATACCTCAGCAGGGTCTGCAGTGAGGATGCCACATTAAGACAGGAACGAGCCATGCTTAGAAGTAAGTCAGCCTCCACACTTGGCTGTGCCAAGTCTCTGGGATAAAGGGAGAGGAAAGCAGGAAGTGTTGCCCAGTGGGAGGTGGGGATGCAGTTCTGGCTCCCGGTGCACAGAAGGAGCAGCGCGGAAAACCCTGCCCAGGGCAAGAGGCGTCTCAGCTGCACTCGCTCTTGGTCTGCCCTAGGTCCTGAGAGCCCGAGTGTGACGGGGGGCGGGGGGGGTGATGCCTGCTCCTCAGGGGCACCTGGCAAGAGTGCCCATCCCTGGGGCGTATTTACTACCTGTGAGCTCCACCCGCTCAGGCTAGACGCATGGAGTTTTCTGCATTTTAATTAATTATTCCAGACTTCCCAATACCAAGTTTCATGCCCCCACGTCCTATACAACAGTCCCATTACTTTTTCAGAACGAAACACAGAAAAATTATTAATGGAGATTCAAAGTATAAAAGGAGATTCCCTGATAGCTGGGCAATAGAGAGTCCCCCTGCAATGCAGGAGACGCGGGAGGCTTGGGTTCAATCCCTGGGTTGGGAAGATCCCCTGGAGAAGGACACTGCAGCCCACTCCAGTGTTCTCACCTGGAGAATCCCATGGACAGAGGAGCCTGGTGGGCTACCGTCCCTGGGGCCCCAAGAGTTGGACACGACTGAAGGGGCCACGCTCAAGCACACAGCATAAAACATTAAAGAGCACTGCGATCAGGGAGAGTTATTTTACAGGAAGGTCTCATGACTACGAGACGAAACATAAGTTTACCCAAGTTTCCATATATTTTAATAGCACCTATGAAATAAATCTCACCATGCAATAGCAAAGTTCTTCCTTAAGTCAATTTACTTTTTAAAAATTAAGGAGAAGAATAATTGGTATTTTTCCACACATGCATATGCTTATTTGTATAGATCCTCTGTGTATTCTTACGCCTCTTCTTAATGTCTTCTGCTTCTGTTACGTCCACACCATTTCTGTCCTTTTTTTGTGCCCATTTTTGCAAGATGTGCTCCCTTGGTATCTGTAATTTTCTTGAAGAGATCTCTAGTCTTTCTCATTCTATTCTTTTCTTCTATGTCTTTGCACTGTTCACTTAGGAAGGCTTTCTTATCTCTCTTTTGCTATTCTTTGGAACTCTGCATTCAGATGGGTATATCTTTCCTTTTCTCCTTTCTCTTTTGTTTCTCTTCTTTTCCCAGCTGTTTGTAAGCCCCCCTCAGACAACCATTTTGCCTTTTGCATTTCTTTTTCTGGTATGGTTGTGACCAAGCTCTGGGAGATGGGGAGAGACAGGGAAGCCTGGAGGGCTGCAGTCCTTGTGGTCACAAAGAGTCGGACACGACTGAGCAACTGAACAACAAAATGTGCTCATTTAACTTATATGCCAAGCCTGTCATGCAAAATGCTGATCTGGATGAATCATAGACTGGAACCAAGATTTCAGGGAGAAACATCAACAACCTCAAATATACAAATGATGCCATTCTAATTGCAGAAAGCGAAGATGAGCTAAATAGCCTCTTGATGAGGGTGAAAGAGGAGAGTAAAAACAGCTAGCTTGAAGCTCAACTTAAAAAAAACTCTAATATCATGGCATCTGGTCCCATCACTTGGCAAATAGAAGGGGGAAAACTGGACGTAGTGACAGATTTTATTTTCTTGGGCTCCAAAATCATTGCAGATGGTGAATGCAGCCATGAAATTAAAAGACACTTTCTCCTTGGAAGGAAAGCTATGGAAAACAGACACCATATTAAAAAGCAGAGACACCACTAGGCCGGGAAAGATCTGTTGCCGGGAGCCAGCGTGAGGAACTCCGCCCATGGCAAAGGTCATGAGGAAGGACGCTTGGCATACGCAAAGGCGTGATCAAGCCTCAGGACCCGTTCCCTAGCATCTACCCCCAAACCAGAGTACTTTACAGGGGGCTCTCCCCCATAACCGTTTCTCTCGGAGAAGGAGTAAATGTGCAGCTCCAAGGCAATAAAAATTCCTGGGTGTGACAAGAGTGTTTCAACTTAGGAACTCTGAAGGTTATCTAGCCTGCCTGTATAGGTTCCTCCAGCCACAACAGCCCTCCAACCACGAGAGGCGCAAGATGTTTTTGGCTTACTAAAGGCAAATTCTTGTGGGAAGTTAGAAATTATTAGTATAGTGGGTTGGTTGGGAATTATATTGGTAAAGGGTTTTTCATTTGTTGTGTCAATAATTGTTGCTAATTCTCTGCCCTGGGTGGGACAAGGGTGTCTCAGGTCAAACCTCTCTGCTGATAGACTAGCTTGTGTGACAACCTCTCAACCATAAACAGCACAGAGAGTTTGGAGTATTTTGAAAGTTTTAATTAGCATAGGGCTTTTCTCATTGTTGAGTCAATGATTGCCACCAGGCCTCCATATCCTTAGGTACCTGGGAATATATTAATCAATGTATCTGGAATATAGAAAAGGAAATATAGTAGTTTTTGAGGTTAGCAATACTAGACTTTTTGAGTTAATGAATTTTCTCTTTTGTTATAGATCACTGTACTTTGTTATAAATCACTTTGTCGTTGCTATGTAAAAATGTAACTTTATCACTATCTTAAGACTAAGTAGATCTTAAGAGGAACATTGGTGAAAGGATTTTCATTTGTTGGGCTGATGTTTGCTGCTAAATTTCCATATTCCCTGCCCTTATAATGAATATAACTAGCATATAGGAGAAATAAGCATTAACCTTTAAGCATATAGGAGAACTAAGTATTAGCCTTTAAGATTGATCATGTTAACCTTGGGTTAAATAAATTCCTTTCTTGACTGTAACTCACTGCACCCTCACCCTATAGGAATGCAACTTTATTTGGAGGGTGGTGCCTGGTTTAAGAAAAAACACACTTGGAAAAAATAAGTTTTCTGGTTATCAGAAAGAAAGGGTTGTAAATGTCAGCAGGCAGAAATGGCTTGAAGATGATGTAAAAACCCCTAAGACCTTTTTTTATGTAAAGCAGATGATTTTGATAAAGGTCAGGACAGCTGACCCCTGTGTGACTCTGTATTCATCCCTATATGTAACAAAAGGTATATAAGAAAACTGGAAAAATAAAGAAATGGGATCAGTTCCTGGAAAGACTGACTCCCCCATGTCGTTCTTTCTTGCTTCCCGTTTTTCTGGCTGAATTCCCATCTGGAGCATGGATGCTATTCCATGTGAACCAAGTTATTCAGCCACTTTTTCTCCACTAATTTTCCTAATACACTATCTGTTTCGAATCTCTCTATATGTCTGTAATTAATTATGTATTTTTCCAAGGACGCCGACTCCGTCTCCACCTTTGAATCACCCTGGATCCATTGGGGCTGGACCCCGGCAAGTGGCGCCTGAACAGGGACATAGTCAAAGCTATGGTTTTTCCAGTGGTCATGTGGAGATGTGAGAGCTGGAGCATAAACAAGGCTGAGCGCCAAGGAAATGATGCTTTCAAATTGTGTTGGAGAAGATTCTTGAGAGTCCCTTGGACTGCAAGGACATTGAACCAGTCCATCCGAAAGGAGATCAACCCTGCATATTCACTGGAAGGACTGATGCTGAAGCTGAAGCTCCAATACTTTGGCCACCTGATGTGAAGAGCTGACTCACTGGAACAGATCCTGATGCTGGGAAAGACTGAGGGCAAAAAGAGATTGAGATGGTTAGATAGCATCACCGACTCAGTGGACATGACCCTGAGGGAACTCGGGAGATAGGGGAAGACAGAGCAGCCTGGCGTGCCGCAGCCCCTGGGGTGGCAAAGGGCCAGCCGACCTAGAGACTGGACGGCGGCGACCGTGAGTGCACAGACCCACCAGTCCTGGGTCCATCCCGAAGAGCTGGCTGTACAATTCCTCTTCTCTGAAGAAATGCCTTCTCCATTTCTTACAGTGTACAGTTCAGTTGGCAGCAAATTCCCTCAGCTTGTATTATTTGAAATGATATGTGCCCCATGCCCCTTTCTTCCTGAGGAATAATTTCTCTGATAGTAGACTCTTAAACAGACTTTCTCTCCCTTCATTTTGAAAGATAATTTTGCAGGTAATGGATCCCAATAGGGGATTTTCTCCCTTTCTTTCACCATGCTGGTGGAATTCTTACATTGTCAATGTTACCAATGGTGCCTTAGGTATATGCGGTTTTTTTTTTTTTTTAACTTCTCTCTGGCTATTTTTAGGACTTTTTTTTAATATATCACAATTATGATGTGCAAAACTATGGATTTCTTTGCTTCTATTCCACTTTTGTTGGGTATCTTATATATAAAGGTTTATTTTTCACTAAGTCTGAGACTTTTTTACCTGTTTTCTCTCCAAGAGTCTGTCTGCTCGGGTCCTGTCCTCCTCTCCTGAGATCTTGACCATGGATGTGAGAGCTCTTCACATGGTACTTGAATCATCTTCCATCAACCTGGATTTTTCCTGAGCTTCAGTTTAGAGAGTTCCTGTCTAGGTCTCTTTTCAAATTTATCCATCTCTCTTCAGCATTTTCCATCCTGTTGTTAAGCCTGCTAAGGGATGTTTTTACTTCAGATGTAGTTTTGTGATGTAGAATTTGTTTTGTCCCATTTCCTAAGCTTTTTTTCTCTACTCTCTCCCCAGTCTGTCCATTCTGCTTTTCCTTTTTTTTTTTTTTTTTTGTATAAATTCTTGAGTATATTTACAATGGTTGTTAAAGTTAAACTCCTGTTTGCGGGTTCCATTTCTGGGCCCAGCTAGCCATTGTGTTGATTCTCTTCTCTTGTTTGTAAGCCTCGTGTTACTTTTTATGACTTATGATTTTTTTTATTGTCTGTGGAAGAGCACTAGGATATAAGAGAGTCTCATGTTTTAATAGTTGCAGGCGATTTGTTTGTTCCAGAAAACATGAGCTCTTTTCTGTGCCTGCTGGATAAAATGAGACAGTGAAGGTATTTCACCAAGCCTCACAGTGACCTGGAGCCACACAGCTCTTTGACAGGAATGAGCTGCCCCTCGGGCAGCCTTGGTCCCCCCACACCTACAGTGAAGCACAGACTTGGCCTGTTAATACCCCATCGCATATGACTGATCTGGAAGGCCGGATTTGGCCGGACTGCGGCCCTCAATCCCAGGCTCCAGGAAAAGAAGCAAAACTGTGCAAAGTCTGTTTTTCAGTTCTTGCTTCTCTGCCTTTTTCTTATTTCTCCTTTCTCCCCAGAAAGCTGGGGTTGGATCAGGATAAGTAAACGACTGTTCCCTGCGGCCTTGGGTCCTCTTCCAGACTCCCGTCCATCCTGCTGGGCCTACTGCTGCTGATAGCTTGGCTGAACTCACTCGCTTGATTTTGAAGAGGCTGATACTCTTTGCAAAGCTTCTTCCTCTTGCTGGCAGGATTTCAGGACACGGTCTCGGTGCCCAGGTTGCTTGCGTGGCTCTCTGACCCCCAAGAAGATCCAGCGGGGCCTTCTCGTATCTGCCACTTGTGAGCGTTCTCCAAGGTCAGGAACGCTTCCTCTGGGCACGTTTTCCTTTGGGGTTCTTTGTTACTTCCATTATCAAGTATTATCATTTTAAAATATCAATAAGGAAGGTGAATTAGAGTATAGCCTAACATCAAATATCTTACATCATAACAATCACCATCTGTGGAAACAGCCAATGCTTTTGCCACCTGCTCTGGGCTTCATATTCTGGATACTGCGTAAGCAGGAAGATGCTTTGAATCCTCTGGTCTGTACAGTGTTACTAACTCCAGGCTCTGTGGGGCTGGTGGGTGACTCACAGGGTATGCGGTTGTTAAGTGATCATAGATGACTGAGTGTGTCAGCAGTTACCAAAACGGCAGAGGCTAACTCAATTTGTTGTCACCACTGTGATAAGCTCTGGGCTAAGTTTCCATCTCATGTACCAATTAGCTTCCCTCCATCCTGAGGTCCCCCAAGACCTCCCCCGCCCTCCTCTGACCTTGAATGACTCCTCAAAGGTGCATCTGGGGACAGACTGCAGAGGCAGCAGCCAGCACAGCCCGTCTGTGATTGCGTCTCCCCTCCCTGCACCGTCACACCATCTGACAGTCTTGTCTGCACGTCTCACTCACCCTTCGAGGCTCCAGGTCTACACACCACAGCTGCGGCAAGCGGCAGCTGGTGAGAAACCATTTCAGTGACACAAAACACGCAACATTTTCCTTGCGCGCTGAAACCGTATTTGTGTTACAGAACGCGTGGGGCTTTCCCAGTGGCTCAGTGGTGAAGAACCCGCCTGCCAGTGCAGGGCACGCAGGCTTGATCCCTGGGTCAGGAAGATCCCCTGGGAAAGGGCGTGGCACCCCACTCCAGCGTTCTTGCCTGGGCAACCCCATGGACAGAGGAGCCTGGTGGGCTACAGTGTGCGGGGTTGCATAGAGTAGGACGTGACTTAGTGAAGAACAACAGAAACAACCCATCATAGACTGCGATAGCATATCTGTTTAATTAATACGGCTCCTCTCAATGTGTTCACCTGTGATGAGTTAGCTATTTTAAAAAGACATATATTTTTAAATGCTTGTTGAACTCTTCCTCGATTAGAATAAACACGAGAATGTTAGGGCAAAAATGAAAGGCATTATTATAACCCATAAGCCCATCAAACTAGTCTGCTACCAACTGTTTCAGAAAGTATAATATACAAATTTTTTAATGTCTTGCTTCAAAGAATTATGAAGAAGCTTAATGGTCCTATTACCCTTAGAAAGCAATGGATATGAGGATGAATTTTCTATCTAATCTCATTTTTGAAGAAGCTGTGATACACAGCAGTGTTTTCAAAGAAGATCACAAATTCCTGCATATTTTCAAGGACTTCTTAGTGAGCTGCTCTCTGTTTTCCTCTACACGCGCGTGCACACACACACACACACACACGAGTAAGTGGGAACGTCCTTTTTCATTTAGTTTGATAAGACCACCATGAGA
The DNA here is from genome assembly GCA_006410515.1 of Procapra przewalskii. NCBI lineage: Eukaryota > Metazoa > Chordata > Mammalia > Artiodactyla > Bovidae > Procapra > Procapra przewalskii. The sequence continues at coordinate 4,072,949 of SJYF01001220.1, forward strand.
AGAAAAGAAAATTCCACAGACATTCAGAACTATTCCCAAACTCCAGCCCTAAAAATATGACTGCATGCTTTAGAAATGAAATACTTGTACAAGTTCATTGAAAACTGATGACCCTTAGAATGCACTATCTTTTTAAAAATGGCTCTGCAAATAACTCTGGTTCCAAGGAGAGGCATCAAACCTCTCCCAAAATCTTGGCCCAGAAATGAGATTGGAATTTACACCAAGAAGCAAAAACGAGGTCTTATCTATAACTGGATGCTTTCCCACTGAGCTCTGTTTTTCCTTCTGGGCCATGCTGGCGTTCTTCCCCCCTTGGAGTTCTATTTTGTGCTGTTTGATGTCTTCTCAGTCACTTCTGCTCTGCATTTGTGAAGCTCTTGCACAACAGATGGCTATGTCTTCCTTTCCCACCAAGGCTCTCGCTTCTGAAGCGGTTTTGTCAATTTGTTCCTGTCTTTTGCAGGATCTCTCCTATCAAAATTTTTGGAAGAGAAGTTGTGTGATGAGTTAGTTCTATCTGTAATTTTCCTTAAATAGTTCAGTAAACTACGTTATCCTGGGAGATAAACTAATGAAATATATTTTCTTACATCCTGGAAAAGAGAAGAGAATAACTTGTGAATTTATTTAAGCAAAAAACACCCCCTGTTTTTTAAAGAATATTTTCATGATTACTGCATTTAGACTGTGAGGTTTTCTAAGTGTTTTTTGGAGCTTGTTTCAGATGAAATTGTGGCTAAAATGTTCTGTGTAAGCAAAAATAGAACTTTAAAGATTGGGCACGAGGATATTGGAGGAGGTTAGAAGGCAAAGAATCTAGTACTTGGTGAAAGATGCATTCCAAACAGAAGAGGAGAAAACGCTTACTTCTAAGAGCAAAGATGTCTGCCCTTCTGTGTTAAAGTGTCCAGCCTTAACGGCTGCTTGGCTGGACTGCAACACACACCTCATCTTCATGCCTTTAATGAACAGGTGATACAGGAAAATAGAGGGTGATAAAAACTTAGCAAGATGCTAAAAGCAAGACATACATTACATAAAGAGGAGACAGAGCTATTAAAAATGCACTTGAAAATAAGCACCAAGTATCGGATGTTAAATGACCCATATGCACCCTGGATAAGAGGAGCCAAGTGTGGTGATCAGGGTCAGTATGGGAGGGACTGGGCCAAGGTCATGCCAATGAGCTGTTGATTTATCCTGAAGATCATGGGAAATCAGTGCAAAGTACAAAGGGTAATCAGTGAGTCAGACTTGTAATTTTGGCATCTATAGAAATACAGTTTGAGAGAGACTTGCCTGGATTGGAGGGGCTGATTGGAAGGTACTGGTTAAGCTAGCACATTATGGAGAAACCCAAGAGATAGCAAGGAGGTTGACATAGAGAGATACAATCAAGATGTACTTGCAACCCAGAATTAATACGACTTGGTAATTTCTTGGCCATGGAGAGAAGGGGAGAGTCAGTGGCAACTCGTCAGTGACTCTCTGTCTGGGTCATCCAGTGGGTGAAGACATGACCAGCTGAGATGGATAATTCACTAGCTGCACATCTCTGAGGATAATGATGACTTTAACTTGAAATATTGAGCGCAGGGGGCCTCCCAGGTGGTGCTAGTGGTAAAGAAGAGGCATGCCAATGCAAGAAACACAAGAGGCGTGGGTGTGATCCCTGGGTCAGGAAGAGCCCCTGGAGGAGGGCACGGCAACCCCTCCAGCGTTCTTGCCTGGAGCATCTCACGGACAGAGGAGCCTGGCGGGCTGCAGTCCGTGGGCTTGCAAAGAGTCAGAGCTGACGAGACTGAGGATGCGCACACACTCAGCATGAGACGTCACTGGGGCAACTGACTTGTGAGTTGTTGTTACCAATTATGTGCGTGGCGATTTCCCCAGTAATTTACACGTAGTAACCCACTGGATTGTCAGAGAGACTGTCAGAGACAGGTACTATCACCTCAGGTTTCCCTCAGAGGAAACTGAAGCGGAGGCCTGCGTTCTGAAATTCTGGGAGAGGATGACAATAGGGTGTAGACTTGGGGGTCAGGGCGCACAGCTGGGGCACGGGAAGTGGTAATACGGAGGCGGGCAGGCGGGGCGCGCAGCTGAGAACAGCCGTGGGCCTGGGATCCGGGCATGTGGCCCCGGGAAACGCGAGCGCTGTGGACTCCGGGGAGAGCGTGCAGGCACTGGTGGCCAGCCTGCTGGGTGGAGAGAGGGTGTTAGAGACGCTCAAACGGTGGAAATCGGAGCTTCTGCCCCTACCAGACACGCGTGGCCTGCCCTGGGCGTGAGGGGCGCTTTGAAAGGACATCGCTTGAGACTTGCCAAGGAGTCATACTCGTCACTCCAGAAAACAATGCCTTCCCCTTACTTTCATTCAAAACACACAATGTCGATCATAGCAGATACTCTGTGTCGCACACATTCCTCGTTCAGTCCCGTAAACATAGCACTCGTGTCCGTTTTTCTAACATCAGAAGGGAGTCTGTCACTTATTCTGAGGTGTTTGGATCTCCTTAGAAGCTGGGGGCATCCCCTGCTCCTTCCACACCTCTTTCTACCCAACTCTCTACATTTCATCATTGGCTTTTTTGCAGCAAATACTGTGTCTGTTTCATGCCTGGCTTTTGTTCTGTGAACAGAACAGATTTGAAACTTGCCCATGTGGATCTTGTACTTAGCAACTGTCTTTATTAATCATGGGCACAGAGACTGCTCAGAATGGGTTGAGGGTTGAGCTGGGTGTTACGATCATCCACATGGTCTTGCTTACACTCAGGTCTTCTTCTTGTAAACAGAGCAATTCTTAGGAGCTTCTCAGGAATATCCGGGTACTCGGTGGCACCTCAAGAGAAATTCAGTCACTTTTCTACATATTTAGTGCAACAGTCGCTACCTCTGTGTGCGCCTGACTAGACTACGTTCTGAAAGATCCTTGAGTACTGAATAACACATGCTACGATTAAGTTGGCTTTGGCTTTCTTTTAAAGATAGAAAAAACTATAGTTCTCCTCTCCCTGGCTCCTGAATCTTCAATAACAGTAAATTTTTGCATGTGAGTTCAGTAGCACATCTGGTGATATGCACACACACATACATGTTTTTCAGAGCCAAGGAGAGGACAATTACCCAGCTGCAGCCTGTTCTAGCTTTACCTGTCTCACAGAGGAAACAGACAGACACTTGGCAAAGTCACAGGTCAGGAGTAGAGGCCTTCTAAAACATAAAATAACACTGCATTCTCCCTCCCCCATGCCTAACTACCACTTCATAAGACTCCGGTAAGGGTAACAGCAAATTACAGCTGAAAGTGAAAGTGAAAGTCGCTCAGTCGAGTCTGACTCTGCAACCCCATGTACTAAACAGTCCATGGAATTCTCCAGGCCAGAATCTTGGAGTGGGTAGCCTTTCCCTTCTCCAGGGGATCTTCCCAACCCAGGGGTCAAACCCAGGTCTCCTGTATTGCAGGCAGATTCTTTACCATCTGAACCTCCAGAGAAGCCTAAGAATACTGGTGTGGGTAGCCTATCCTTTCTCCAGCGCATCTTCCCTACTCAGAAATCAAACCAGGGTCTCCTGCATTACAGGTGGATTCTTTACCAACTGAGCTATCAGGGAATCTAGAGTTGCAAACCTCATATTCTCTCCAAGGAGGAGCACTCAGTAAAGCCCACAGCACTGTGGGTGCAAACACAAGCAAACTGGAAGAAATGGAAAGAACGGGCGTGAGCAACTACAGACAACATTAAACACAGTTTAATCCATAGATTAAGGTGAAGCTAACAAAATGGTTAGCTCTTTTTCAGTTCAGTCGCTCAGTCGTGTCCGACTCTTTGCGACCCTATGAACCACAGCACGCCAGGCCTCCCTGTCCATCACCAACTCCCGGAGTTCACCCAAACCCATGTCCACTGAGTCCGTGGTGCCATCCAGCCATCTCATCCTCTGTTGTCCCCTTCTCCTCCTGCCCTCAGTCTTTCCCAGCATCAGGGTCTTTTCCAGTGAGTCAGCTCTTCGCATCAGGTGGCCAAAGTATTGAAGCTTCAGCTTCAACATCAGTTCCTTCCAATGAACACCCAGGGCTGATCTCCTTCAGAATGGACTGGTTGGATCTCCTTGCAGTCCAAGGGACTCTCAAGAGTTTTCTCTAACACCACAGTTCAAAAGCATCAATTCTTCGGCACTCAGCCTTCTTCACAGTCCAACTCTCACATCCATACATGACCACAGGAAAAACCATAGCCCTGACTAGACAGACCTTAGTCGGCAAAGTAATGTCTCTGCTTTT
>SJYF01001220.1:4084991-4096307 GCA_006410515.1 Procapra przewalskii
ACACCCTCTCACACACACACTCACACACACGCACACACACACACGCACACACACACACGCACACACCCTCTCACACACACACTCTCACACACGCACACACACCCTCTCACACACACACTCTCACACACGCACACACACACACGCACACACACACACTCTCACACACGCACACACACAACGGCATTAATTACAGCTTAGTAGTATTTGCTTCTGTAGTGAACGAAAGTCATTTTGCTTGAATCCACATCCCTTCCTCCTTCGGTAAAGAGACTGGGCTCCTTCCTGACCACCTGCTTCTTGCAGGGGGGCCCTCCGCTCGCAGCCCCTACCCCTCCAGCCCAGGGGAGCGCTGACTGGTCAGGCGAATCTCATTCCTTGTCCCCAAGGGCAGTGGCTGGTCCAGAGGAGACGGTGACCCGGCCAGGCCAGCCGCGCTCTCCAGGAGCTTCCTGTGTGGCCCTCGGGAAGAAGCCTTCTTTACCTCTCTCCCAGCTCTCTAAGGATGCGAGCCTGAGCTCACATCTGTGCGGCCAGCTGTGTGAAGGCAGTTCTGGAGTAAACCAGAGCACACAGCTGACAGAGGAGAGAGGCAAAGATGAAATGTGGAGATGCTGAGAGACAGACAGACGGACGGATGGGGGACAGGGAGAGAGTGCCGATGGAACCCTGCTCTGTTAGATTTCTCAGTGATTTTGTCATCTTCCTTCCCTGGCGGCTCAGTTGGTAAAGAGTCACCTGCAATGTGGGAGACCCAGGTTCGATCCCTGGGTCAGGAAGATCCCCTGGAGAAGGAAATGGCAACCCACTCCAGTATTCTTGCCTGGAAAATTCCATGGACAAAGGAGCCTGTTGGGTTACAGTCCATGGGGTCACAAAGAGTCAGACACGACTGAGTGACTAACATTCCTTTTGTACTCCTCCAATAATCCTATTTTTTATTATTCTAGTTCAAGCTGGCTTTCTCTTATGATGGAGGTGCAGTGAAGGCCTGCAAAGCATGGCTGTGTTGAGGTGACGCCAAAGGCCCCTGGGCTCCCACCACTTACAACCAGGTGTCTCCTTCCAGCTGCCCCTCTGAACCAGGCTCCTCACAGCCTCAACTGTCACCCCAGAGGGAAGCACGGTGTCACCCCGTTGTATGAACGAATTTTGGCTTGTGCAAGTTCATGCCATCTGTTTACACAAGAAAGCACAGTTTTGTTTAATTGGGAAAAGGCAAAATGTGGTGTGTGTATGTGTGTGGGGATCTCTGTGTGGGTGTCTGTGTTTCTCTGTGTGACTGTGTCTCATTGTGTATGTACACATGTGTGTGTGTGTTTCTCTCTGTGTCTGTCTGTGTGTGTCTGTCTGTGTGTGTGTGTCTCGGTGTGTGTATGTATATGTGTGTGTTTCTCTCTGTGTGTGCATGCGTCTCTGTGTGTGTGTCTGTGTATTTCTCTGTGTGAGTGTGTCTCAGTGTGTGTGTGTGTGTATGTGTTTTTCTCTCTGTGTGTGTCTGTGTGTGTGTGTCTCAGTGTGTGTGTGTTTCTCTGTGTGAGTGTGTCTTGGTACATGTGTCTCTCTGTGTATGTCTGTGTGTGTGTGTCTCTGTGTGTGTATGTATATGTGTGTGTTTCTCTCTGTGTGTGCATGCGTCTCTGTATGTGTGTCTGTGTGTGTGTGTGTATTTCTCTGTGTGAGTGTGTCTCAGTGTGTGTGTGTGTGTGTTTCTCTCTATGTGTGTCTGTGTGTGTGTGTCTCAGTGTGTGTGTGTTTCTCTGTGTGAGTGTGTCTTGGTGCGTGTGTGTCTATGTGTGTGAGTGTTTCTGCATGTGTGTGTGTCTGTGTGTATTTCTCTGTGTGAGTGTGTCTCAGTCTGTATGTGTGTGTGTGTTTCTCTCTGTGTGTATGTGTCTGTGTGTGTGTCTCAGTGTGTGTGTGTGTGTGTGTGTGTGTGTGTGTTTCTCTCTGTGTCTCTGTGTATGTGTCTGTGTGCTCATGTGTCTCTGTGTGTGTCTTGGTGTGTGTGTGTCTCTCTGTGTGTGTTTCTCTGTGTGTGTCTTGGTGTGTGTGTGTCTATGTGTGTGAGTGTTTCTGTGTGTGTGTGTCTGTGTGTATTTCTGTGTGTGTGTGTCTGTATCTCTCTGAGTGTGCGTGTGTCTCTCTGTGTATGTGTGTGTGTGTCTGTGTGTGTATCTCTCTGTGTGTGCATACATCTCTGTCTGTCTGTGTGTCTCTCTCTTTGTGTGTGTTGGGGTGTGTGTGTGTGTGATGGATTAAGATTTGGTCTAACATGCCAGGCTCTCACCTTGGAGATGGGTAACAGCAACCCTCTGGGCCTGGGCATAGTAGACCAAGGCTTCCTGGAACAACCCCAGAATCATTTTCCAAAGGCCTGGAGCTCTGCCAGCTGCAAAGCTTCCGTTTGATGGTGACCAGACTGGCAGTGTTAGCTTTCTGGAACATCGTGAAGATGTCCCTGTGTGAGAATCTAGAATCTACTTCTGGCCCAGGGTCAGGTCCTCTGGGGCCCAGGCTCGCCTGTTTTCAACAGAGATATCTGTTGATAGGGATGGGGGAGCAGCAGCCTTTTATTTTCCACAAAATATATCTTAACCTATTTTTGAAAGGTTCTGGCAAATGCATTCAGCACAAAATTGTTTTCCCCCTCAATCACTGGATTTGCAAAGAAATGTTAAACCATGTGCATTTGATTAAGTCACCATTAAGTCTTTGAAAAAGCTCTTTGTAAGAAATGTTTAATGACCAGAAATCCTTGGACATCTTTTCCTTTGAACCAAATCACCCTATTTTTGTTGAAATGAAATGAAACTTGGAACCAGAGTCTTGAATCTGAGTCTACAGTTGGAACTTGCTACTCGATGACACGTGAAAGAGGCTGAAACCTCCACGAGCAGCATCGACCAGAGAGCATGTGTTCTGCGTCTGAGAAACTTCTTTCAAAACAGCACTCCACCATCATTCTTCCTAAATGACATTTACTTAAGTAACCATGACTACACATCTTGTGAAAATTGTTACCCTCAAATTTAACAGTGAATTGTAGCGTTAAATATAAGTCGTAGGCTTTCAATATGTAATTGTGACTCCATAGACTGTAGCCTGCCAGGCTCCTCTGTTCATGGGATTCTCCAGGCAAGAATACTGGAGTGGGTTGCCATTCCTTTCTCTAGGGGATCTTCCCCACCCAGGGATCAAACTCAAGTCTCCTGCTTTACAGGCAGGTTCTTTACTGTCTGAGCCACTAGGGAAGCCTGAAAATATAAATAGAATAACCAAAACTGGTGATTTGAAGGAGTCAATAGAATCTCCAAAGATGTCTCCCTTGACTGCCGGGAGCAGGGCGGCATTTAAGCATGGTGTGGCCTCCGCTCCACACCAGAGTCTACACACCAGTCTGCAGGCAGAGTCCGTGCCTGGCATGCCTTACGGGTCCTGGGCACACCTTCCCACTCCCCACTGGGCACCTTTCCTGCCTTTTCTGCCACGGCTTCGAAACTCATCCCTCTAATTACGGCAAAATCCCCCTGTTCTCAAATCAGATCCTTCTCTTTATATCCCTGCTGCTAACTGAAACGTAAATTCCTCTACATTTTGCTTTAAACAACTTTATTGAGTCATCAGCTGCATTCCACAAATTCATCCTCAAGTGTGCAACTTGACACATGATTCCTTTCTGTCTTTACACAAATGTCGTCATTTCAGTGATTTATCCATGACCATTTATTTAAGTTTCCAATCTTTTCATCAACAGTTTCTCTACATGGTCTCTGCCTTGCATTTCCCTCTTACCACTTATAAGTAACAGACATGCTTTCTATTTCACTTTTCTAAAATCTTTAATCAACACAAGGTTTCGGTTTTTGTTCTTTTACCTGTCACACATATTACTATTTCTCTAGCAAGTAGAATGCTGGCTGGAACATGATAAGCACCCAATAAATATTTATTAGTGAGTGAAAACCCTTGAGAAGCTATGACAAATAGAGACTGAACAGGAATGACTGGATTTAGGTTAGGAAAGCAGTCATGTGCAGAAAAGTTTCAGTTCAGTAGCTGGTGTGAACAGGCTCAGAGCAGCTGAAGAGGAAGCATGAGGAACTCTGCTCTGCTGATGGGATGTAAATGGTACAAGTGCATAGAAAACACCAGTGTCATTTGTCAGATATTACAAAGAACTAACATATTTCCCTTCTGAGTACATGCCCAAAAGGGTGGAAAACTTGGCCTTGAAGAGATGTGTGGACCCCTGCGCATCACCCACATAAGCTAAGCTGTGGAAACAACCAGCTGTGCATCGATACAGAGATGGAGAAACGGACGCGATGTGTTTTCGCGATGGAGCATTCGGTTCAGTTCAGTCGCTCAGTCGTGTCCGACTCTTTGCGACCCCATGAATCCCAGCACGCCAGGCCTCCCTGTTCATCACCAACCCCCGGGGTTCACTCAGACTCATGACCATCGAGTCTGTGATGCCATCCAGCCATCTCATCCTCGGTTGTCCCCTTCTTCTCCTGCCCCCAATCCCTCCCAGCATCAGGGTCTTTTTCAATAAGTCAACTCTTCACATGAGGTGGCCAAGGTACTGCAGTTTCTGCTTTAGCATCAGTCCTTCCAAAGAAATCCCAGGGCTGATCTCCTTCAGAATGGACTGGTTGGATTTCCTTGCAGTCCAAGGGACTCTCAAGAGTGTTATTCAAACTTAAACAGGATGGAAGTTCTGGCACCTGCTTCTGCTGCATGGAGCAGCCTTGGGAGCATTAAGATCAGTGAAATAAACTGGTCACAAATGACAAGTAACATGTGATCCCACTTGTATGAGGTTCCTGGAGTGATAACAAGAACAGGGACAGAAAGCAGGTGATGGGGGCCAGGGTCTGGGGAGCGGGGGAGTCACTGTGTGAGGGGGTGGAGTTTCAGTTTCACAAGCATCAGCAGGTGCTGGTCGGGGAGCAGCAGCCTGAGTGTGCTGATCCCACTGAACCAGCGCTTAAGTGCCCTTCAGGTGTAAACTGTGTGTTGTGTGTGTGTTACCACAGTGAAAAATAACAAAATACGAAACAAGTGAGGAAAAAATTAAAAGGTTGAAATCCATTTAAACCTTGATATGTGGGTGGCATAGAGGATGATAACAGGAATGGATGTGGGGTGAAGAAAGGTGTTTTAGGATCTGGATATTCCAGTGGTCATGTATGGACGTGAGAACTGGACCATAAAGAAAGCTGAATGCCAAAGAACTGATGCTTCTGAACTGTGGTGTTGGAGAAGACTCTTGAGAGTCCCTTGGACTGCAAGGAGACCCAACCAGTCCATCCTAAAGGAGATCAGTCCTGGGTGTTCACTGGAAGGACTGATGCTGAAGATGAAGCTCCAATCCTTTGGCCACCTGATGCGAAGAGCTGACTCATTGAAAAAGACCCTGATGCTGGGAAAGATTGAGGGCAGGAGGAGAAGGCGACGGCAGAGGATGAGATGGTTGGATGGCATCACCAACTCAATGGACATGGGTTTGGGTGGACTCTGGGAGTTGGTGATGGACATGGAGGCCTGGCATGCTGCACTTCATGGGGTTGCAAAGAGTCAGACATGACTGAGCAACTGAACTAAACTGAACTGATGGATTACGTGTTCTTCTGCCTCACTGACTACGCCAAAGCCTTTGACTGTGTGGATCACAATAAACTGGAAAATTCTTAAAGAAATGGGAATGCCAGACCACCTGACCTGCCTCCTGAGAAATCTGTATGCAGGACAAGAAGCAAAAGTTAGAATTGGATGTCAAACAACAGACTTGTTCCAAATTGGGAAAGGAGTATGTCAAGGCTGTATATTGTCACCCTGCTTAATTAACTTATATGCTGAGTACATCATGCAAAATGCCAGACTGGATAAAGCACAAGCTGGAAACAAGATTGCTGGGAGAAATATTAATAATCTCAGATAGGCAGATGACACCATCCTTATGGCAGAAAGCGAAAAAGAACTAGAGCCCCTTGATGAAGGTGAAAGAGGAGAGTGAAAAGTTGGCTTAAAACTCAACATTCAAAAAAGTAAGATCATGGCATCTGGTCCTATCGCTTCATGGCAAATAGATGGGAAACAATAGAAACAGTGAGAGACTTTATTTTCTTGGGCTCTAAAATCACTGTGGATGGTGGCTGCAGCCATGAAATTAAAAGATGTTTGCTCCTTGGAAGAAAAGCTATGACAAACCTACACAGCTTATTAAAAAATAGACATTATTTTGCAACAAAGGTCCATATAGTTAAAGCTATGGTTTTTCCAGTAGTCATGTATGGGTGTGAGAGTTGGACTATAAAGAAAGCTGAGCACCAAAGAATTGACGCTTTTGAACTGTAGTGTTGGAGAAGACTCTTGAGAGTCCCTTGGACTGCAAGATTAAACCAGTCAATTCTAAAGGAAATCAGTCCTGAATATTCATTGGAAGGACATGCTGAAGCTGAAGCCCGATTACTTTGACCACCTGATGCGACGAGCCAACTCATTGCAAAAGACACTGATGCTTGGAAGAAGAGGATGGCAGAGGCTGAGATGGTTGGATGGCATCACCGAGTCAATGGACATGAGTTTGAGTAAACTTCTGGGGATGGTGAAGGATGGGGAAGCCTGGCGTGCTGCAGTCCATGGGGTCTCAGAGATGGACACGGCTGAGTGAGTGAACGACGATGGATCACCTTTAGAAAATATAAAGAAGTGAAGAGACAACCGTTAAAAAGAATGGAATGATGTCGTTTGCAGCAGTGTGGGTGGACCTAAAGATGATCATACTAAGTGGACCTAGAGAAAGACAGACATCACACGATATCGCTTATCTGTGAAATAGAGCAGAAACGAACGTACCTATGAAACCCAAAACAGACATAGAGAAGACTTGTGATTGCCAAGGGGGTGGGGTTTGGGGAGGATTGGGAGTTTGGAGTTAGCAGATGAAAGCTGTCACATACAGAATGAATAAACAGCAAGACCCTACTGTGTAGCCCAGGGGACTGTATTCAACACCCTGTGGCGAACCAGTGGGAGAGAATGCACGTGTGTGTAACTGAGTCACTGTGCTATCGGCAGCAGCCAACACCACACTGCAAACCAGCTACGCTGCAACAAGACACATTTCTGAAAAGTTAAAAGATAGTGAGGCTGAGAGGAGTGGGACAGAGGGGACTGTACTGGAGTCAAGACCAGAAGCGTGTGCTGAGTTCCGCTTGGAGGCAGCGGGGGCGACGCGGCAGGGCGCCCGCGTCTGCAGGAGAGCGTCCCTCTGCCGCCCCCCGTGGGGTCTGGGCGTGGGGTCTGGGCGTGGGCTCTGGGGTTTGGGGGCGCTGGGGTGTTCCAGTGAGCAGCAGGGGAAGGGGAGCGTGCCTCGCGGGGAGGGCGCCGCGCGCAGGGCCTGGCGCGCGCCCGGGAGCCGGGGCTCCAGGGAAAGTGCTGCCGTTTCCACGTTCCCTCGTGGGATGCGTGCCGCCTCCACTCTGCGGCCGGGCTGCTGTGCTATTCTTATCCGAACTGAGCGTTCCCAGAACCGCGGGAAGACGAGGAGTGTGCACACCGGGTGTGAGAAAATGCCCCCCGGGGACTGAAGCGGCCACCTCCGTTCCACGAGTGACTCCACGGGCTGAAATGGAAGTTTAAGCGCAGCGGTCTCCAGACAAGGGCTGTTCCTTCAGCTTTTGGTTTGAGCAGGAACAGAATGAGACGAGGAAGGACCATAGTGTGAAAATTTCTCTTGGGAGCAAAGAGGAAAGATATGTTTCAGTGGAAGTTTGATGTCTCTGTGAGGATAAGGGACCCCAGGGTGGAGGGAGACACCGGCTACATTTCATAAAACCACCGGTCTAGAGTGTTTAAATTGCCGTTTGAGCATGCGGGGGGCTGTCCTGACCTCTCTGTGGGCAATGCGGCCGGATGTGATCTGAAGTGCTGGCTGGGGGGCTCCTGGCTGTGCGCGGCTGGGGCGGGAGCCCAGTGCTGGCCCCTCACCATCTCTTCCTCTTTGCTTTGAAACGTGGAGAAACCACACAACAGACTGCCCAAGATCACACCCTGCTGTCTCGCTTTCCTGGGAATCCAGAAGACTTGTTTTTCTTGTATACATAGAACAGAATCTCTCCCTCCCAGCTCTTTCCTTAGGAAACTATGAGACTGTGCTCTGGCTAGGGCGGCTTTCTGAGACCCTGATTTTCTCGGATGTTCTCCCTTCAGACCCCTCTTCTCCCGTAGGAGGAGACAGTAGGTGTGGGCAGAGTGGAGGAGGCGGTGCTCACCTTGGTGCGGAACTGTGGTCCCTGGGACTCTGGGCAAGGCTGGGACTCTGGGCCGGGCGGCCTGCAGCGGTCCCAGGCTTCCTCTCTCCGCACCCGCCCTGGCCAGGGGCAACCCTGGGTCCTCCATGAGTCCTTCTCATCACATGGATGGCCGCTGATGCCTCAGTTTAGGCAGTAAAGGGAAGTATCCAGGAACAACCCTGTATAGTGCCTGCTTGGAGATGAGACCATTCAGATCTTCCTGGAATAGGAAAAAAATGCAGGGCCCTCAACCTGGTCCACTGCAAACACTGAGCACGATCTCTCATCCAACCCCATCCAGAATAAAGTGCTCTTGCGATTCACTGTCTCTCTCTTTAAAAAAAAAAACAAAAACCTCCCTCTCAGACCTCACGGAGAACAAGTGTCTCAGTTACTAATAAATCAGGATTCAGAAATTTCATTGTAATATCATTTCAGTGCTGCCTCAATCAGGACTACTAGCATCTTCAAAAGAATTATAACCTCAAAGTGAACTTACTGACTTCCCAAGACGACATCATAGACTCATGTCTAAAGGTTGGAGGGTTTGGAGGTGTGGGTACCGAGAGTGTGAGAAAAGATTATAGCCTTTGTAATGATGCAGGCAGGGCTTTATTGATATTCCATGAACAGCTGGATTCCATTTAAAATGTGATTCCATTTAAAAACTGATATGTGGCTTTTCAGACACCCCCCCTCCGTGGGAACAGGGCACATCTGACCCACAAGCAAATTCAGTCCAGGGAGGAAGGACCACAGTGGAGTGATGTGGGTGGCAGAGCAGGACTCCACTGAGACGTGGTTCCCACAGCAGCTCTGTGTGCAAAACCCAAGTGTGATTTGCTGCTGCTGCTGAGTCACTTCAGTCATGTGCGACCCTAGAGACGGCAGCCCACCAGGCTCCCCCATCCCTGGGATTCTCCAGGCAAGAACACTGGAGGGGGCTGCCATTTCCTTCTCCAACGCATGAAAGTGAAGAGTGAAAGTTAAGTTGCTCATCGTGTCCAACTCTTCGTGACCCCATGGACTGCCAAGGAGCACAAATACAGGAAATGAGGGCAGTAAAACTTCCACCGAAAAGGAGATTGGTTTCCAGATCATTAGGACCTCAGATGTAGTACAAGTGATCTTTAGATACCAATATTTACCTTTTTATAAAATTTGGCATTTATAGATACTAATATACATCTATAGATACTAATATAGATACTACATACATAATAATATTATCAGTTCAGTTATCAGTTCTCTCAGTCATGTCCAACTCTTTGCGACCCCATGGATTGCATCATGCCAGGCTTCCCTGTCCATCACCAATTCCCAGAGCGTACTCGAACTCATGTCCATTGAGTTGGTGATGCCATCCAACCATCTCAGCCTCTGTCGTCCCTTTCTCCTCCTTCTTCAATCTTTCCCAGCATCAGGGTCTTTTCCAGTGAGTCAGCTTTTCACATCAGGTGGCCAAAGTATTAGAGTTTCACCTTCACATCAGTCCTTCTAATGAATATTCAGGACTGATTTCCTTTAGGATGGACCGGTTGGATCTCCTTGCTGTCCAAGGGACTCTAAAGAGTCTTTTCCAACACCACAGTTCAAAAGCATCAATTCTTCGGTGCTCAGCTTTCTTTATAGTCCAACTCTCACCTCCATACATGACTACTGGAAAAAACCATAGCTTTGACTAGATGGACCTTTGATAATATATTTTATAAATATCTTTTTATAAATTGTAGTATTTGCAGATGCTAGTATAGGTCTTTAGACACTAGTGTCTATAATTGCTACCATGCCTCGAGCATGTGTCATGCGCCAGACATGACACTGTTGAGTGTACATTAAACACATGTTCTAATATGTATTGCTACGTAGCTCATATTTTTATTATTTATATTTTATATGTATTTCCTATTTTGTATTTAATATAGTATAAATGCTTTTATATCTATAAAACAACATTCTGTAAGTTAAACAAACATATGTATTTTAACTTTAACAACTGCATACGTCAAGCAGCTGAAGGATCTTTGTCAAGTGTGGCAATTCACTCCAGATTGTGCTTCCTAAGGCTGGAGTCGGGATTTGGATGACCACAGGCTGCCCTTCTCCCTGACCACAGAGCCACACCAGCTTTCTATGGACACTGGGTTGCTCACTGATGAAGGTTTTTAGGCTGGAGAAAATTTGACTTAATCAAATCTGTGTTTTAGAAATCACATACTGAGAGCTGTGTTGAAGAGAACTTTCTGGGTCAATAAAATATATATTTTAAAAAATCCATTTCATATATCAGAACAATAATAAGAATGAGGGTCTGTTTATCAGCAACAACAGAGGCCATGAGAAAACAGAAAATCTTTAAAGTGGTGTAAATGGAAAGTGCAAATCTAGGTTTCTAAGTCCAGTTAAAATGTCCCTCAGAATGAAAGCAGAATAAAGATATTTTCACAGGATCAAATGCTGAAAGAATATGTTGCCAGCACACCTCAATTGCTGAAGAAAGTTTTCCAGGTAAAGGAAATTCTGACTTATGAGTCTTCAGTTCAGTTCGGTTTAGTCACTCAGTCATGTCCAACTCTTTGCGACCCCATGAATTGCAGAACACCAGGCCTCCCTGTCCATCACCAACTCCCGGAATTCACTCAGACTCATGTCCATCGAGTCTGTGATACCATCCAGCCATTTCATCCTCGGTCGTCCCCTTCTTCTCCTGCCCCCAATTCCTCCCAGCATCAGAGTCTTTTCCACTGAATCAACTCTTCGCATGAGGTGGCCAAAGTACTGGAGTTTCAGCTTTAGCATCATTCCTTCCAAAGAAATCCCAGGGTTGGTCTCCTTCACAATGGACCAGTTGGATCTCCTTGCAGTCCAAGGGACTCTCAAGTCTTCTCCAGCAACACAGTTCAAAAGCATCAATTCTTCTGCACTCAGCCTTCTTCACAGTCCAACTCTCACATCCATACATGACCGCAGGAAAAACCATAGCCTTGACTAGACGGACCTTAGTCGGCAAAGTAAT
>SJYF01001220.1:4147937-4158814 GCA_006410515.1 Procapra przewalskii
CAAGATTGCCGGGAGAAATATCAATAACCTCAGATATGCAGATGACACCACCCTTATGGCAGAAAGTGAAGAGGAACTAAAAAGCCTCTTGATGAAAGTGAAAGAGGAGGGCAAAAATGTTGGCTTAAAGCTCAACATTCAGAAAAAAAAGATCATGGCATCTGGTCCTATCACTTCATGGGAAATAGATGAGGAAACAGTGGAAACAGTGTCAGACTTTATTTTGGGGCTCCAAAAATCACTGCAGATGGTGACTGCAGCCATGAAATTAAAAGACACTTACTCCTTGGAAGGAAAGTTATGACCAACCTAGACAGCATATTCAAAAGCAGAGACATTACTTTGCCGACTAAGGTCCATCTAGTCAGGGCTATGGTTTTTCCTGTGGTCATGCATGGATGTGAGAGCTGGACTGTGAAGAAAGCTGAGCACCAAAGAATTGATGCTTTTGAACTGTGGTGTTGGAGAAGACTCTTGAGAGTCCCTTGGACTGCAAGGAGATCCAACCAGTTCATTCTGAAGGAGGTCAGCCCTGGGTGTTCTTTGGAAGGAATGATGCTAAAGCTGAAACTCTGATATTTTGGCCACCTCATGAGAAGAGTTGACTCACTGGAAAAGAGTGTGATGCTGGGAGGGATTGGGGCAGGAGGAGAAGGGGACGACAGAGGATGAGATGGCTGGATGGCATCACGGACTCGATGGACGTGAGTCTGAGTGAACTCCGGGAGTTGGTGATGGACAGGGAGGCCTGGTGTGCTGCGATTCATGGGGTCGCAAAGAGTCGGACACGACTGAGCGACTGAACTGAACTGAACTGAGGCGAGAGCAACAACCACTCAGACTGAGTTGTCTGTGTAGCAAGTCGGTCGTCCTACCAACTCCATTCCAGCCCTTCTACATTTGTGCCCCAAAGATTCGCTCGTGCAAATGAGCACACTTGAGGCCCCTTGGAGGGGGTTTTCAGCTTCTGTACAAGTGACAGTGATGACCTGGCCTGCAAGCTCACTGATGATGTGAAGACACTGATGCGGCCTGGGAGACAAGGAACACATGCTGCGTGAACCCGAGAAGGCTGTGCTCTCATGACGGGAAAGCCAGGGAAACGTCCTCCTGATACGGAAGTGAAAGGGATCCCGCTCAACACTCCAGCAAAGGCGAGGCGGCCGTCCTGGAGGGTAGGGGAAAGCTCAGGCGCAGCACAGAGCCTGCCGGGCGCGGCGCCCTCACCCTGGCAGTGCCTCCCCTTGGCTCGCTGGCGAGCTTAGTGCCAGCCACTTCATCCCTCACCATTCCATGGAGCCCCTCCAGAGCGGCAGGCTCCACTCCAAAGGAAAGAATTTCCTAGACAAAAAAAACGCCCCACCTCCCAAAGAGAGCATGTTTAAAAGTAGTAATGAGGGACGACTGAAAACCCTCGTAGGGAAATAGCTGGAAAGTTCTCATGGAAAACTGAGTTGGACTCATGGAGTGGAAATCAGTCACCTGCGATATTTTAAAATTAAGCTGAGCTGTCTGAGTGTACATTTCAGAAATGCAGCTGGAGCTGCCCAATAAAAATATTTAAAACATTGTCACATTCCCAAACCGTCTCTATAAATCAACACCATATTCTTCACTCATCTTTCATACATATGTTCTAAGTTTAAAGGAATTTTATGGAGTTTGAACAACTTGTTTTTAATATCTTGGTGTTAAATGCTAATTTATTTTTCTCTACGAGGAGAGAACTGTAAGGCAATGTTAATACACATGGAGAAAAAACTTATGCAAAATTAAAATAAAGTCCAAAAAATGATGAATTATATTCAGAATGATTCTCTTTCATTTGCTCACATAAATGTAAAAATACTAGCTGGGAATATCCATAATATATTTCTTTTGTTTCTTTCTTTATGAAATAAAAATATAAGAACATCTTTCTCCTGTGAAAGCAAACGCTGAGAGCCATTGTTTCCTGATCACGCACAGATAAATATTTTGGAGATGTGTCACGGGATGCTCGGATAGCTGGGCTAGGATCTCTGCATCAGTTCAGTTCCTCAGTCATCCTTGACTCTTTGTGACCCCATGGACTGCAGCACGCCAAGCCTCCCTATCCATCACCAACTCCCAGAGCTTGCTCAAACTCATGTCCATCGAGTTGGTGATGCCATCCAACTGTCTCACCCTCTGATCTTGGTGTATGCCATACCAGATGCCTCTCCAGTACCCCTATGTTACCTAAACTGGCATTATAGGGCAAGGAGAATACTATTTTGACATATTGTGAAAGACGATTTTATGAAATCACAGTGGAAGTTTTCTCTTTGTATTTGAGAATTTTTGAAAATGGGCCCCTCTGGCATGAAGAGTGATTTTTCTCTAAAATTAAGTATGCGATGGTACCCAAAGGCTGAAATCCCAGACTTTTAACCCAAGTGTGAGCAAAACTCAGTGGTGTATATAAGAGTATGAGTTTTTTATCTAACACCAAACACAAGATCCATAAAAGAAAAAAATATAAATTTCCTTCATAAAAACTCAAACCTTTTGCAAAAAGACAGTTAAGAAAATGAAAAAAGAAAAATATATGGGGAAAATAATCTATAAATCATTTATATGCCAAAGGACTTATTTACACAATATTATAAAGTGCTCTCTAAACTCAATAATGAGAAAGCAAGCAATCCCATAAAAAATTGTCCAAAGTTTTCAATAGAGGCTTCATTGCAGAAGATAGACAAGCGGAAAGTTAAGACGTGAGAAGATACTACACTTTATTGGTCATCAGGGAAACGCAGATTCAAAGCACCATGACACACACCACGTGCCCTTCAGGATGGCAAGCACGGAGACCCACGCACACCCCCAGGGCTGGCAGGGGCTGCGTTATGGGAAGTGCATGGATCACGAACGAACCTACATGTTAGAGCCCTCAAACACGGCTGGATAGAAAGCAAAGTGCACAGCCATTCTGGAGCAGACGGCGCAGCAATGTCGCTTGTATTTACACTAGAGGAATAAAAGCCTAAAGTCATATGAAAACTGGATGTGAATTTCGTTAGAAGCCTGACGAGCACTAAAAACTAGAAAACACTTAAGTGCTCTTACATGGGTGAGTGGAATACTACTCAGTAAGAAAAATATCCCATTATTGATACGTGCAAAATAGCTGAGAGCAAGTGCATTGTGGTGGGTGAGAGAAGCCAGAGTCAAAAGGGCAGGCTGTATGGCTTCGTTTTTACGGCACTCTGAAAAAGAAAGACTACTGGGAATGGAGGGGAAAATCGGGATTTCTCTGGGGCTGGAGGTTGATTACAAAGTGTCAGCACGAGGAACTCAGGGGCTGGGGTGATGTGGTTCCTGGCTTCACGCCCCTCAGAGGTCACACGAAGAAAGGTGGCCTTACCACATGCAAATAAAATAATAAATTTGCAGGACAGAATGGAGAATTGTGTGTGACTTGGCCCGTTTCTCTAAGGAGTTTCCTGCCATGCCGAGTCGCAAGGACTCTTCAGCTGATGTCCGGTATCGGCTTTCCAGCTCTCAGGCAATGATGACCCTATTAGTGTTAAAAGCAGCATTCAGTTCCACTCTAACTGACAAGAAAAAAAAGTAACTGAAATTGCATGAGGTGGGAGCTCTACACGCTTCAGCCTCAGACAGCAGGGCTCCGGCGGCGGCCGCGTCTCCCGGTGCAGACGGGCTGCACCTCCGCAGGGCGGGGCTCCTTCCGTCCACTCCCGACGCCCCACCCCCGGAGGCCACGGCTCCACCCCGTCACACACTGACCCGACATCCCGGCCCACGAAGTCCATCTTCCAGGAGGCAGGTGCCCCCGGGCACTGGGATAAGAGGGAACGCGGCCGGTGGCTCTGCTTCTCAGGCGACGGCCTTGAGTGTTCTGGAATTTTCCACATCTCAGATGCTGCTGGTGCTGATGCAATCTGGTTACTCAAAAAAATGACCTCACACGCTTGTCAGCTTTTTCTCTTGTGTGGCTCTGAAGTGATGACTAACACCTGACCCCTGACCCCTGGGCAGGCCCTCTGGGTGATTCGTGACTGCAGCTCACAGCATTGAGACGTTACCAGGCCGGCCCGGGAATCAGGCTGTGAACTGCCCTACCCCACCGTGCCCCTATCAGAACAGGGTTGTTTACATTCAAGGGCTTGGCCAAAATCAAGAGTCGTGACCCCGCCAGCCATCCCCAAAAAGAGGGGCCTCCTTTCACAGGGTCCCGGCCTCCTCTGTGACCTGAGCTGCTTCTGCGCAGGTGAAGGGTGTCGTGGCCGAGAGGCTGAGCACAGATCCGAGGGGGACAGCATAGCACGAGACTCGATGCTCAGAGGCAGTCGGCAAACGGCGCGGGACGCCTCCCAAAGTCTGACTCTGCCTCCAGCGGCCCCGGGTCACCAAGGGGCAGGCGTGCTGGGCGAGCCCAGCCCGGCACACCCGTGGACCAGCGGCAGGCCCCCAGACAGTCGTCCCCTTTGAGCACTTGCAGCCGCTGCCTGTGAGGCACTTGCAGAGCGCTGAGCACAGGAGCAAAAGGCAGTGTCCGGAGTGAGTTCACGTGGAAGACGCAGCACGCCGTGCCTAGACCTGTTAGAGCGGCCACGGCGGCAGAGAAGGGCCCCAACCTGGTCAGACAGGGCTCAGGCAAGGGAGGACCTGGCACCCCGAGCGAGCAGGGCCGGACCAGGTAGGCGGGGCTCAGTACCAGGGGAGGCGAGTCAGTCCTTAAAGAACAGGCACAAGTTGCCTGGAATTGGGGTAGATCCCATGGCTTGGATCTTCTAGCCAAAGATCATCCCAAACAGATCATCACATATGGCAAATATCACACACAAAGGCCCTCTCCTGACATTGGCCTGGAACGCCAGCCGTTCCTCCCCAGCCAAGCACACTGCTTCTCAGAGGCCTCGAGGAACCTCTCCTGTGGACCAAGCAAGCAGCTGCCGTCCCCCAAGGACAGTGTGGGCGTGGATCACGTCGGACGGAGGGCGGTGCTGTTTCTGCTCACAAGTCCTTTGTGATCCGTATCTGCAAACCCACGCTGAAGGCAAACAGAGCAGTCCCCTCGGGTTGAGTGCAAGTGACCAGCTAACTCACCACGTTCACATGCTTCGCACCCCTCCTCCTAACCCAGCCTGCCAGCATGTATTTTTTCTTACTCCAAGGCCTACCAATGTCACTATCTACAAAACTGTAGAGCCACAAAACTACAAATAGTAGCTTTGTAAAGCTGTCCACAAAGCTAGTTATGAACATAAGCAGATATTTTTAAATGAAATCTAAGCAGTCCTGGAATGTTGGCCTTAAAGGTCTGTGAGGTGAAGTAGCTTCTCTACAGAATTCCACTTTAATTTAGGAACTATTTCTGCGGTTTGTCCTGCTGCATTCTTTGGAGAGACAATAAAAGCCATCAAGCATAATTTGGGCTTTTTTTAGCAATGTGTAATGTGTAAATATATGTTAATATAATAGTTAACATGAATATGTGTTGATAGAAAAGTTGAAGTGGTGCACGGTTGGTAGGCAATAAAAGCACAGTCAGCATGTGGCTGAGACTGTGGAATCCTGGCTGAGGCCGTGCCATGCTGAATAAGCTCTCTCTTGGATAGCTTTCTAAGCCACATAAGTAAATAATCAGCAATTTTAAAATATATACCGTGCTTATCCCATTTGAAAATGATACGCAAAATCATGGAACACGAACAAAGAAGTAACTCTTAAGCTACATCCGTAGGAACAAAGACCCTAAGCTCGTATTTTATGGTGAGTGCGGTCTCTGAAATACTTCAGAATCACTGAGACAAACAACCCAAACTGGTTTGTAAACCCAAATCTGAATCGCAGATTCTTCTCCTTAAAGATGGATGTTCCACTTTGCTCCTGGGCCACTGGCCGCTGGTGCCTGGAGGAACTCTGCACGCAGCATGGAGTCTCCCTGGAGAGGCAGCAACAGGCACCAACGCTTTCAGGGGCAGGAGGCCGTTTCTCCTAAGAAGAAACCCGTGCCTCCTATGTCTGGCCCAAGCACAAATCCCTGGGATTCTTCACCCCAGGAAGTGAGTGCAAACCCAGTAATGAAAGCAGTGTGGCCCCGGGGGCGGGGAGACCCAACCACCGGCAGCAGCTCACTTCTTCAACATCTTTGGCAGAAACTGATACATAAGCAGGAGATTTTTTAAAGCAACTGGCCTCAGAATTGTTTATTTCATTCTCACAGAAGTGGAAGGATCATGTTTCATCAAAACACAAAGGAATAATTTCCTCCTTCCGAAATGAAGTAACAAAGAGCCACTATTCACCGAGGCGAGAGCAGCCTGGCTTCCCTGTTTCCTGCCTTCACGCCATCGGTCCACGTGGCTGCAGGGGGTCTGGGCTCCTGGCGGGGCGTCAGGACAGCACATGGTACAGCTCAGTAGACCCTTCCCTCTGAATCTCACTCAGAAAAGAGAGGAAGTCCAGATTTAGAGAGGAGGTGGTCAACTTAACTTCCAACATAACCTACAGCTCTCCCTGTCTTCATCATCAGAAATAATGACAGTTGTTACACAAACAGCCCCCGGGGCCGTCTCCACACCGATGGCGCGTGTCACTGGGCTCTGCTCAGCGTCCTTTCCCAGAACCACAGCTTTTCCTTCATCCTGTGCAAACACAGCCTCTGCTCCCCCAGCCCACCCATCGGGTTGGGTGCGTCCTCCTAGCCCCAAGGTCTCAAGGCGAGGCCACGCGACACGCTTGCTTTGCTCTCTGCTTGCGGGAGACCCAGTTTGATCCTTGGGTCAGGAAGGTCCCCTGGAGAAGGCAATGGCTTCCACTCCAGTATTCTTGCCTGGAGAATCCCTGGACAGAGGATCCTGGCAGGGATCCATGGGGTCACAAAGAGTCAGACACGACTGAGAGACTGAGACACTAACAACACGTCTCACGACCAGTCCCTGCCCACACGTGTCCGGCAGTTCAGGCTGCCGTGGGGACTGAGAGAGCCGAGGGTGAGCGCCAGCAGGAGGAGGGAGGAGGTGGACGCAGAGTCGAGGGGCAACCTGCCGGAGGGTCAGGCAGAGCAGCTTCTAAGCAAGTGCGTGGACACCGGCCCGAAGGTGGCCATGGTGCTGGAGTCGACACGGTCCACCTGGGCCAAATTTTCTCAGTTTTTCCTGACCTCAGTGGGCATCTTCCTTTTGGACTCTGTCAGATATTGATTTATCTTTATTTTATCAACGTTTGTTTCTGGAGAGTTATCTTGTTCTTTTGTTTGAAACACACTCTTTTCCTTCTTCATTCATCTCCACTCTGCACATTAGATTGAAACAGCCATCTCTCCATTCCCTAATGTATGAGATGAACCTTGATGATCATCCTGATTTTAGCTCCTGGCTGCTTCTCAAACTTTTGGGGTGGTCTGGGCCATCTTATTTGTTCTCAGAGGTCCCGGTAGACCTGCTGTGCATGCCAAGTCACTTCAGTCTTTCTTTGCAGCCCCATAGAGTGTAGCCCACCAGGCTCCTCTGTCCATGGGATTCTGCAGGCGAGAACACTGGAGTGGGTTGCCATGCCCTCCTCTGGGGGACCTTCCTGACTCAGGGACCGAGACCTGGCCTCTTACATCTCTTGCATTTGTGGGGTTTTTTTTCCACTAGAGCCACCTGGGAAGCCCCCAAGTTGATCTGTCAGTGCCCAAAAAGGAGAGTCACAGCCAGCCATAGACACAGGCTGACCAGGGACCCAGACCCTCTGTCCTCATTAGCCAGGAAAGTACGCAGCCAAGCCCCTTGCAGAGAGAAACCAGGAGGCGGATGTCTCTGTGCTGGGCTTTGAGGTGTGGCTATGCTGGGGGGGGGGAGACTGCCGCTGCTCCCACAGCAAGCTGCTGCTTTGCTCCCCGAAGACCCGCGGGACTTGTTTACGGAATCCCCCCTGGCTGTCAGAGCCAGAGGACCTGGAGACTCAGCCCTCAGGCCACATCCGGGGCACAGACGTGTGACAAGCTCCTCCCAGGGGGATTCTGATGACTTGGACGGGGGACAGGGAGAAGGGGAGTGAGGCATCTGCAGTCTCCCCAGTCTCTGGGGTGCTCAGTTAAAAACTGTGCGTCAGGCAGTAGCTTTCCAAATGAGCAGATGGGCCTCTTCTAGGGAGAGAGATGGAGATCTGGTTCTTCCTGTCCCACCCCAGTCCTGCCCGAGCCCCAGGGGGACAGCCCTGGCGGTGCCCATTAACATAAGAAGCAGCAGAAGGATGTGTTTCAGCAAAAGAACCACATACTCCCCACTCACAGAGGTGACTCTGTTTGCTGGTGCTGGTGGCCTTGCGGACACAGCCTGGTGTCTTTCTGAGTTACGTGGAGCATGTGTTCCGAAGTCCTTTTAATTAGTGCTACATTGCATCTACAGACCAAATTGGGGAAAAAATGATATGTTGACAATATTGAGCTTTATTTCCATGAACATGGATTACAGCTTCATTTATTTCGTTCTTTGATGTCATTCAACTAAATTCTGTAGCTTTCCTTATATAAATCTTGTACATAATTTGTTAGACATATACTTAAGCACTTCATTTGTGGAGAATGCTACCAAAAATAGCATCATGCTTTAAATTCCAAATTCTTCTTATTCACTGCTGGTACATATAAAAGTGAAAGCAATGGGCGTGTATCCTGTAGACTCACTATAATAATTTATTAATCCCAAGAGTTTTTTAATTCTTTTGGATTTTCTACATAGAAACTCATGTCATATGTGAAAAAAAGAGAGTTGTTTTTTTTCCAGTCTATATACCTTTTCCTTCTTATTGATTTAGCTAGAACTTCCAGTACAGTATTGAAAAGTAACGGTAATAGCGTACATGATTACTGAACTTAGTGGGAAAGATGTGAGTTAATATGTTAGACGGAGGTGCTCTGGAGATCTGGACTGCACTATAGTTGCTAAATAGAAGACTGTTTATTTTTTGATGCGGTCCTCTTAGCACCTTGCTTTTATGTGGGGCCATTTGCTTTCTGCCCGTAGAACTTCCTAAAATACTTCTTTAGTGAAGGTCTGCTGCTGGCAAATTCCCTTGGTATTAGTCTAAAAAATACTATTTTTACCTTTACTTTTGAAGAATACTTCACTATTTTTTCTTTGATAATGTTGATTATTGTGTCCCACTGTCTCCGAGAAGGCATCATTGTGTGTGTTGGGGGGGGGGGGGTTTCTTGCTCATCAAGGGTGGTGTGTCTTTTAGCCTTCCTCCTGTAGTAAGTTCTTTTTTTCATTTGCCCTTAGTTTTCAGAATCTTTGTAGTAATGTAACTGTGACTTCTTTCCATTTCTCACCTCTGATATAATTCTTATAGAATCTGTGAAATGATGGATTTCACCACTTTGAGAAAATACTTGCCCTCTGGATGCTTAAATATTTTTTTGCCACATATTCTCTTTCCCTCTTGGATCTCCAGTTAATATGTTTCAGACTTTTCTCTATTTCTCCTGGGCTCTTTTGGTATACTTCCCACTTTGGGAGATGTCTCTCTTTCTTGATATTTTCTCAATCCTATCTTTCAGCAAACCAATCCTCTCTTCAACTCTGTCTCATCGCTATTATATTTATCTATTGAGTTCTTGATTTTAGTTGCTATATTTTTGTTCTATAATACCAGTTCACAGATTTTAGTCTTCCATATGGTTCTTCAAATGTCATCTGGTTTTCTATACACGTTAATTATGTTTATTCAAAGTCTCTGGTATTATACATTTCTTACCTAAATTAACAGTGGGTTTGTTTATATTGAATGGTTTTTTAATCTTTTCTGTTTGAATTATTTTTCTACTGCACCTGGTAAATTTCGTTTGAATGTTGATTACAGTTTGTGAAAAATTACAGAAGCTTTGGAGAGTGCTGCCTTACTTCAGAGAGGCAGGCGCTCATTTTCTCCTGGCAGCGGATTCATAGTGACTGCCAACAGCGGCAGCCTGGCGGGGACTGAGACGACTCGAAGCTCCGGGAGCCCTGGGTGCCTCGGCTGCCGGGAAGTGCACGGGCCCCACACGCCCGCCCCCGGCTTGCTGTCCGCCCCTTAGCGAAGCAGCGTCGCCTCCGCTGTCAGGACCCGGCCACCACCTGCGGCTCCTCTTCCGACTCCACGCAGGTTCACAGTGAAGCGAAGAGCCCACACCTCCCGGACCGCCTCGCGCCCAGAGGCTCCCGGCCCAACAGCGGAGCAGGAAGGGCGGCCCCAGGGACCGCCTGTCCCCAGGGGTCCCACCGAGACGTCGGACTGCGACATTCTCGCACTTCACCGCTCATTCCCAGTGGTTCTGCGTGACCGGCAGACGGGCCGCAGACAGGCCACTCCTGGGATCAGGGTCCGGCGGACTTGTCTGGCTCTTGCACAGTTGCTGGTGAGGGGCCGCCATGCTGCGAGGCAGTGCCGCGAGAGGCCGCGCGCGGAAGCTGGGACCTTCCACCTGCAGCGCGTGCCCGTGGAGGACAGGCCTCCAGCCCGGCAGGGCTGACCGCAGCCTCCGCCGACACCCGGGCTGCAGCCTGCGAGGGACAGTGAGGGAACCACCCGGCCAGGGACGACGCCCGAGCGAACAGGGGGAGCTGCCCGCTACACCCTTGGGGCCACCGCCGACGTGCACGGGGCGGTGCCAGAGTCCCGGGGGCCGCCGAGGCCCCGCCTCCTCCTGATGCCTCCCTGCCGGAGCCCCGCCCCGAGCCCTGAGGCCCCGCCTCCTCCCGGGGAGCGGCCGAGGCCCCGCCTCCTCCTGATGCCTCCCTGCCGGAGCCCCGCCCCGAGCCCTGAGGCCCCGCCTCCTCCCGGGGGATGCCGAGGCCCCGCCTCCTCCTGATGCCTCCCTGCCGGAGCCCCGCCCCGAGCCCTGAGGCCCCGCCTCCTCC
>SJYF01001220.1:4164574-4190286 GCA_006410515.1 Procapra przewalskii
CAGGATACAGGATGCTTGGGGCTGGCGCACGGGATGATCCAGGGAGATGGTATGGGGTGGGAGGTGGGAGGGGGCTTCGGTATTGGGAGATCGTGTACACTTGTGGCTGATTCACGTCAATGTATGGCAAAACCAACACAGTATTGTAATGTAGAATAAAGTATTTAAAAAAGAGAGAGAAATAAATAAATAAATAAATAAATAGAAATAAGTAGAAAAAAAGTGATTCTGGGCCCGGCTGCACAGCGTGTGCCCCTCCCTGTAGGATAATCAGTGTTAATAGGGAAAATGGAATGGTCACTGAGGAAGCGGTGTGGCCTGCAGCTTCATCAGGACGGACGGACGGACCCTCCCGAGAAGCAGTGGGCAGCCTGGAGCCCGGGCTGCCCCGACAGGCAGGTGGGCATCTAAGAGAGGGCCGGGCTCACCTTTGACCTCCTATCCTGCAGTTTAGCTCCTGAGAGGCTCTCGGCTTCAACCTTTGTTCATCTTTAAAAATAAATAAAAATGTATTTCTTGCTTAGGAAACCACCTATCAGTGAAAACGAAGCCTGGTTAGATTTTAGAAATAAGCATTTGAAATTAATTATTTTTTTCTTTTTAATGTTATATGTACACAAAGAGGTTTATTTTAAAAAATAACCTTATATATATAAATGTGTTAATGGGAAGACTCTAAAAATTCACGTTCTCTTACAAAACCAGAGATAACCTACCAAATGCTTATTTTGCGAGCAGGTTGTCAGTTAACAGGGACTAAACTCCCCTCAATTGGTGGAAATGTCCATGGAGGCTGGGTTAAGGCTGGCTCCCCCTGCAAGGGCCCTTCCGTCCTGACCCAGGGCTGTGGCTTAGTGTCAGCCAGGATGAGTGGGTGTCACATCCAAGCTTCTCCATGTCAGGCTCACGTTTTCCTGCCAAAGCCCCTTCATCGGCTGATTGTACCGGGCTCTCAGGTTCTCTGGCTTTCTGAGCTCAGTACTTCAAAGATGCAGATTGAGCCGTTGGAATGCTTTTCACTGTGTGCTCCTACCCAGCGTTCATGGAAAATAAGTTGTCTACAGCAGTGCCAGTTCCCTTTGTTTATTTACAGTTTAAGTGGTTAAAGGGAGCAGGGTCATTTCACGAGTGCCTTCAGACATGAACCGTTTCCCTAATAAAAAACCCCAAAAAAACAAAAGTCCCTGTGTATTCTTTGCGCTTTATTTCTTTGTCCTCAACTTAAAACTTGAAAAATGTCAACACGTGGAGGCTGGTTGTTGGGACGGCATTCTCGTCACACTGACCCATGTGCTGTTGTTGCAGAAACCAGTGATCAAGAAACCACGCTTGGAGAGCTGGAGAACTCAGGTCTCTAACGCCAGCGGGCCCAGAGGGGCTGACACTCTGAGCCCTGAACAAAGGGGATATAGAGCTTTTATGGACAGGCTACGGCGGGCAACACTGGCTGCTGATAGGTGGGCTGAAACTAAGGGGTTTCGCCCGGGTGGGAGCAGAGTCAAGATGGGGACGGGATGCCTGACCTTCACATGGCCAGGCACGACTAAGCAGGTTTGCAGAGGCTGGGCAATTGCAAAGAGCAGGACAAGGGTGAGTGGGATAAACTCCAGTGCCTAGCATTGTGAATCCCCACTTTCTGAGACTACGTGACCTACGTGATCCAGACTTCTCAAAGGGCAAGCTGAGTTACAGAGGCAGAAGGGGCAGGAAGTTCTGTAAAATTATAACCTTTCCTCTTTGCCCTCCTTCACCATGGAGGCCCAGCCCCACATGTTAGAATCCATTTAAAGGGTAAGGGCTCCTCCTGTGTGGGTGGCCTGGGTCCCGTGTTGGTGGCCCCTATGGATGGCAGTCGACGGTATCCTACAAAGGACTTGCCGAGGCGGTTTTATGTGTCATCTTAACTGGTCTCAGGGGCTCCCCAGCGGCTGGCTAGACAGGATCCTGGGTGTGTCTAGGAGATGATCCTTTGAATCCTTGAACTCAGTGAGCAGATGGCCCTGCCCGGGGCAGGAGGACCTCATCAAACATGATTAGGGCCCAAGGGGACAAAAAGGGGAAGGAAGGACAAAGTCCCCCCTCCCCTCGAGCAAGGCATCCACCTTCTCCCACCTCAGACGTCAGCTCTCCTGGCCCTCAGGCCTCCGCCTTGGACTGAATGGCACCACCGGCTGTCCTGGGCCCCAGCTTGTGGGAGGCAGATTGTGAGCTGGCTTTTACAACCACTCTCCTGAAATCAAGCATTTCATTTAAAAAAGAGAGAGAGAGTATCAGTAAGAAAATAAAAATGCATCTACTTAGCCTCATTTACTGAAAAATAAATACTGAAACTATGTGTGGAAATGAACACAAACTTGTTCTTTTGCCCTTGTGATTCCAGTCTGGCTGAAGAGCAGAGGGAAAGTCACTTTCTTTCTGTCTGTCATCTGCCCGTCCCCTGTCTTCTGTCCATCTATCTATCATCTGCCTGTTGTCTGTCTGTCTTCTGTCCATCTGTCTGTCATTCTGCCTGTTATATCTGCTTTGTTGTTCAGTTGCTCCGTTCAGCTCTTTGAGACCCCACGGAATGCAGCACGCCAGGCTTCCTGTCCTTCACTATCTCCTGGAGTTTGCTCAGACTCCTGTCCCCTGAGTCAGTGATGCCATCAAGCCATCATATCTGTTTATCCATCACCTATCCCTCTATGCCCCGTCTAGCCACCTATCCTCTATCCAGTATCAACTATTTACACATCATCTGTCATCTGACTATCATCTACCATGTATCTGTCTGTCATCTATCCACCTGCTTATCATCTATCATCCATCTATCATCTAACCATCCATCTAAAGCAACTTCAGGAGATCGCATAGGAGGCAGCCTCAGGCAGGAAGCGGCATAGTCAGGAAGGGTCAGGAAGGGTCAGGAAGGTGGTGGGACAGGTCAGGCCTGAGTCACCAGCACATGGAGACCCTGCAAAGCCACCCAGGGCCCAGGGGCCGGTGCAGCTCCGTCCACCCCAGGTGGCGCGTCCAGCTGGCCTCTTGGCGGCCTGGCAAGTCTGAGGGCTGCGGGTTGAAGGACAGCACACTGCTGCTTCCTCCCTGCGGTCTGACCCCTCCCCATGAAAGAAGGTCTGTCTCCTGAAATGAGCCAGGGGAGAGCTGTGCTTCTGGGGCCAGGGACTAGCCCTGCATGAGACCAGCCCTAGGACACGGGAGAAACTCAAGCGGGTCTTCAGGGCCCCAATCCCTTTCCCTCTTGGAGGCTTCATGTCCTCAGGCAGAGCTGCAGGTCCCAGTGACCTGGGTCACCCAGAGCATGTGTGAGTCCCCACCCTTCTGAATCTTGACCATTGTCCAGTCCCAAAGGACAGCTCTCGGGTCGGGACATGTAAAGCAGGGGGGAGGAGGTCAGGCCCTAGCTAGGGCTTCCTGTCAGCACCATGCCTGGCACTTACTTGGCCACTGTCCATCAGAAGAGCTCTTACCCACCACGACGGACACACAGGGTCCTCGGTGAAAAGCTGAGTGGCTGTGGCTCCTAAAAACCACCCGTACCCCCAGTCTTCCCCAGTGGCCCCATCTGTGCAGCTGAAGAGCCCCATCTGCTGAAGCACTGCCTGCTGGCCTGGCTGGGGGTCTCCTGGCTGTGAGCCCTCCAGGTCACCCGGGGCGACATCAGCGGTCCCTGTAGGAACCCAGCCCCCAGGGACATGTGTGAGGGTTAACTCGTGCGGCGCATGTTCACAGAACGAAGCTGAAGCCTGTGTCCACTGGTGGGGCTCCCGTGGGCCCCCAGCACTGCAGCTGGTCCACACTCTCCACAAAGGCAGGAACGTCTGCCATGAGGGGCTGCGATGGCTGAATCGGGCCTAGCCCTGGACAGGTCAGGAGCCTGGGGATGATGACGGAATCCTGGGGGGATGAGAGGAGGGGACAAAGGCTGATGGTGATGCCACCGCCCCGCAGGTCAGGGGCGTGTGGACAGCAAGCCGTAAAGCACGGTGTGCTGAGGGTCCAGTGCGTGCGGGCTCTGCGCAAACCTCTTCACACAGGCTTCCTCAGGCCCCACGCACCCCGCCTTCCTCGGTGAAGACCTGAACTCAGGATGTGGGGAGCTTACTGAAGACCCCACGCTGGCCAGAGCATGACCCCATGGGCGAGGCTCCCCTGGGGCCAGCGCGGAGCTGCCCAGCTTCATCTCTGCACCTCGATGGGGCCCCATGAGGCCCCAGCATGGTCAGGACGCGCCATCTTGGCGCCTTGGCTCCTGGGAGTTGGCGCGGGTCAGGGCCGAGTCCACAGGGCAGCTGTGAGGGCACAGCAGCCGCCGTGTGCAGGAGCCGGTTCGGAGTGGAGTGGAGCGGAGAAGGCCTGCGGACCTGGTGGTGCAGGGGGGCAGCAGACCCCAGCGTCTGGGCGCAGCAGCGTTCCAGGCCCCAGATTCAACCAGGACAAGACCCTCGTCATGTGCCGGGAAAGCATGTGCTCCGGAGGGTGTCGGCTGGCCCCTGGGTCTGTGTGAAGTAGGCCTCGGATTCGGCAAGCAGACAGATGGTCCACCAGGGCCACGGCCAGGGGCCTGGAGAGGAGGGGCAGGCCCAGCCCCAGACTGGGCTCTGGCCTTCGAGCCCCGAGCGGGCCAGGGCTCCGGGGGGCCGACAAGCCTTTCCAGGCAGCCTCGGGGCCCGGCTGCGACGGCTGGCAGTGTTCCCCTCCTTACAAGGAGGTCGGGGTCCAGTCTCCCCCGCTAAAGTGGCTTCCTCGGGGCTCATAAAACCCGATCTCAGCCCCTGCTCCAGCTGGCCGCCACGCCTGCCCCAGGCAGGGCCTCAGCCTCGGAGCTGGCCCCTGGAACAACCGCGTCTCTATTTTTAGGTTGTGGCAGACCTGATGGCTTTTGCTGCCCTCCTCAGCTGTCTTCTTTGTATTTCCAGACGTAGGGAATACAAGTTCATTTTTACTCCCTTCCAGCCATATCGAGAGCCTTCCTCCTTTGGCTCAAAAGCTGATGAAATGCTCTTGCTTCCCGCATGGCTTTCTCTCGGCCCTTGCAGCGGATGACAAGACCCCCACAGTCCCTCAGAGCCCTGGGAGGGCCTGAGGGTGGAGCCACTGTGCCCGAACATCCCTAAAGCTACCCTTAGCTCGCTCTCACCACCTCGAAAACTCTGAGCAAACCAGAAGCCGTAAAGTGAAGAGTGCCATCACAGGCAAACAGCAACGTGAACGTCTGAGCAGAAGCCAAGCCCCAAGGAACAGCCCGCGCCAGGACAGAGCCGCGCTGAGATCGCCATGTACCCAGGGGGGCACCAGCGGCGTAGCTGGGGCGACGCCCGGCGCCACAGGCAGGAGGAGACTGTTGTCCAAAGAACGTTCTAAAGTCATGTTTTCAAAGGGAATTTTTTAACGATTTCCCAAAGTCTGAGAAAGCAAACGGGGCAACTGGGAAGTCTAATTTTTTAGAAATGATCAGGGTTAGACTGCCAGGAGTCTCTGACATCCAGGGAGCATGAAGGACGCATGAAGGATGCGCGAGCCTGTGCACTGCTGGCAGGGGGTCCAGTCCACCAGGCCGCGGCTGTGATCCGGCTTCGGTGGTCTGAAGACAAGGCAAGAGAAGGGTGGGCGTGCTCACAGGACGCTCCCGCAGCTGGCTCCCGGGACGCAGCCCACAGTCTGCACCGCATCCCGTCCCCGCAACGTGCCTGACCATCTTCGCTGCGTGGGCAGAGGGGCTTGGAGAAGGTGGCTGAGAGGGAACTGTGCCCTTGGGCCATACAGACTTAGCGACCTGAATCCGACTGCTGCAGGGGGCGGGGTCGCGCTGAGGTTCATCCCCCTGAGGGGTCTCCAGATGCCTGGGAGGTGGCTCAGGCCTTGGGGACGGGACTGCAGGACCAGTGTCCAGGCAAGAGCAGGTCCCTCACAGAGATGCGGAGCTGGTGGGAGGAAGTGGGGACCAGGCCACCCCCTGCCCTCTGGGGCTGGGAGTCAGGCCAAGAGGGTGGGAGTGCAAGGCCGCCTTGAGGTATAAGGGACTAGTTTCCTTTCAAGGCTTGCTCTGTGTGGATTACGGGTGAAAGAGCCCTGGAAACGCTTGTTGCCAAGAGTCACGTGTAAAGGAGGACCATGGCACAGGCTTTATGAGCGAACACCAGACCGGAAGTGTTCGGAGCTGTCTGCTGGGGTTCCTGGCACCCCGAGCCCCCAGAGGGCATGGAGAGGGCGTTTCCCATCCTGAAGTCAGTGCAGGGCGAGGGGCACGTGGCAGCCTCGCCACCCGCCCAGTTGCACCAAAGTGGAAAGAGGTCGGTTTTAAGTTGCAAAATGAGTTAAGAATAGGCAAATCCCCAGCAATTTTGTCTGGCCAAATTATACTTTGAGACTCATGCCTATAACTTTATATTTTAAAGGCTCACATTATTTTATAATCTCCTGAAAATACATCATCTTGCTATTTGTTTTTAAAACCTCATCTGGAACTTTTCACAGTATTTACCCCCCACCCCCACCTTTGGATAAATAAAGTAATATCACCCCGTTAAGATCAGCTACTGAATCATTTTTAGACACCTCCTTGACAAGCAGTTTTTAGGGTGGGAGGGTTTCACTGCTGTCCCTGAAGAGCGATGCCAGGCTGCCATGGGCTCCGGGGTGCGTGTTGCTGCAGACCTCAGAGGCTCCTGGTGTCACCTGGGCTGGGGAGGCAGATACTGGGCTCTGGGACGGGGCTCACAGAGCTGAGGGTCACGTACATGGGATACAGCCCAAACCCAAGTCTCCTGAGGCCAAAGTCCCACGGCCTCTGCCCTCCTCGAAAAGGGCAGGGGTGTGGGCTGCCCCGACCCCACCACCGCCCGTGCCCGTGGCCCCTGCTTCTCTCCGTCGCCAGCCCAGCCTCTGGGTGATCTTTGTGGTTGAATCCCATTCTCTCCCATGGACAGTTGTACAGAACCCACATATTCCTTCCTTCTGTTTCTTCTCCAGGGTCATTCATGCTGTGAGAGGTGGAAATGGCTCTTGTGCTGGTCCCCAGGCCTGGGAGAGTCATGGACAGTGTACCCAGCAGCTGCAACCCGCCGTCCCCCTAGCCCACGGCCCTGGCCATCCTCTCCTCCACCTTGTCACTTGACGGCACCAAACACCCGCAGGACCTCAGCACTGGCCAGCCCCAGGCCACTGTCCCCAGGGAGGGCATCTCTACCGAAAGCCTCCGGATCAGCGTGCTGGTTCTGCCCTTCACCCCGAGGGGTGCCTCCGGGACGTTTCCTCATCGCCAGCAACAGAGAGAGGAGGGATGAGACGCAGGTAAGTTTCATGCACCTTAAAAGATGGGTGGCCCCCTGCAGTCCTATAGATGTGAACGTCAGGGTGACGGTAAATGAAATGAGATGCTCTCAGGCCGGCTCTAAGCCAGTGTGTGACGAGGTTAATGGCACGTGATCCTCTCAACCAGCCCACCGAGCCCACATTTTCAACTATCGTTTAAAGGAAAGCTGTGCCCAGCCTCCCAGGGTCTCGACAGGGTGAGGGCCCTGCCGGCTCAGGACGCCCCTGGGCGCCAGCACTGCGGCCGCATGCGTTTCTGCACCATCAGGACCCTCCCTGAGGCCACACCGTGGCCAGTGGCGGAGCTGGGCCGGCAGGCTCCGCTCCCCTTCACTCTCGAGCCCAGAGCAGGAAGTGCCAGATTCCAGCCTCCGACGCTCTTGTCCTTTTTATTTCCACCTGCAAACTTCGGGTCTTGTGAACAACAGATGATAAAAACAGCTCACGTCTTTCCTTCCTGTAGGGATGCGTGTCCCCAGTCTTTGGAACTGGTGCAGCGACAGGACCACAGTGCGGTCAGGCTCCCTGCGGCCAGGTCTCGGCGCTACCAGTTCATCTCACCAGCTGCGCTGGAGTCCGTTCACTCACACATCTGTGAAACTGACACAACGGCTGTTGGGGGCAGTTCCGATGATGCACCTGCCCCAGGGCCTGACACGCAGCCAGCACACCGTCGTTGTTCAGTCGCTCAGTCCTGTCTGACTCTTGGCGACTTCATGGGCTATAGCCCTGCCGGCTCCTCCGTCCGTGGGAGTCTCCAGCAAGAATACTGGACGGGGCTGCCATGCCCTCCTGCAGGGGAGCTTCTCGATCCAGGGATCGAACCCACGTCTCCACACTGGCCGGTGGATTCTTTACCACTGAGCCACCAGGGAAGTCCCAGGTGCACAGTGGGTGCTCCATAAATGTTGGCTACAAGTACTTGCTTTCAACTGAATTTTGCAAGGATCACCCTCTGTGCACTGTTCCAGATGCCCAGTGAGAATACTGCCCTTTAAACACTCTTTGGTGATGCTGACCTAACGGGACTCTTTCTCCACCAGGTGAGAATGCCTGTATACGTCGGCCGAGTTTCTGCTGCCCCGTCAGCTGCCACGCCTCTGCGGGACTTTCCTCTGGGTCATGTCTGCCAGACGCTGCCTGCTTCTCATCCAGCAGAGGTTCCAGCTGAGGGAAGACAGAAGCAGGCATAGAGACAAATGTGTGCAATTTCAGGCATTTCTGAAGTGAGAAATCGGGGCCACAGAGGAAAAGATCACTGTCTTCCAGAAAATGAAATTTGGTGTCAAAACGCATTCTGACGAGGCTGTTGAGTTTCAAGGAAAGAGAAAGAGCGTTTCACATGTCCGTCCACATCTTGGGAGAAGGTGATGACCAGATGGCCTCCAGGGTTTTGCCTCAACTCTGGCACCAAACGCTGGAACCTGCAGCTTTTTTCCAGCCTCGTTTCTCCTCCAGCACAAAGATACTGCCAGTGGATGACAGCTCCACGCCACGCTGGGTCCAGGGCAACACGATGCGGAGCGTACAGCCCTCTCCTGAGCACCCTGGGGCCGCTGCCTCCTCCACCAGCCCTGCTTCCCTGCAGGGACCCCAGGCCTTGCCCCTCCTCAGGGCTGCCCCAATTCTCCCCTTCCCTCCCCTTCCCATGCCCCTAAGACTGCTGTGAGCAGGTGGTGAGAATTTGGAGAAGCTTCTAAAACAAGCAGAAGGGGAAGAGAATTGAAATTAAAAGTCAAACCGCTCTGAAAGCCCACGGTGGGCGAGCAGTCACCACGGCACAGATGAAGGAACGAGCAGATGGAGGGACAAAGAGCAGAAAGTGCCACTGAGTCTCTCCTGGTTCGTGGACACACAAGTGCGTGTTTTTAACTGTCATCTTTTCTGCTTCTGATTAGCTGTGCACAGTCTAATGACTATCACGTCACGTCATACACAGCAGATACTTTCTGGGCAAAGTCTTCGTGGGAGAAAAAGGAAGCATGAGGCCAACAAATCAGCGTCTGCTCGATGGAAACGGTGACAGCGAAGCCTTTGGAGTCCTCGCCAGCCAGCGGGAAGGGCCAGAACTTGTAGGGTCGGAGTCTCGGAGAGCGTGGCCCTGCCCCACGCAGGCCCCCTGCCCGCAGACCCTCCTGCCCGCCGGAGACAAGGACTGCTGCCTTATTGCTCGGACTCTCCTCCCTGCCAGCGAGGAAGATGAGCTCGGGAGGAGGATGCCCGCACCCCCGCCCCCGGAGGTAAGATCATGTGAGCGGCTTTCAGAGACACTGACTCCCTGTCATTTAATTAAAGCAGAAATGAAGACGTGAGCACTTGAGAATCTTGGGCATTTTAGCCCACAGATTTGTCTCACAGATGATTCGCAAAGCAGCAGATGCCTGCTTGTTCTAGAAAGAATGTGTCCTGCGGAGACAGGAAGCACGTGGTCTTCAGAGCACGCTCGTCCCACCGGCCCTGCGCTCAGCACCCCGCTCGGGGCGCCCGCCGCCTTGTGGGTGGGGGTCGGGAAGCAGCGCTCCCAGCCCTGCAGGGAGCACTCAGGCCCTGTGAGCAGACCGTGTTCTCCGTCACTTTCTGGGCAACTTCTGAACAGTCTCACCTACAGGTGGAGATTGTCTAACTGACAGTGTTCTTGGCAACACAGACTGTTCTTGATAAACTGCACCAGGAAAGCCCCACGGAGAGGGAGGGGCGCGACGGACAGACCCAAGACGGCGGCACGGGACAGGCCGAGGGTGCCGCCGCGACCCGGCGTCCGGCCACTGACGCAGCGGTGCCCTGGTGCCAAGGCCCACTTGCTCACCCGTCCCCTCAGCCCCCAAACATCTCCTCCTGGCCGTGGGCAGCGGGCTCTCCGCTGCTGTCAGCTTGCAGGCATGGCCAGCCGCTCGCCCAGCGTCTCTGCAGTGACTGGCTGAGGTTCTCTTCACCCCGGCCGGGGCCCCAACATAACCTGGGGGTCAGCGCTCGTGCTGAACTTTGGGCTCCTAAGCAAGAATAAATCCGCACACCTTCCATCCATTGGCGGTTAAAGTTTAGTCTCAAAACATATCTCTTTCTACAGCTGACAGGAAACAGACACTGGGCTCCTACCTCGAAAATGGAGAAGAGGTGAGTAAAGGCTCCTTACGTTTGGAAGAAACTCAACGGCTTTGTGACCCGGAGCGGTGCTGGGGAACAGGATGCCCGCCTGCTGACTGGGACGCCTGGGGGAGCGTGGTCCCTGCTGAATGGACGCGGGGATGGGCCCCCTTGCTCTGCTCCTGCCTCCGTGAGACCCCCACGCCTGTGTGTGCACATTTGATCTGACCTCACAGGAACCCGGAGCCCAAGGGCTGCCTCACTTGTTCTTAGGAGACTGTGCGCTGGGACTCCCCCTGCTGCAGGCTCCAGGGGGCGGGGTTTGGCCACTTAGCTCCCACCCACTGCTGGGGGGCGGGGCTTGTGGGGAGGGGGTGGTCCTCTCCCTGGTGCCTGTAACAGATGTCAGCAAAGGAACAAGACCTGGGTCCCAGCTCTTCAGGGCCCTGACTGGTCTAGGAGCCCCTGGGCCCCAGCCGGACAATGCCAGTGCCGTCCTGTTGGGGCCAAAAGCACTTTAAGCCTAGTGTTTGCTGAGTCTTAGTGGCTCTTCTTTCTCTGTGCAAACAGCATAATAGTATTCTGAAATTTATTTGAAAAGGGAAGATACCAAGGGAACGTTTCATGCATACAAGGGCATAAATGGTATGGGCCTAACAGAAGCAGAAGATATTAAGAGGTGGCAACAATACACAGAAGAACTGTACAAAAAAGATCTTCATGACCCAGATAATCACGATGGTGTGATCACTCACCTAGAGCCAGACATCCTGGAATGTGAAGTCAAGTGGGCCTTAGAAAGCATCACTACGAACAAAGCTACTGGAGGTGATGGAGTTCAATTTGAGCTGTTTCAAATCCTGAAAGATGATGCTGTGAAAGTGCTGCACTCAATATGCCAGCACATTTGGAAAACTCAGCAGTGGCCACAGGACTGGAAAAGGTCAGTTTTCATTCCAATCCCAAAGAAAGGCAATGCCAAAGAATGCTCAAACTACTGCATAATTGCACTCATCTCACATGCTAGCAAAGCAATGCTCAAAATTCTCCAAGCCAAGCTTCAGCAATACGTGAACTGTGAACTTTCTGATGTTCAAGCTGGTTTTAGAAAAGGCAGAGGAACCAGAGATCAAATTGCCAACATCCGCTGGATCATGGAAAAAGCAAGAGAGTTCTAGAAAAACATCTATTTCTGCTTTATTGACTATGCCAAAACCTTTGACTGTGTGGATCACAAAAAACTATGGAAAATTCTGAGAGAGATGGGAATACCAGACCACCTGACCTGCCTCTTGAGAAATCTGTATGCAGGTCAAGAAGCAACAGTTAGAACTGGACATGGAACAACAGACTGGTTCCAAATAGGAAAAGGAGTACGTCAAGGCTGCATATTGTCACCTTGCTTATTTAACTTGTGCAGAGTACATCATGAGAAACGCTGGACTGGAAGAAACACAAGCTGGAATCAAGATTGCCAGGAGAAATATCAATAACCTCAGATATGCAGATGACACCACCCTTATGGCAGAAAGCAAAAAGGAACTAAAAGGCCTCTTAATGAAAGTGAAAGAGGAGAGTGAAAAAGTAGGCTTAAAGCTCAACATTCAGAAAAAGAAGATCATGGCATCCGGTCCCATCACTTCATGGGAAATAGATGGGGAAACAGTGGAAACAGTGTCAGACTTTATTTTTGGGGGCTCCAAAATCACTGCAGATGGTGACTGCAGCCATGAAATTAAAAGACGCTTACTCCTTGAAAGAAAAGTTATGACCAACCTAGAGAGCGTATTCAAAAGCAGAGACATTACTTTGCCGACTAAGGTCCGTCTAATCAAGGCTATGGTTTTTCCTGTGGTCATGTATGGATGTGAGAGTTGGACTGTGAAGAAGGCTGAGTGCCNGACTCTTGAGAGTCCCTTGGACTGCAAGGAGATCCAACCAGTTCATTCTGAAGGAGATCAGCCCTGAGATTTCTTTGGAAGGAATGATGCTAAAGCTGAAACTCCAGTACTTTGACCACCTCATATGAAGTGTTGACTCATTGGAAAAGACTCTGATACTGGGAAGGACTGGGGGCAGGAGGAGAAGGGGACGACAGAGGATGAGATGGCTGGATGGCATCACGGACTCGATGAACGTGAGTCTTTGTGAACTCCGGGAGTTGGTGATGGACAGGGAGGCCTGGTGTGCTGCGATTCATGGGGTCGCAAAGAGTTGGACATGACTGAGCATCTGACCTGAACTGATAGTAGTTAGTAGTGATTTTTAACATATTTCCAAAATATGAAAGATTGCACCTATTTGCAATGAATAAGGAGAAATGAGAGAAATTCATTGCATCATGGGATCTCTGGCCTCTCAGGATTTGGGAATTTTCATTCCAGGCTGTTCCACTAGGTGTAAATAGCCCGGTGCTGACTGATCACTCATGGAAAACATGGACGTTCAGAGAGGCTCCATTGGTGATGACATACAGAAAGATTTCTTGTTGCCTGCGTTCCTGTACATGATGCAGAGGCGTTTTATTAGGTTAATCTCAGAGCCTGCAGTCTGCGGGCTGAGGTCTCGGGGCTTCAGTCAAGCACTGGGTACAAAGGGCTGAGAAGGAGGGGACAGGTTAGAAGCAGACCAGGGTGTCTTGGGTCCACCTCTCACGTAGGTGGGCTCCTGCGAGCCCTGAACCAACTCGAGCATCCTTGTGCGATGATGAAATAGACTTACTTGATGAAATTAACAAAGCTGGATCACACAGTTGTGTTGGGGTGAACTAAGATACTTAAAGGAAGTTATTTCTCCCGTGCGGCTCATGCCTGGGGGTCTGTCCACACCCCTGACACTGGTCTCTGGTCCCCACAGGACACCTATGCCACCTGCCGACTCTGAGCCCAAACTAGGAAGATGGCCTCTTAGTGAGAGTTGACCTTCTTCCCCTTCCACAAGGAAATGCAGTGTGACGGCCACTTCCCGCAGGCAGTGAGCGGAGGCAGGAGGAGGAAACGTCTTCACAGACGTGGCAGGCTTGACCTTGCCTGTCTCCCCGTGAAAATAAAATCCATAAATAATAAGAGTAAAGCAAAGCCACAGCCACGCAGGCCCCAGAAAAGCAGCGCATCACTGACGTGAGAGAATCCGTCTCAGGAGACGCTGTCGATGACACTGTGCTTCACTAAAACCAAGCTGTCTATTTCTTCCGATGCTAAACTCTTAACGGGCTCCTGTCGCCTAACGATGAGCCAGGTCTGGAACCCATGGCCAGCTGCCTTCAGCGCCGCTCGCCTGGCCCTCCGCACCCGCAGACACCGGAAGTGCTCCCATGGTTGGCGTGAAGCGCCCTCGCCTCGCCCGCCCCTGCTGCAGGTGCGTGCCTGTGGAGGCTGGAAGCGCTCCATGCCTGGAGTGGAGGCGATCTGTCAAAAGCAGAGTCTGTGGCTCATCCGCTGGGATGCCTTCCCCACGCTTCTGGAGCGCCGCCTGGGCAGTGAGCTCCTTGCTGGCCAACCTGGACGTCGTCTTCCGCGCTAATCTATGGGCCACTTTCATGCATCCGCTTCCTGTGCTGATTTTATTTTTCTAGGGAAGTTAACAGGGAATCACAGAAAAGTTGAAATGTCTCATGGATTCTGTCTTCCATTCTTCCCTCTTGCTGTAAAATGTGATTTCTCCTTGGAAGATACCTCCGAAAATGCAAACATTCCTTGGCAACAGGGTAGAATCTTGTCAGTGTGGCCCAGAATCTTCCTGTGGGTTCAAGCCCTTAATTTTTTTCTGAAGACACTCCTTAAGTGGTTTTCAAGCTCCTGGAGTTAATAGCCCTGGGATATCATTCAACAGAGCAAACCTCTAATGAGGGGTCAGGGTAGTCTGCACACGCCCACGGTGGCAGCCTGTGAATCGGATCTCTCCATCGTTCCTCAGGGACACGAGAGACAGACACCCAGCTCTGACAGGCCCTCCCTTCACCGCCTGGCTGGTTTCTCTGCTTTCCTCTTCCCTGTTTTCTAGGTGCAGGGTTGAGGCTCACCTGGAAAGCTGTTAGCAACAGTCAGCAAGTCCCCATGAGGAGCAGCCCCAGCTCACTTCCCCTCACCGTACCCGGGTTCTGCTCCAGGGTTGCTATGATGCCGTGAGGGGACCGTCTTTGCCAGGACACACCCAGGGAGCCCAGCCCGGGGGTGGGGGAGACCCAGGCAGACAGGAGCCCCCCTCTGGCCCCATGGGTCATGTGGGTGCAGCTCCTGTTTGCCTCGCCATAGACCCAGTGATGCCTCCCATACTGGGAAGGAAGGGGACGTCTGGAGGTCAGGTGGATGGGGCAGCAGGCTGGCTACTTCCCTGCAGAGCAGAGTTTTCAGACCGGCTTCCATCAGGAGGGGGCCTCAGCCTGATGGTTCCTACGTCAGGCAGGCCAGCTCTTCCCTGGGGTCGAGATGGGGACCTTGCCCTGGGGTGTAAGTACCAGGTCAGCCCCGTCCGTCCAGGTGGCCTGGGAGGATCTGGGGAGAGATAGGCTGGATGGGGAAGGGGGTGCCCTTTCTCCCTGGTGCCCCTGAAGCCCCCCTCCCCCACACGGGCCCCATGCTCTGCACCCGAGCCCAGTAGTACCTTCTACAGAGCTGCTTTCTTCAAACCTTCGAGGTGGGGGGGCTCCCACAAGCCAAGCCCCCAGCCTGCAGGAGGGCCCAGGGGCCCATTCCTCTGTGGCTAGGATGAGCTCCAGCTCTGGGGCACCCCCTCCTGCCTGGGGGCCGCAGGGTCCCTGCATGCCGCCGGGCCTCCTTCCTTGACCCCTCCTGCCTGGCCCCTCAGCGCCAATGTCCCCGGCTCCGGCAACTGCTGGCCTGTCCATCCCTTCGACAGGACCCTCACGGCCTTGCAGCTGCCCCTCGGGACTCCTTGGGGCTCCAGACTCCTCACGTTCTTTCTGGACGTGACTGTGCAAGGGGCCCCTCAGTGCTGTGGCCGCCTTGCCATCACAGTGGGAGTCAGTCCAAAGCAAGGGGATGCTGACCTGATGCCCTGGCAGAGACCCAGGCCAGATGGGGACACGCGAAGCTGCAAAGCCCCTCCTCCCAGGACTAGGATGACGCCACCCCAGCGCAGCGGGAGCCCGTGGGAGTCAGAGGCCCTTTGACCAGAGTGGGGAAGCATCCCAGCACTGTCAGGCGATGTGTGCTGTGTCCACGGGGCCGCGGCCTGCTCCTCCCGCCCTCTGAGCTCCGACTCCAGGAGGGCCAGGGCGCATGACAGCCCTGAGCCGGGCCTGGGATGGATTGCTTCCTGTGTTTATCTCTGAATGTCCAGCTGGGTGCTAAGCTCATTAGAAAGAGGATTAGCCTTCCTCTTCTCACAAGCCAGTAAAATCTGACAGAAACTAAAATTATGCTTGGCGGTGGTTTAGTTGCTCAGTGGTGTCCGCCTC
Organism: Procapra przewalskii; assembly: GCA_006410515.1. Taxonomy (NCBI): domain Eukaryota; kingdom Metazoa; phylum Chordata; class Mammalia; order Artiodactyla; family Bovidae; genus Procapra; species Procapra przewalskii. The sequence goes on from SJYF01001220.1 coordinate 4,180,392, forward strand.
TGTGATCCCCTGGGCTGCAGCCCGCCAGGCTCCTCTGTCTGTGGGATTTCCCGGCAAGAATACCGGTTGCTGTTGTTCAGTCACTTGGTCATGTCTGACTCTTTGTGATCTCATGGCCTACAGCACGCCAGACTGCCCTCCCTGTCCTCCCCTACCCTCCCAAGTTTGCTCAAACTCATGTTCATTGAGTCGGTGATGCCATCCAACCATCTCGTCCTCTGTTGTCCTGGAGTGGGCTGCCCCTTCTCCAGGTGGGGGGGGGGGGTCTTCCCCACCCAGAGATCGAACCCTGGCCTCCTGCTTTGCAGGCGGGTGCTTTACCAACTGACCACCAGGGAAGTCTAAATTATGCTTGGTGCCCAACAAATGATGGTATCAGATGAGCATCTTCCATTTGCTACATGTGCAGGGATGAATTCTCTGTACCATGTTTCCTGGCACTTTTTATATATCACTGTATAATCAGAGAAGGTATTTGATAGCTGATACCAGAAAGCCTCTCAGGGAGAAGGCCATGGTTAGGAAGACAGACACCTTCATACGCAGCTCAAGGAGGAAGGTGATCCCAGGGTGGGACATGGGGGTAGCTGTCCAGGGCTGGAGGAAAGGGACAAGGTGCAGATCCAAGTGGGGTGGGGCTCAGGACCGTGCCAGAGGCCGCGGACTCCCGGGAGCCTCGGGGAGGCTGCCTGATCCATCGCCGCACGAGTCCTGCCTCCCCCAACTCCACGTGCCCCGTGCTCACACAGGGGCTCCGGAGTTTGCTTCTGTTTGTTGGATGACTGGCTGTTCGGCTTGAGGTTAAGAGCTGGGTTGGGGGCTGTGGAAACTGCAGAGAGCGGAATAGCCTATCTGCATCAGCATGCAGAGGCTACGGCGAGGTGGGGGCTGCATGTGGCGAGCGGGCTGATCCAGCATAGAAGACGCTGTGGGTGCGGGGCTGGGAAGCTGTGAGCAAGCGGCGACAGCCTCTCAGACAGTGCAGATCAACTCTGCACACCCGTGTGTGCCTGCGCGTGCACCTACCACCTACCTGCCAGCTGCCTACGGGGAGGAAGCCGCCTCCAAAGGTCCGCGAGGGGCCAGCCGTGTCCGCTCAGGCTGCTACCCAGGACAGCCCTCCTGGTGGATTCTACATGACGGACACTCTGTCCCCAGGTCCGGAGGCTGGACGCCCGAGGTGCAGGGATGGTCATTGTCTGCTGAGGACCCTCTTCAAGGCGTCTGCTCACCGTGGACCAGCCTGCTAGGGCTTCAGCATGTGACTTTGTGGGGGACACAGGCATTAGTCCATTGCAGCCTTGACAGCTGCGATGCCAGGCCTGCAGGGCCTCGGGTCAGGAGAACGCCCGGCGCCTGCGGACGGCCCTCTGCTCTCCCTCGTCCTCGCGCCTGAACAGCTCCTGCTTGTGGTGGTGACAGGCGTCTGTTAACCACTGGCTTTGCTCCAGACGCTGCTCCAGACACGAGGCGCACAGGCGGAGCCCTCAAGGCGCGCCACAGATGCCGCCGTGTCTACAGGCTCGGGTTGTGCGCCAGCGCTGCACCAAGCTTGTTGGGGCCGTTTTCCCAACAGCATGTGCGCACTTCGCTTTTGCATCACACTGTGCTCGTCCTCACACCGTTTGTTCATCAAGAGGATATCTGCTTTATGACCCATGGTCTCTGGTCTTTGATGTTACTATTACAAAAAAATTACAGCTCGCTGTTGACTCAGGACAGGCAGCAGTTTTTGGCAATGAAGTATTTTGTAATGACGTTTACTCCTTGGAAGGGAAGTTATGACCAACCTAGACTGCATATTAAAAAAGCAGAGACATTACTTTGCCAACAAAGGTTCGTCTAATCAAAGCTATGGTTTTTCCAGTAGTCGTGTATGACTGTGAGAGTTCACCCATAAAGAAAGCTGAGTTTGGCCACCTGATGCGAAGAACTGACTCATTTGAAAAGACCCTGATGCTGAGAAAGATTGAAGGCAGGAGAAGGGAACAACAGAGGATGAGATGGCCGGATGGCATCACCGACTCAATGGACGTGAGTCTGAGTGAACTCCGGGAGTTGGTGATGGACAGGGAGGCCTGGCGTGCTGCGATTCATGGGGTCGCGAAGTCGGACGCGACTGAGCACTGAGCTGAGCTGATTCTGTAGTGAAGGTCTGTCCGTTGATTTAAAGACACGATGCTGCTGCACGCTCGACAACCGCAGCACAGGACAGTTGCCCTGGAAACCAAGCAGCTCGCGTGAGTCACTTCATTGCAATGTTTGCTTTCCTGCCGTGGCCTGGATGCGCCACGCCATTCAGCTATGCTGAAGGCAGGCCAGTGGGACCCATTTTTTATGGTCCTTGAAAATTTTGCGAAAACACACACCACCACTAAGGGGACGTAAAACCCTGTCACCTCCAGGAATGATGATCCTCCCCACCCAGAGGGTCAGAAACAGGCATAAATGGCACTTTGCATTCACCCTCCCAGAACGCCTCATACTTCTGCTTTTGCACAGTTCGTACAGAAAGGTAGACACTGCCCAGCACCAAGGACGAGCAGTGAGACACCCGCAGTTGCGGGCGGCGTGTGGAGTGAAGAAGCCGGCCCCACGCTTACTGCCCAGCCCTTCCCCAGGCAGCGTGGCAGGGCCGCTCCCAAGGACCAGTTGGGGTCGCGGCTCGGGCTGGGCGAGCCCCGGCCTGCGGCTTCTCAGCTCCTCCTGCTCTGCTGCTCTGGGCTTACTGCTCTCGTTGGAGGGACTGATGCTGAAGCTGACGCTCCAGTACTTTGGCCACCTGATGAGAAAGCCAACTCACTGGAAAAGGTCTTGATTCTGGGAAAGACTGAGGGCAGGAGGAGAAGGGGACAACAGAGGACAGGTTGGTTGCATGGCATCACCGACTCAATGCACATCAGTCTGAGGCAGCTCCTGGCGACAGTGAAGGACAGGGAAGCCTGGCACACAGTCCGTGGAGTTGCAGTCAGGCAGACTGAGGGACAGCGACACGTGGCAAAGTGCCCTTTGCGTGGCCCTCCGCGTTGGGGCTGCTGTGCTGCCCTGCCTTGTGCCTGGTGTCTGCGCAGATGAGACGGAGCCTGGCCTTCCGTGAGTAGGGCTGCTCTGTGTTCACTCGCCTTTGTGCCTCCCAAACGTGGGACATGAATATGGTGACCTCTCCTGAGCTCTCAAGTCCTGGCATCAAACTCAGACATCTTTGCTGTTAGAATTTGACAGTCTGTGGCTTCCCTTGTCCAGCACATGTCTGCATCGCACTGTTGTAGATGACATGCTCAACTTCTAAGCAAAGCTGAGTCTTAAGACTTCACTCTCTGTAACCAGATTGCAGACTCCAGGATGTCTGGCTCTAGGTGAGGGATCATACCATCATGGTTATCTGGGTCATGAATATCTTTTTTGTATAGTTCTTCAGTGTATTCTTGCCACCTCTTCTGAATATCTTCTGCTTCTGTTAGGTCCATACCATTTCTGTCCTTTTTTGTGCCCATCTTTGCATGAAATGTTTCCTTGGTATCTCTAATTTTCTTGAAGAGATCTCTAGTCTTTCCCATTCTATTGTTTTCCTCTATTTCTTTGCACTGACCACTGAGGAAGGCTTTCTTATCTCTCCTAGATATTCTTTGGAACTCTGCATTCAGATGGGTGTATCTTTCTTTTTCTCCTTTGCCTTTTCCATCTCTTCTTTTCTTGGGTATTTGTAAGGCCTCCTCAGACAAGCATTTTTCCTTTTTACATTTCTTTTTCTTGAAGATGATCTTGATCACTGCTTCCTATACAATGTCATGAACCTCCATCCTTAACCTGAACCTCCATTCAGGCACTCTATGAGATCTAATCTCTTGAATCTGTTTGTCACTTCCACTGTATAGTCATAAAGGATCTAATTCAGGTCATGCCTGAATGGTCTAGTGGTTTTCCCTGATTCCTTCAATTTAAGTCTGAATTTGTCAATAAGGAGTTCATGATCTGAGCCACAGTCAGCTCCTGGTCTTGATTTTGCTGTCTGTATAGAGCTTCTCCATCTTTGGCTGCAAAGAATATAATCAGTCTGATTTCAGTGTCGACCATCTAGTGATGTCCATGTGTAGGGTCTTCTCTTGTGTTGTTGGAAGAGGGTGTTTGCTGTGACAAGTGTGTTCTTGGCAAAACTCTGTTAGCCTTGGCCCTGCTTCATTCTGTACTCGAAGGCCAAACTTGTCTGTTACTACAGACAAGTAGACTGTTGACTACAAGTAGACTGTTGACTTCCTACTTTTGCGTTCCAGCTCCCTATAATGAAAAGTGTTATTTCCAGAAGCTCTTGTAGGTCATCATAGAACTGTTCAACTTTAGCTTCTTCTGCAGTATTGGTTGGGGCATAGACTTGGATTACCGTGATCTTGAATGGTTTCCCTTGGATATGAACAGAGATCATTCTGTAATTGTTAAGATTGCACCCAAGCACTGCATTTTGGAGTCTTTTTTTGACTGGGAGGGGTAGTCCACTTCTTCTAAGGGATTCTTGCCCACAGTAGTAGATATAATGGTCAGCTGAATAAATTCACCCATTCTAGTCCACTTTAATTTGCTGATTCCTAAAAAGTCAGTGTTCACTCTTGCCATCTCCTGTTTGACCATTTCCAATTTGCTTTGATTCATGTACCTGACTTTCCAGGTTCCTATGCAATATTGTTCCTTACAGCATCAGACTTTACTTCCATCACCAGTCACATCCATAGCTGGGTGTTGCTTTGCTTTGGTTCCATCTCATCATGCTTTCTGGAGTTATTTCTCCACTGATCTCCAGTAGGGAGCTCATCTTTCAGGGTCTTACCTTTCTGCCTTTTCACATTGTTCATGGGCTTCTCAAGACAAGAAGACTGAAGTGGTTTGCCATTCCCTTCTCCGGTGGACCACATTTTCTGTGATCACTCACCTAGAGCCAGACATCCTGGAGTCTGAAGTCAAGTAGGCCTTAGGAAGCATCACTACAAAGAAAGCTAGTGAGGGTGATGAAATTCCAGCTGAGCTATTTCAAATTCTAAATGATGATGCTGTTAAAGTGCCACACTCAATAAGCCAGCAAATTTGGCCACACTCAGCAGTGGCCACAGGACTGTAAAAGGTCAGCTTTCATTCCAATCCCAAAGAAAGGCAATGCCAAAAAATGTTCAAACTACTGCCTAATTGCACTCATCTCACATGCTAGTAAAGTAATGCTAAAATTCTCCAAGAGAGGCTTCAACAGTACATGAACCAAGAACTTCCAAATGTTCAAGCTGGATTTAGAAAAGACAGAGGAAGCAGAGATCAAATTGCCAACATCCATTGGATTACAGAAAAAGCAAAAGAGTTCCAGAAAGATATCTACTTCTGATTTATAGACTATGCCAAAGCCTTTGACTATGTGGATCACAACAAACTGTGGGAAATTCTCAGAGAGGTAGGAACACCAGACCACTTTAATGTGCCTCCTGAGAAATCTGTGTGCAGGTCAAGAAGCAACAGTTAGAACTGGACACCGAACAACGAACTGGTTCCAAACTGGGAAGGAGTACGTCAAGGCTGTATATTGTCGCCCTGCTTATTTAACTTATATGCAGAGTACATCATGTGAAATGCTGGGCTAGCTGAAGCACAAGCTGGAATTAAGCTTGCCAGGAGAAATATCAATAACCTCAGATATGCAGATCACACCACCCAATGGCAGAAAGCAAAGAGGAATTGAGTGCCTCTTGATGAAAGTGAAAGAGAAGAATGAAAAAGCTGGCTTAAAACTCAACACTCGGAAAACAAAGATCAGGGTATCCAGTCCCATCACTTCACAGCAAATAAATGGGAAAACAATGGAAACAGTGACAAGCTTTATTTTTCTGGGCTCCAAAATCACTGCAGATGGTGACTGCAGCCATGAAGTCAAAAGACGCTTACTCCTTGGATGAAAAGTTATACCAACCTAGACAGTATATTAAAAAACAGAGATATCACTTTGCCATCAAAAGTCTGTCTAGTCAAAGCTATGGTTTTTGCAGTAGTCACATATGGATGTGAGAGTTGGACTATAAAGAAAGCTGAGCACCAAAGAATTGATGCTTTTGAACTGTGGTGTTGGAGAAGACTCCTGAGAGTCCCTTGGACTGCAAGGAGATCAAACTGGTCAATCCTAAAGGAAATCAGTCCTGAATGTTCTTTGGAAGGACTGATACTAAAGCTGAACTTCCCCAACAGTTTGACCACCTGATGTAAAGAACTGACTGATCAGAAAAGACCCTGATGCTGGGAAAGACTGAAGGCAGGAGGAGCAGGGGATGACAGAGGATGAGATGGTTGGATGGCATCACTGATTTGATGGACATGTGTTTGAGCAAGCTCCAGGAGTTGGTGACGCACAGGGAAGCCTGGCGTGCTGCAGTCCATGGGGTTGCAAAGAATCAGACACGACTGAGCGACTGAAGTGAACTCAACCAGATTTCACCTAGGAATTTGCTGGAGAAAATCTCAACTCTTTCTACAGCTCAAGAGCCCAAGGCACAGGCTGGCCGAGCAGGGACAGATTCTGGGCCCTGCATCCGCTGTGCCCAGACTCACTCCAGTGTGTGGCAGCTTCTTAGAAAAGCTTCCCAAGCATAAGCACAGGAGGACAGGCCAGGGCCCCCTGGCCCTGACCTTCGGCCGTGACTCAGCAGGCCAGGAGGCCGCAGCCTCAGTGCCCAGCAGACTTGGGAGGGTGAGCTCACACAATCCCAGGTCGGTCCGCACAGGCAACAGCCTCTGCCCTCCCCTTGCAGCTGTGGGTCACCAACCCCGACACACCTCCTTCCCCTCTTCCCACACCTGCCTCCCGCCCCTGGTCCCAAGTGTGTGCTCCAGCGTGTTGTTTGCAATCAGAAGACTTTCCGCGAATGGCAGGTCTTCCTCCCAGACTCGCCTGTCCTGAGGCTGGGTGCCCCGCACGCTCCCGCACGCTCCCGCACGCAGTGAGCAGCTTGTGTGCAGGCCCACAGGCCCTGGAGTGTAGGCATGCGCCTTCCAGGGGCATCTCGGCCGTGCCCAGTCTCCTCATGTCCTGGGTTGACCACAGTCCCACGTGTCTCCCCAGCCCATCCTGCCGGGCTGGCTCTCACAGCATCACTGGTCTCACCGAGGCTGGTCACTGGGCTTCTGTGGGCACTGTGGCAGCCGAAGACCACTGGGCCCAGGAATCTGGGTTCCTCTTACTTGAATCATCATAATTGCACTTTTCTGGGAAGCTTGGCATCTGGTGTCTGACAAAATGCATGCTATTTATTGAAGGTAAATGTTGAAACTTGCCATTTCACAATAAAGTAAAAGCTGGATATAGTCTCACTAGCCATTAAGAGAACCACAGATTTTTTTTTTTATAGAAATATTTTTTAAGTCATGTTTTGGCAAGCAATGTAGTAGCTATTTCTGGGTTTTGAGCTTTTCTTGAGCAAGAACTCCAGGCTTAAAATGTTGAAGACTATTTCCATTTAAAAACTAAGATAATTCACAGAACACTGAGAAGATGAACGCTTCATACCTGCTGACAAAGCTCCCTGCGTGTGGGGTCCGGGGCACGTGACGAGGGGCTCGGGGAAGGGAGACAGGAGTCAGTGGATCCCCAGCCCTGCTTGGGGCCCCTCTGATGTTCAGAGGGTCTCTGCGAGCCTGAGCAGCCTTCCTCCTTCACAGCAGAGAAACCAGAAAGAAACATGGCTTTAACCAAAGCCACGGAGCTCGGAGATGCCGCACCTAAAACTTGTGCCCCAAACCTCTGCTTCTTTTTATAAACAGTGTCTGCCTTTTACAAAAGGTGACTTTCGTTCATGCATGCAAGTCATTTTTGAAGTAAAAGATTATAAAATAATAGCCCAAGAGTCTCAGGCTCAAAGTCAGGAACCCCAGAACCCGCACAGACTTGCTTTCTGATAGCATGTGGCTGCTCACCACCTTCTTTTCATGTGCAGAAAAGGGTAGCTCCTCCCTCCCGGACCAGCTCACTGGTTGTCAAAATAAACTGAGAAAATATGTTATCAAAATGTCTAGTTTTTCTTTTTACAACTGAATCGTGTTTCACATGTTGTTTTTCCAGCTAGAATATATTTTGATGGCAATCTCTCTTCATTTGACTGCTGAGCACGCTGAGTGAAGTGTGGAGAGGGACTGAGGAAGCAAGAGTGTCAGGAGCTATGACGCACCCCCCACACACACTGCACTGCCCGAGGACCCACGTAAGCCCTGGTGTGGACTCTCCACACACTTGAAGACACACGGGAACCTCCTCTGCCCTGACTGAACTCAAGGTCCTGTGGATTCTGGCCTCCAGCAGTCTTACTTAAAGCAGGATTCGATCAGAAAGACACTGCCATGTGGGAGACGACACCTGCTCGGTGATGCGCAAGTCTTGGGAGGTCCTTGCATCCCCCCACCCCCACCCTAGTTTTATCAAGCGTCCATGGCCCCAGGCTTGCTCCTCGCCTCGCTCAGAAGACCAGCTCTGTCTCCCATCACAACCATGCTCGGGCCAGCTCCCATCCTGGACTGGAGCACAGCGTCTCCGCTCTTCACGCCTCCAGCTCCGCAGCGCCCTGCAGACCCCCTTCCTTCACACAGCCATCTTCTTCCGTATCCACGTATGCGCCTTGAGGCAGGTGGGCTATGCTGACCACCTGGCTTCTCTCCTCCCCCAGGCCCCATCGTGGACTGCCCCTGCCCTGGTCCTCTCTCAAGGAACCCGCATGCCCAGCTCTAGTAAGAGGGCCCCTGTGCTGACCTCGGTCTCAGAGCCTTACTGTAGGGGAGTCTGGGGCCAGTTGACCTCCGCTTCTGCCTCCTCCTCCTTGGGAGACCGCCTGACGGTCTCCTCGAGGAGATGCTGGGAAGATGCTGCAGAGCAGAGAGCTGGCTGCCAGGGCTGGCAGGAACCACCGAGCTGATTTCAGCTGTTCCCACTCTCACTCTGCTTTGCCAAAAGTCTTGAGCTCTTAAACAAAACCCCTGGTATCCTTATGCTGCAAAGGCAGTCAGCCCCATCAGAGATTCAGGCTGGAATGTGGCCTGAGGGAAGAAGAGAGGAAAAAACAGGCCTTGGATGTGGATGCTTTCCTGGTGGCTCAGATGGTGAAGAATCTGCCTGCAAATTCTGGGTCTCCAGGTTCAATCCCTGAGTTGGGAAGATGCCCTGGATGAGAGCTCGGCAACCCATTCCAGGGTTCTTGCCTGGGGATTTCCATGGACAGAGGAGCCTGGCAGGCTTACAGTCCACAGGGTCGAAAAGAGTCAGATACGACTGAGTGACTAACGCTTTCACTTTGATGTGGACACGTGGAATTTGTGGCCTCTGTTCTATGCCTGAAATCAATTCCTACCCCCTTCATCTGGCAGTTAATCTTCCTCTACCAGTAATGCAAGGTCTCTTCCAGGAACTGGAGAACACTTTTCAGAAGCAGATTTTGTGTGCTCCAGGAAATCCCGGTGTGTAACATGAAATAACTGTTTTGAACTCGAAATGGTGAGTGAGCCTTTCAGAAGACTCTTCTCAGCCGGGGAGGTTAGAGTCAGCCTTTTGGAGGAAAGTGATGGAAGCGCAGCTTGGACCCCAGAGGACGTTGGCAGTCCCCGGCCACATCCCTGGGCTTCTGCGTCCACTCCGAGCTCTTTGGTGGTGAACCAGCTGCTTCTAGAAAGAACGGCGTAAACACACAAGCTTGAGTTGTCCTGTGGGCGGAGCCATGTGGCTGGGGCCGCCTCCCTTTGCAGGAGCATCCGCACATCCATGCACTCAGCCCAAAGCTGGATCCCCTTGTTCCTGAGCCCTGCCCACCCTCTAACCCCCCAGCCCGAGCTGCAGCCGGTGAGCCAGCCAGCCCTCTCCAACCTTCCACACTCAAGCTCCAACCTTCTCCCA
>SJYF01001220.1:4198501-4208902 GCA_006410515.1 Procapra przewalskii
CTCGGGAGGCCTTGCCGGCACCCGAGGCTTCCAAACGTGCTGCCGTCTGTGCGTCTCCCCCTGCAGCCCTCACGGTTCCCCCATAACTGGGGCCACGGCGCTGCTCAGAAGTCCCGGCGGCGGTGGGCAGCCCGTGGCCGCCTCCCGTCACCGAGCGACGGCCTGTCCAGACGCCGCCAGGATCGCACACGCACCCGCGGAGCCTCCTGCGGCTTCTCGCTCGGTTTGCAACCAGACTGGTCCAGGGAAGCACCGTTCGTACGAGGAGGGCGACCCACTCTCCCCTGAGTCGTCCCAGCGGGGCCGACACACCACACCGCTCGGTCCCCGCGGGACAGCTAGAGGCTACAGAGGATGGACTCCCTGGGGTGAGGTCCTGCGTGACCCGGGTGGCTCCACGACCACGGTGAGGCCTGCCCTCACCAGCCTCCTGCTCTGCGAAGACCCCCGACTGCATCTCGGCCTCAGAAGGCCCGACACAGAGCTCTGCTCGTCCTGCTGGGGTCCGTCCACTGAACCGCAGCAGGAGCCCTGCTAGCTCTTTAAAAAAGGGAGAGAGAGTGATTTATAGAAAACCTTTTTACAATTTATTTCCTGTTATGAACCTTTAAAGTATAAAAATGAGGCTCTAGCTAAATGCAGGGTTCAGTGGTGAAAATCTGACCATGTGAACAAATAAATTAATATTTACAGTCTTTGGCAAAACAAAAGAAGTTTCATCCATCTGTACCAAAAGTTTGTTTAAAAAAACATAAATAATTTACAAAAAAAATATGGTACATTCTAAATATTCACATCATCATCCCGTACCACCGAACACACCGACACAGAGGCCTGCACACTCTTCACCACGGGGACATTTAATGGCACCTCCCAACACGCCGTTGTCTTGGGAAGACAGCTCCACCAAAAACGTAAAAAGTGCAGCACAGCGAGAAGGCAATTAGCCTCAAAGAAGCAACAAATGTAAGTTTATCAGACGGCACGAGCAAGGGAGACGGGCCGCGGGTCCTCTCTCTCCTAGACGGAGGTGTTAGCTCGCTGTCACCCGGAAGGGATCAGGCCGACGAGACAAGTCTTCTTCCTGAGCCCCTACCTGGCGTGAGATTAACTAATATTTCGTGCAGAAACATCATGCAACTTAAAGCGAAAAACAAATCAAGCCTGTGAATACTGCTGTATGACTAAGGGGTGCGTCAGTGGCATTCAAAGTCTTTAAAGTCCTAGTACAGCAGATAGAAAGTAGTGAAAAAAATATATATATATGGAATTAAAGTCACTGGCAACAGTATATATTAAGGTTCCATTATAAACTCTTCATTATTGTTTGCTTATTCGATCACATTTTGCAGCATGCATGATCATGGCCATATAGCATTATAAAGCCTTGTATTTTGACAGATGTTTTGCTATAACTGTATCTTTATATTATATGCTAGTTATATGTTTACTTCTAGAAATTATACTGCGTATGCACTACTTGGCATATTTAAATAAGTTACTGGTGAACAGAACTGCATTCTATACTCACTTAATAAATATTAACACAGCATTTATAACTGGAACCTTAACAGAATGTGTTACCAAGTTAGGTAAAAGCAACTTGCCCACAGTGTCAAAGCCTCGACGAGGGATTAGATGTAGAAACACATTTGCCGACCGCTTCTCCACTGTCTCTTCTGCAGCAGAGACGAGAAGGGGCCCCAGCAAGGATTCTGGGGACCAGACCTCGGAAGCAAGGGACAACTGGCCATGAGCTCTCCCTGGTCCACCGCAGCTGGAAGGGCCCCTGCAGCGATGGCGCCCCCTCTGCTAGACCACAGGTCAGCAGGGCTGCGCCAGGCCCACATCTAGACCCACAGCAGAGCCGCCTCACAAGGACTGTCCTTCTCTGATGAGACTCCATCTCTGAAAGCTTCCACTGTGGGACAAGAGAGTCGGGGAGGGGTACTCACTTATTCCCATGGGCATTTCTGATGTTCCAGTTCGTTACCTGACATCCCACATATGTGACTGCTGTCTCCTGACCTCTTTCTATTGATGGAATTACTTCAAACTTGAGTCGACCCTTCTTTATAATTTACCTAACAATATTTGGGTGCTCTCACACCCAACTTAAGGCACTGAAAGTAGTGTGGCAATATTTTTCCTGCTTAATTTATCATAATGGCTTATACACAATATTCCCTTCAACTCCATATACACATAAATACAAAAAGTACTTACATTTCATATGTAAACGTCATTCTTTTTAAACACACAAGAAAAGAAAAACAATGCAATATCATGCTCAATTTTCACTCCACATAAAGTCTCATGGATCATCAAACTGCTTTTCCTGTAGTGGGTTGGATATTCATCTTTCAGTTTCATTATTATTTATCCTCTGAAGGCACTTGGGCTTGGGTGGAGGACAGCAGGTGAAGAAGCACTCAGGCTAGGGTCAAGGACAGGAGGTCTGCTAGAGAGAGCAGCTGGAAGCACTGGGATGGACCGAGGTGTCTGGGCAACAGCATCTACAGTACTTTGCTGGAAACACAGCAGCTCTTGCTTAGACATCTGCAAAACACGGTGACAGAATTTGGAGACTGGACCGCGAGTTTTGTTTTGCTTTATTTGTTTATAACCTAAAATATCATTATTTCTATTTTTTAAAGAAGACATCCACAATATGCATGGATGCATGAATGATTGAATGAATGGATGGAAAGATGGATGGATAGATGGGGATGGATGGGGATGGGTAGATGGGTGGATGGATGGATGGACAGAAGCATAGATGCAATGATGGGTGGATGGATGGATGGATGATGGATGGATGGATGGGGATAGATGAATGGATGGATGAATGGATGGATGGGTGGATGGTGATGGATGGATGGATGGACGGATGGATGGATATATGGGTGGATGAATGGATAGGTGGATGGATGGGGATAGATGGATGGGTGTATGGGTGGATGGTGATGGATGGATGGATGGATGGATGGATGGATGGATGGATATATGGGTGGATGGATGGATAGGTGGATGGATGGGGATAGATGGATGGGTGTATGGGTAGATGGTGATGGATGGATAGATGGGTGGATGGATGGATGGGGATGGATGGGGATGGGTGGATAGATGGATGGACAGAAGCATAGATGCAATGATGGGTGGGTAGATGATGGATGGATGATGGATGGATAGATGGATGGGTGGATGGATGGAGATGGATGGATGGATAGATGGATGATGGATGGATGGATGGATGAATGGATGGACAAATGGGTGAATGGATGGATGGATGATGGATGGATGGATGGATGATGGATAGATGGATAGATGGGTGTATGGGTGGGTGGTGATGGATGGATAGATGGGTGGATGGATAGATGGGGATGGATGGGGATGGATGGATGGACAGAAGCATAGATGCAATGATGGGTAGATGGATGGATGGATGGATGGATGGATAGATGAATGGATGGGTGGAGGGGTAGAGGGGTGGATGGTGATGGATGGATGGATGGATGGGTGGGTAGATGGATGGATGGGTAGATGGATGGATAGATGGATGGATGGGTGTATGGGTGGAGGGGTGGATGGTGATGGATGGATGGATGGATGGATGGATGGATGGATGGATGGATAGAACCATAGATGCAATGATGGGTAGAGGGGTGGATGGATGGACATATGGAAGAAAGTGTGAAATGTCTCAAATGAAACCTAACATAAGGAAGGGAACACTCAACCAGAATCAAGAAGACATATCAACACTCCTGCTGTGTGATTTTTGAGAAGTATCTCTGAGTCTTACCTCAGCTAGACAAGATACATTCACATCTATATGAAAGCACAGGTTTAGACCACATAGAAGCCAAGTTCCCTTCCAGCTCTATCATACTTTGACTTGAATATACTCATAGAGAGACAGCCAGAGAGACCCCTCCCTCCACCTCCTCCCTCCTTCCTTCCTTCCGTTGTCCCTCCCTCCCTCTCTCCGTCTCTGCCTCTTCCTTCCTTCCTTTCTTGCCCTTTCTTTGCTTCTTTCTCTCGACCTTTCCTTTTCTTCCTTCCTTTCTCTTGCTCTTCCTTCCTTCCTTTCTCTCTATCGGGGGCTGCAATCTCAAGTGCCAAAGGGACCCAGAAGGTATAGACGATGCAGGAAGCTATGGGGTAGAGTACAAGGGGTAGGTAAAGCCTGTGAATAACAAAAGTTTGTCCTACTGAAGCCGTGCATACGGAATTCAAAACAAACAGACTGACAAAGTCAGTTCAAGCTGACCAAACCAAACATCTGCCTGGCGGGCCACCAGTTTATTTCCCTGACGTGCAGCTTTTGTCAAACGAACAGCAAAGTGCGCATTCCTCCCCGTTCTCTATGGCACACAGGGCCCCAGCGGCCCTTGCTCTCACACTCACCTCTGCACTCATATTTGAGGTCCGAGAAGTAGACCATCTCTTGAGAGAAGACAAACAGACCCAGCCGCCCACCAGCGTAGGTTTGGTCATAGATGGGCCCGGAGTCCGCCATGACCTGCTTTCCTTCATGAACTAAGACTCTGAAAACAAAACAAGGAGACAGCAAGAGAAGGTCAACACTGTGAGACACATTCACCAGAGGGCAGGAGGTCAGCTTTCTCCTCACAAGGCTCGCCAAGAGCAGCAGCAACACCCAGACCAATGTCCTCCCCATGACTCACTGACAATCACCCGCCAAGCTCCCCAGCTGCCTCTGCCTTTAAGAGCCAGGAATACTGTAGTGGAGTCAGGAGGCCCTTCCCTCAGCCTAACCCTGACCTCCACTCCGACCCTACTCTGACCTTAGCGCTAACCCTAACCGTGACCCTGACCCTAACTTGACCTTAACGCTAACCCTAACCCCGACTCTAACCCTCGCCCTGGCAGCAGGCTTCTGGCCTTCACACTGTACTAAAGCCTTGTGCTCACCTGCTTCCTCAAGAACCGTGCGCGGCCTGACATGTAAGCACAGGCTCCACCCCATGTGCACAGAGGCTCGAGGCTCCCTGATAGGGGAGGGGCTCACGAGTGGAGAAGCAGGGACTCCCTGGAAGCAGCCCCTGCAGCCAACCTGCACCGCCCCTCTCAGATCTGTCTGCTGTCACAGACACACACCCTCCCGGTGGGGCACCAGACTGGCCTGTGCGCCAAGGCTAACTCTGCAGAAAGCTTCAGTTTAAGTCATTGTGCTTTAATCAAAACTGGTTTAAAATGCTGCGACGTCGAGAGGACGAAATTCTGTTGGACTGCTTTGTCAGAGTTTTGTTCGAGATGAGTCTTGGACTCAGCTGTTCACAAATCGGAAATAAGCAGGAACCTGTGCAAAGGAATCACGTGCTAATCCACAAAGACGCAGCACTTCAGCTGAACTTTCCCTCCTGAAGGGCGACGATTGCCACCTCTGGCTTACTACTACAAGCTTGATCTCCTCCTCAACAGCTTTGTTTTGGCCTTTCTCTTTCTTTGTTTATTGAAAGCGGGAAACCCAGGCAGCGGCACACAGGGGAGTCCACGCCCGCTGATTCATCTGGGGACGCCATGCAGGGGAAAGACGGTCCTGAAAGGGACGACTGCTGGGCAGAGATGCAGCGGGCAGCGCGCTTCCCTCCCCCTACCTTATGTAGCCCGTCTTAGGCCTGTGGGTCAGATGCCACCGGTAGGCAGTGTAGTCCTTCCAGCCGATATTTTTGGGGTCGTGCCATAGAGTGCGAACCTAAGGGAGAGCATCACTCTGAGAACAACTGGCTCCCGAGCCTTAAGTGCGGCTTTACAGCACCGAAAGGGAGACAGAACGTCCCTGTGGTGAGAAAGCCCTGCGCGCGGGGGGCCAGGTCTCCCTCTGACGAATCCCACAGCATGAACCTTAGCGTGAGCAAAGCCCACTGACCGGGGCCGTGCCGTTCAGTGTGAGGAGCCACTGGGCTGAGCCCTGGGTCTCTGCTTTCCCAACGCAGGACCGAGACCTTTGGAGCCCTTTTCTCTCCATTTCTATAGGGCACAGACCTATGCTTCACGTGCAAGAGGTTTGCCAGCCGTGTTTATAAGAGCACCAGGCACGGCATCTTTAATAAGCAAGAGTATTGAAATTGTCTGAGCTTCCCAGGTGGCTCAGATGGTAAAGAGTCTGCCTGCAATGCAGGAGACCCGGGTTCAAGCCTTGGCTCAGAAAGATCCTCTGGAGAAAGGAATGACGCCCACTCCAGTGTTCTTGCCTGGAGAATCCCAGGGACAGAGGAGCCTGGTGGGCTGCAGTCTCTGGGGTCGCAAAGGGTTGGACACGACTGAGCGACTCACACTGACTGGCTGAGGTAGAATGGATGTAAACAGAGCCGGGGGTATTTTGCGACGGCCCGCGGCAGCCGCCCGCCGGGGGGAGCCGCGCACTCACCTGTCCCTCCGTGTTGCCCGTGTGCCACAGGGCGTTCCTCAGGTGCTCGCCCGTCCCCGTGGTGGAGTTCACCACCTTCAGGGACACCCCCGAGTAGCCGTAGGCCCGCGTGGGCTGGTCCTCCCAGTAGGTCTGCGTCACCTGCTTCCACATCACCACGTAGAAGCGGCTGCTGGACTGGTAGCCAAAGACGAAGCCAGCGTAGTCATCGTCGCGGTCCGTGTTGACGTAGAACGTGCCGCTGAAGTCCACAGACCCAAACTCGTCGAAACCTGGAGGCCGCAGGGAACATCTGTCGTCAGAAACAGCCTTCTAGGAGAGTCCTGGAGGCCCAGGGACCCCTGGACACAGGCGGAGAGGGCTCCTCCCTTCCATCCGGCTGGGGCCCTCTTCCTGGGCAATTAGGGCACTGAGGGAACTTAATCTTTCTAAAGTTACAGGGTGGCTTCACTGCCTTAGGTAATAAACACAGACTCCGTAAAATAAAACGGCCTCCTGGAGGCAAAGCTGCCCTTCCCCGAGCTCTGCCATCACAGATACTTAGGAAGATGGTTTGCAAACCAAGGGAGGGTGGGAGCTACCAGAGAGACCCACTGCTCCGTGCCCCTGGTCTCAAAGGGCAAGCGTGCGTGCTCCCAGCGCGCACGCTGAGGCTCACCGACAGCGATGCCAGGGTCGGAGTTGGCTGTCTGCACCAGCTCTTTGCCTTGATGGCGAATGACCCAGTTGGGGTCAATCTGAGTGGTGCCCTTGGGGTCCAAGTGGACCATCTGGAAGTTCCGGAAGTCTGTCTCGCTGATGGCGTTGTTCTCAGGACACACGTCGTCGATATCAGGGACACTGTCATTGTCGAAGTCATCTTTACAAGCGTCCCCACGCCCATCGCCTGTCGCCAAGGAAAAGCAGAGAGAAAAGCAAAGTAAGGGCTCGCCGTCTGCCTCTCTGTGTCTGAGAAGACTTAGAACATGAGTCTCTGAAACTCTGAGGCCGAGGGCTCGGCAGCGCGTTCTGGACCAGCGCCTGTAATTGCTGACATTTTGCCCCTACCCTGAAGAGGAGTCTGGACTCTCTTCTCAAAACGTCACTCTGGTAACACTGAGCATGCCATATGTGAGCTCCCGTGACAGCCATTTCTTTTTATTCTGAACTTGAAACTGGGGTACAAACCCTGAACCTCGCCGGGGAAATCAAACTGAATTTCCAGCTTTTCCCTCTGATTGTCTTCAGGACCTTTGCTGCCACCTCAGCTGCCCCTGCCTGCAGTCTACTTGGCCCTGAGGGCAGAACTCTGATGAAGAGTGGTCTCCCTGGGGAGAAATGGACTTCCGCCTTTGGGGGGCATCTTGCCAGCTTTCCCAGGGGTGGGGCTGGGGCACGGGCCAGCCTGCCCGCTGGGACCTCACGGGTATGCCGTCCACGCTAGTGGCAACAATCCAGATGAGCACTCGCTAAATCAGCCTGTTGGAGTGCCTGCTGCAAACACCAAGCTCCACCGAGTTTCCGTCTCATCCCTCACACAGCCCCTCAGCACCCCCAGAGGAAACAGCCCCTCAGCTCCCCCCAGAGGAAACAGCCCCTCAGCTCCCCCCAGAGGCTCGGGGTCCCTCAGCTCCCCCCAGAGGCACACATTCTGCTCTCTGGTGATAGACCCGGGCTCTAGCTGGCAGGAGTGTCCACAGCCCCGAAGACATCCCAGAGCACCAGCCTCGCCTCCACCCCAGCCACCCCCGGCACCAGCCAAGCCCTCCCTCAGGCCCAGCTGTGAGGACAGAAGCCATCAGTCCTCTTGTCAAGAACGAGCTCTGCGCTGCTCACGGCCGGGTGTCCTTGGAGCTGCCCTCCAGCCAGCGAGTCTCCATGTGCCTCTGGGTCAGTGGGCTCCATCCCCCCGCTTCCACCTCCTGTCTCGTCCAGGGCAGCTGCGCGTCCTCCACCAGCGCTTGGGTTGGCCTCCAGCAGACGCCAGAGGATACCGGGCCCTCTGCTGCGCCCCTGCTGCGTCACCGGAGACCCTGAGCCACCCTGGGCTCTGTGCCCTGCAGACCCTCTCCCTGGGGGCCACTAGAGCTAAAGAGCTCTTTCCGTGCAACGCCTCACTTCCCTGTGGCCCCACTGCTCCTGCGGGGGCGCCTACCGTCTGAGTCCTCCTGGTCAGGGTTGGCAACCAGCCGGCAGTTGTCCCTGTCGTCGGGGACCCCGTCGTTGTCATCGTCCGAGTCGCAGGCGTCGCCCCGGCCGTCGCGGTCGTGGTCGGCCTGGTTGGCGTTGGGGATGTACGGGCAGTTGTCCTGGTTGTTCTGGTGGCCATCTTCGTCGATGTCCTCGTTGTCGTCGCACTGGTCTCCCACGAGGTCATTGTCCACGTCGGTCTGGGAGGCGGAGTTCGGGGACAGCGGCACTGAGCCTCCGCCCAGCGAAACAGATGCTGGTTGCAGTTGCCGAATGCATGCAGCCTGGCCCACCTCACCCCACGCAGGCCGCGACCACAGAGAGGAGACGGCCTCCTGAGACGACCCGCCAACATCAGAACGGGGACTGGGGTCCAGGCGACTCTGCAGCTAACCCACCCCCTACAGGGGCTCGCTCTCCTCAAGGGGGACTGGAGGACATGAGCTGCCGCGCAGTCGAGTCTTTTCTAACAACGCCCTTTCCCCAGCACGCTCTGTGAACCACGTCAGCACGCCCTATTCCCACTGTGGCTTCCAGAGGCCAGCCTGGAGAACAGCCAGTTCCACCGTCTGCATCAGGGAAACACCGAGCTGATTGGGAGACTTGCTCCCACGCACAGCACGGCAGAGGCACCTACTGTCCAGCTGGGCACCACCGAGACACAGTCGCGTCCAGGCTCGAGTTCAGTCAGCGTTTTCAGTTAGAACGGCTGAGCAGCCTGTGCTGTCGCATCCTGGCAGAGCGTGCGGAAAGCCACCAGGCCACACAGTCTGAGATGAGCCCTCGCCCTCCGCCCCTCACGGCACCTGAGCGGCCCCGGCCCCCACCTGGTCGGGGTTGTGCACCAGGGGGCAGTTGTCGCAGTGATCGCCCACACCGTCCCCATCGGTGTCCCGCTGGTCGGTGTTGTAGACATAGGGGCAGTTGTCTCGCTCGTTGAAGACATCTGTGGGATGCAGGGAGAAGAGAGCGCATGGGATTTAGAGAAGGTACACTGCTTTGCTTGCTGCATTAAACAATGTACAGCCAAACTTCTGTTTAATAAAAAAGAAATCTAAGAAATCATAAAATGTGAACATTATTAGATTCACGGCAGATTTCCCATTAAAAGGAAAGAAACACAAGCTGGAATCAAGATTGCTGGGAGAAATATCAATAACCTCAGATATGCAGATGACACCACCCTTATGGCAGAAAGTGAAGAGGAACTAAAGGGCCTCTTGACGAAGGTGAAAGAGGAGAGTGAAAAAGCTGGCTTAAAGCTCAACATCCAGAAAACGAAGATCATGGCATCCAACCCATCACTTCATGGGAAATAGATGGGAAACAGTGGAAACAGTGTCAGACTTTATTTTTCTGGGCTCCAAAATCACTGCAGATGGTGACTGCAGCCATGAAATTAAAAGACGCTTACTCCTTGGAAGGAAAGTTATGACCACCTAGACAGCATATTCAAAAGCAGAGACATTACTTTGCTGACTAAGGTCCATCTAGTCAAGGCTATGGTTCTTCCTGTGGTCATGTATGGGTGTGAGAGTTGGACTGTGAAGAAAGCTGAGCACCAAAGAATTGATGCTTTTGAACTATGGTGTTGGAGAAGACCCTTGAGAGTCCCTTGGACTGCAAGGAGATCCAACCAGTCCATCCTAAAGATCAGTCCCCGGATTTCTTTGGAAGGAATGATGCTAAAGCTGAAACTCCAGTACTTTGGCCACCTCATGCCAAGACCTGACTCATTGGAAAAGACTCTGATGCTGGGAGGGATTGGGGGCAGGAGGAGAAGGGGACAACAGAGGATGAGATGGCTGGATGGCATCACGGACTCGATGGACGTG
>SJYF01001220.1:4214429-4225727 GCA_006410515.1 Procapra przewalskii
CACTCACCCGGGCAGGGCGGGCCCTGGCAAGCCTTGGTCTCACGGCCGCTCCCCTTGCAGCTCCGGCCCCCCATCTGCGGCACCGGCGAGTTGCAGAGGCGGATGCGGGTGACGTTGCCAACGCCGCAGGTCACCGAGCAGGAGGACCACGGAGACCAGTGGCTCCAGCCGCCGTCCTGCCGGACTAGCACAGAGGGGACAAGCACACTGGGGCTCAGAGGGCTCCGCAGAGAGCGGGCTGACCCCTCCCGAGAGTTTCCCACCGACCAGGCAGGGAAGAGCCCCAGCGGCAGGAGGCCCGGGCCGGGGGGAGGGCCCCGGGACCCCCGGGCGGGCCTGGCACTCACTGCGGCGGTCGCACTTGCCCAGGCTGCACGCCCGCGTCTGGATGGACGGCCCCAGGCAGGTGTTGCTGGTGACGTCACAGGAGCGGCCTCGCTGCTGGGTGCCCGACCCGCAGGTGGCCGAGCACTCCGTCCACTCCGCCCACGGGGACCAGCCCTCCTCACCGTCTGCACGGGGACACCGCTGCCCGTCAGACCCCAGGGGCCCGCCTCACGGGAGGCCAGCCCTGGGGTCCGAGCAGACTCCCTGGGTGGACGCAGGAGGTGGGCAGACATGTCTGCCCCGGGGTCGGAGCCTGGGAGGGGACCCCAAGAAAAGGAAGGGGGTGCACGAAGAGCTTGCCCGGACACCCAGTGACCCTTGGCAGGAAGGGGTCCATGGGAGACCCTGACGGCTTCTCAGAGGGGATGCTGACTCTGCTGCAGAGCTGTCTCTGGGGCCGCCAGGACGTGAGCTGTTTCCACTCTAACCGCTGTTTGCTGGTTTACATACAGTAATGAAACTTCAATTTGGGGTTGAAATGACAGGACGCTAAAATTAGTTCCAAATACTCTAAATGGGAACAAGTTAAATAAAAAGGAAATTTCCTGCCAAGAAACACCCAGTGCCTGCCAGTGCTGCATTTTCATCGTAAAACTCACCCTGGGTCATGGGCATCATCGCCCTGAAGCCCAGAAACGCTACATTTTCATGGAGACGCAGAGCCTGCCCATCACCACGGGCTCCCAGCCCCCGCCCAGGCTAGCAACCTGCAGACCCCCAGACCAAGACACGCAGAGCACGTCTCAGAGAAAGCAACCAGTCGGGTCAGCACCGCTGGCGATAGGGGAGGGGTTGGGGAACCGCTGTGAAGGAGCTGGGGGCTGGGGGCCAAAGGCAGGGGGCCAGCTGATGGCGGGGCACCGGGCCGTCGGGGAGCCACGAGCATCTGGGGGCTTCCAGAGGACCTGGAGGCCCTCCTGATATGAGGCTCCGGGAGCCCTGGCCCCGAGGACCGCAGCCCAAACCCCAGGCTTCCAGCGGGACCAGCCGGCACAGGACGCACACGGACACGGCTGAGCCTGGAGCCTGGAGGCTGCCACCCACCCGCCCGCCAGCCCACCAGGCACTCACCGTGGACGCAGGACGGGCAGCACTCGCCCTCCACGAACCAGGGGTCTGCACATGTCGCGGGTGGGCAGCTGATTTGGTGGCAAACAGTCTTAAATTTCTACGAGGAAAAGCGGTGTTTGCATCACATGCGTTCAGAAACAGAAAGGCTGAGCAAGGAGCGGAAGGATCTGGGGGGTCTGCTTGTTACACAGACGCGAGGACATTTCGCCCCTCAGCCGAAGCGGCTCCCTGGACCTTCCCCCCCGGGCCCCCCACACGGAGGCCAAGCCCAGGGCCCTCCACGCCCTGCAGCGGGACAGGTGGGATGGGCGACGTCCAGTGTCCAGGCCGCCCGGGGAGACCGAGTGGGTGAACAAGGAAACCAAGCGGCCTGCTGTGCTGTGGGCACTGATGCCCCCGGGGGTCTGTGCTGAACCCCAGGCCCTCGCAGGACCAAGCGGCATCGGACACAGGAGGGGCCCCACCGGGCCCGCCCCCTGCCCCCACCACTGGGCGACCCTGGAACTGCGGGCCGACTCCTCGGGGTGGCCTCCGTCCGCACGGCGCCCGCAGGCAGCGGGGCTCGCAGGGGCTCCGCAGGGTCGGGGGTCAGAGCGTCCAGGCCGGGGCTGCCCCGGGGGCCCACGCCCCTGCTCACCTTGCAGGTGCACTTGGTGCAGCTGTCCACCACCCAGGTCTCGTTCTCGGCGAAGAACCGGCCGTCCTGCCAGCAGGCGGACACGTTCCTGGTCTTGGGGGGCCCGCCGATCAGCTCCCAGAGAAACTGGTTGTCGTTTGACTGGAAGGTGGAGGAAAGGACGTCAGAGTGGACGGGCGGGGCAGCCTTCACCCTCAGCCACCGCCTACACTGGACTCCGCCTTCCAATAGATTGCCCTCTGAATCCGCGCTTCCTGTTTCCTGGGAGATGAATCTCCTGGAGGTCAAGGCTTCGCAGAGGAGGCCATGTAGCCCATGAGCATGTTTCCTACCAGAGTCCTCTACTCACTAACCAGATACCTGGGGCTCTGTCCAGGGAGCTGGCTGGTTACTTCTGGTGAGCAAAGGCTAGTGGTGGTTAGTAAACGTTAGCGATGGTCACTCATGGTCACTCATGGTTAGTGGGGGTTAGTCATGGTTTGTGGGGGTTAGCTGTGGTTAGCGGTGGTCACGCATGGTTAGCAGAGATCAGTCATGGTTAGCGGTGGTTAGTGGAGGTTAGCTGTGGTTAGTGGAAGCTACCCGTGATTGCTGGTGGTTAGTCCTGGTCAGA
Organism: Procapra przewalskii; assembly: GCA_006410515.1. Classification (NCBI taxonomy): domain Eukaryota; kingdom Metazoa; phylum Chordata; class Mammalia; order Artiodactyla; family Bovidae; genus Procapra; species Procapra przewalskii. Next base: position 4,217,138 of record SJYF01001220.1, read on the forward strand.
AGGGGCGTCGCTGGCTAGGCACCCACCACTTTGCGCAGGCTCTCGTGGAGCTGGTTCACGATGACGTGCAGCCCCGAGAGCTCGCGGATCATGCTGCCCAGCTCCTCACAGGAGTGCTCGCACACCTCAGGGCCCTTCTCTGCACTTGGGCCCACATGCTCCATGGTGACCACGGGGCTCAGGTGCAGCGTCTCCGTGTTCTCACTGATGGCGTTGGCTTCAGCTGCGGGAAGGATGTGGGACAGTCACAGCCTGGCTGGCACGACGGGGTGCAGCTCAGAGCACTCGCGCTACGTGGCTCCCAGGAGCCAGAGAACTGGCGGCCGTTTCCCAGCACAGCCCTGCTCCCACCACAGGACTCTGCCCCTCGCAGCACCGTGGGATCAGGCCTCAGACACTGCCACCCACAGAGCAGAAGGTCAGCCCGGGTGAAAACGCAAGCGCGTCAGAGACACGCATCTGCCTCACATTCAAACTGGTTAGAGGCACCAGCCTCCTGTTTTTCTTCTTTTAATATAAATATTTATATAACTTATTATCTAAAATAAATTCCTTATTTTTGTCCCAAACCCCAAATCTGTTTCCAATCCTATAATTTCTATACATTCTGACAACCCCTCTCAACTCCTTAATTAATCCATTTTTTTCATCCTAAATACCATTTCTTTTAGCTACTTTTTCTGCATTAAGGTAAATTTTTTTTCTTGCTAAATGAGTAATTTTGTCAATTCTCTGCTGGCTTTGAAAGACCCCTGAAGTGCAGAACCCGGACTATGGACTCGGAACCCACTGCTCAGAGATGGTACAGGCCTCGGAAGTCCGCAAACATGGGACACACAGCTATACCGCTAATGACAAGAGTGATTTAGGAAAATCCTGAACCAGGCATAGCCTCCCTGTGGAGCCAGCGGCTGGGACACAGTCGCCAAGACCAGGCCATGTCTCCGCAGTGATGCTCGTGTCTTGTCTGAGACACCCCACAACTGAGTTACGACTTGTCAGTGTTTCAATTCTGTCAGACATTCTATAATTGGGTGTTTATTACGTGGTTGTAAATCCTCGTGGCAACTCACATGGATCTTGAGAGCCTCCCTCAAACTCACCAGACCTAAAGCCATGTGCGTGTGTGTTGATCTCTCTGCTGCTGCTGCTGCTGCTGCTAAGTTGCTTCAGTCGTGTCTGACCCTGTGCGACCCCATAGACGGCAGCCCACCAGGCTCTCCCGTCCCTGGGATTCTCCATGCAAGAACACTGGAGTGGGTTGCCATTTCCTTCTCCAATGCATGAGAGTGAAAAGTGAAAGTGAAGTCACTCAGTTGTGTCCGACTCTTAGCGACCCCATGGACTGCAGCCCACCAGGCTCCTCCATCCATGGGATTTTCCAGGCAAGAGTACCAGAGTAGGGTGCCATTTCCTTCTCCAAAAGCCACATATAACCACAAGCATATTAATCACTAGTTGTACATAGAAGAATAAAAATAAGGCAACAAAAGTGCCCCAAAGTCCCAGGACCAGCTCACGGAAGACGAGCGGAGCCCTTCCTAGGAGGGGACGCCCCAGCCTGCAGCACGAGGGGCTGAGACTGGGCTGAGGGCCACGTCTACCCCCACCCCCTGCCCCCTCGCTGAAAGTCAGAGCTCCCTCTCCCTCCCTCTGTCACCCAGACGTGCCCGGCACACCAGGCGACTGCCCCCAAGGATGCCCGGCTCGGATCAGAGGCACACAAGGCTCCCTCCATCTGCGTCCTGGGACCACCGTTTCTTCCCGTGTGTCCTCTCGGATGTCAGCTCACTCTGTCTTAGCCTTTCCAGAACTTCTGCTTTTTTATGACCACCCCTCAGAAAGACTGTGACCTAGTCCAGAGGGACCTCGATCCGCGTTTCAGCCGGAGCTGGCAGTGCCGGTGGGAGGTCGTGGCCACAGCGCTCCAGGAGTCTGGGGGCTAAGAGCAAGTGTGGGATCATCATAAAGCCCTGCTGGGTGCACGAGCTGCCAAGCATCACAGCTGAAACTCTCCCTCCTTGAACTCAACTGACCAGCAGCTGAAAGATGCACCGATTGAAAGGTAGACGGCCGTGGACAGAAAGACTCACACGTCAGAGCTGCACACACGCCACGATGCCAGTGATCAGGTCTTGGGCTCTGAATCCTCAGTCCTGAGTTCCCACTCTGGGGTCAAGGGCTGGGTCACAAAGCTATGTTACAGACATCAAAGCCATATCCTTCCACGTGGATCCATAAAGTGGCAAGTTATATTTGTGTACAGTTAATGTAAAGAAGCCTTTTAACAAAGTGAATCAGAAGATGGCGTCATGGGCAGATGAGAGCCTCCTCTGTGGGGCTCAGCCCGGCTGGGGGGCAGTTAACAGGCCCTCTCGGTCCCCACCCTCTTTATTTGTAAAGTGAGGAAAGCGGATGAGCCCAACTCAAGGGGTTTGCAAGATGAAATCATATGTTGCATTCAAAAAGCCCAGCATAGTGACCTTCAAATATCAAATACTCAAGACAAGGTGGACAAATTATGGTTGGATATAAATTCAAAATGTAATGAAGAGACAATGTGGGATTACGTATAGGTTCAAGTGGCCCATTTTCATAATAAGGTGGTATCACCAGCTGTGACTAATATAAAACTTCTCATAAACCAAGCTTGACAAAGAGTTGTGGAGTCATCTTATGAAGAAGATCTTCATACATCAGGAGACTGGCATAGCTGCATATATTTAAGATCATGTTAAAATGCCAGGGATGTTTTGGGCATGTAAAATGGATTATACTGAATAATTGAAATGCATGCACAGTTAATCCTTCAAGCAATGTACTGTTTTCAGATGTCAACACATTCAAGTTGACCAGCCACCTGGGCAAGGCCAGGATGGCACCATATTCCAACACATTCCCTTACCTTCCACAGTCCTCCCCACAGGAGGAGGGCCCACCACAGCAGGACCCAGGCACCTACCTCCCTGGCTCTGCTGACAACCTTTCTTGCTCAGAAGATCCTCCACAGAGTTTTCAAAGACTAAGTAGACGTTCTGCAGCAAACCCTGAGACACGTACAAGGAGAGAAACCCAAGGGGGTCAACAGCAGACATCTGGGGACACACTGGCGACATCTCAGACACACGATGCGGTTCAAAGCAGTGAGGGCGCTTCCTTCTGTGCTCCTGTTCTCGGCAGGTCTGAGATCTCGTTAGTGGGCTATCTGTGTACATTACTTCAAAGCTTCATCTGAGGCCAGAGGCAGATGTGGGTTTGACTCAAGAAGGGAGAGCATTTGAGAGAAGGGGCTTGAGAGGGATGGTGGAGACAGGCTGAGGGAACAGACCGTGGAGGCCACACTCTCGCCTGGGGCCCCTGAGGGCGACCAGCACTCCCACACGTGGTCGTGGGTCACAGCAACATGCGCTGCTCTGACTGTCCACGAAACAGGCCTCATCCATGAGAGCAGGCGGGCCACCCCAAGACAGGGAGGGTCTCGTCCCACTGGGCTGAGGGCTTCCCGACGACCGCCAGAGACCACACGGGCATCTCCAGGCCTCTTACTGAAACAGCTGAGTCTGGACGTACATTTATTTCCAAAATGCACACACACCTGGAGGAGGACAGTCGCTGACCCTCTGCTGCAGTTTCTGAACACTTGCATTTAGAACAAATCCTCTTGCAAACACATTTTACCTGAGATGAACATGGAACCACTCCCTCATAAACCAACAGCCCTTTCGTTAGGAAACATGGTTAATTTTCTCTCCTGCCAGCCTGTCATGTCAGGACTGAACTGGAATCTGGGGACCCTGGGAGATAGCTGAACGGATTTGATATCTTGATGATCAAATCAATGTTCAGTTGAGAGATCGGTGACCATTTGTGCAGCTAAGAAAGGTGCCTGTGTCCGCTGCTCTGTTGGTTCCTGGGTCAGAGTATGTATGTGCCCGTGAGAGTGCCTGTGTGCGTGTGTGTGCAGTACGTACACGTGTATGCAGTGTGTCCATGTGTGCAGTGTACACATGAGCATGGGTATAGTATGTGCAGGTGTGCATGTGTGTGCAGTGTGTGGTGTGTGTATGTGTGCACGTGTGCAGTGCGTGCACGTGTGTGCAGTGTGTCCATGTGTGCAGTGTACACATGCCCATGTGTATGGTATGTGCAGGTGTGCATGTGTGTGTGCAGCGTGTGGTGTGTGCATATGTGTGCAGTGGGTCCACGTGTGTGCTTGTGTGCAGTGTACACGTGTGCATGTGTATGGTATGTGCAGGTGTGCATGTGTGTGTAGTGTGTGCACGCGTGCACATGTGTACAGTGTGTGCACGTGCCAGCCGGTGTGCGTGGGTGCTTCTTGCACGCAAGCCTGCCCGTGCGCGCGCACACAACCCCCAGGATCCCACCCCTCCCGGCCAGGTCGGGTGGGCGTGTCCGGGGACCTACCCGGAAGTGGCTCTCACGCGCAGCGCCCTTGGCCACGTACATGCGGCTCCTCTCGGTCTGCAGGTGCTCGTAGAAGGGCTCGTCCAGCGCGAAGCTGTCCATCAGGTCGCAGCCCACGTACAGGCTGTAGGTCTCTCCGGTCACCTGCACGGTGACGTTCTTCCACTGGGAGTCAGCCAGGCCCACGTCCTCCAGGGAGATGACATGCTGGGTGCCGTCCACCCAGTAGGTGAGGTCCAGGGTGTCCGCGGGGCCGTTGGACACGATCTCGAACTGCCTGTGCGCGGCGCCCGGGCCCTCCAGCGCCAGCAGGGTGCCCCGGGACCGGCGGTCCTGCTTCAGGCTGGCCGTCAGGAAGAAGCCCTCCTTGCGCCGCATGGCCTCGGCGATCCGGCCCAGGTGCTCCGCGCTCACCGGCGGGATGTAGTCGAAGCGGACGAAGCGGTAGGCGGGCACGCTGGGGTCTGGGCCCCGGAACTGCTTGGCCCCGATGGTCTTGCGGTTGATGTTGCTGATGCTGAAGAGGTCGAAGGCGGTGTCCTCGTCCTGGTCTCCCGCTGCTCGGGGAGCAGGGCCCGGAGGTCAGGGGCGCGGGGGCACAGGGCCCTCCCCTCGGGCGCCACGGGCCGGCGTGCGGCCCCTGCGAGGCCGGAGAGCCCGCCCTCCCGCCTCTCCTGGGCGCTGCCTGACCCGCCCTCCCGGCCGCCAGGACCACAGCGCCAGCTCTCCAGCGGCTCTCTGTGCGGCCCAGCGGAGGCGCCTTCACGGAGAAAGGAAGTGGGGTCCGGGTCCCACTCTCCACCTCCCTGACGAGGACCCTGCCGTCTCTGCTCCCCACCTGAGCGGGGCTCGGGGAGACCCTCCGCCTCCCACCCGAGGGCCCAGGAAAGCCGCCGGCAGGTGCGCCACTGCGGAGCGGCTGCCTTCGATGTCGCTTTCCTCGAGACATGATCTGAGCTGAACTCCTCCCGTGGGGACCCGGTATTTCTCAGAAATGCATCCTGCGCCTCAGGGCTCACAGGAGAGCGTCTGAGAGACCATGAGCCTCAAGGCGGCGAACGCGTGGCTTTAATGCACCGTCCAAACGCTGGAAAGAGGTTGCCCGCCCTCACCAACATCGTAACACTTCAAATCATCCAAAATAAGCTTCTGACAGAAAGTCTAAACAAAGCATAGCTTTTATCTAATACTTGGCAAAGTGAAGCATTAGATTACACGGTGGTGTTGACAGAAGTGTTCATCTTACTACCTTCAATACAGCTGTTTGGCCATATGTCAAAAATGCTTAAAATCATTAAAGACTTTGACTCTGCAATTTTACTCTGGTAAGTTATCCTAAATATGTAACCACAAATGCAAGGATATATGTATTCACAACAGCATTCCCTGGGGTGTCATTTATAGTCGTGTAAATGTGTCATGTAAATGGGAATGGCCTAAAAATGGGGGGGTACCTTTAATGGAATGTTACAGTCATTAAAAACCATGCTGTAGGAAAAAAAACACATGAAAAAATATTTAAGTTTTTAAGTGCAAAAATGTGGGAAGGATAGAAGCTGTAAAACACCAAATGCTTCAGTATGTTGTAAATATCACATACAGAAAAAAGGCAGCAACTTCCCTGCAGGTCCAGTGTTTGAGGGTCTGCACTTTCAAGACTGGAGTCACAGGTTTGGTCCATGGTTGGGGAACTGACACCCCACATGCCTTGTGGCACAGCCAAATAGACAGTTTGGTTTTTTTAATCCAATTTTAGAAAGAAAGAAGACAAAACACGCCCAGCAAAAGGCTGCACTGCAGGTGGGAAGGTATTTCTCTCTAATACCTCAATTTTCCTAAAAGAAATTTCCTATTGTATGGACTCAAAAGTGAGTGAGGATTTATTTTAAACTAAGGTAAGGTCCTAAGGGGTGAGGTGCTCCAGCCAGGCCTCCGCTTTAACCACCCTTATCCAGCAGGTGAACCTCGTCCTGGGGGCCCAGGTCACCCAGGGGCATCCACACTCACCCTGAGCGCTGGACCAGGTCACCCAGGGGCGTCCACACTCACCCTGAGCGCTGGACCAGGTCACCCAGGGGCGTCCACCCTCACCCTGAGCGCTGGACCAGGTCACCCAGGGGCATCCACACTCACCCTGAGTGCTGGACCAGGTCACCCAGGGGCGTCCACACTCACCCTGAGTGCTGGACCAGAACACCCGGGGTCCACACTCACCCTGAGCGCTGGACCAGGCCCACAGGGCCAGCAGCAGCAGTGGCCGCAGCATCCTGCGTCTTCCCAGCCAAACCCCTGCAGATAAATCAGACCCTGTTACTCAAGAAAACAACCACAGCTTCTAATTTGGATTGGAAGTTTTACTCATATGACCATTTAAAAACAGTTGGTGTATAAAAATAAAAAACAAATGGATTTGTGGGCAAAGCTAGATAGAAAATATGCTTTTCAAATGAGTTTTTCTAACTAAAGTTGGTATTCATTGGACTAGCATTTGTCAACAAGCACTGTACTAATGATGTCCTAAGCATTCATATTATTTAATCCTCATAATGACCTAGGAGACAGATATGATCATTATCATGGCCATTTTGCAGATGGATAAGTGGAGGCTCAAACAAGTTAAGTGCTTGCCCAGAGCCAGAACATAAACCCAAGAAGTTCGAATTTAGAAAAATACCAGCCTGGGGAAAATAGCCTACAAACATATTTCGCATAAATAGCCAAAAAAGTTGCACATGATTTAATTAAAGAGAATAAATGGTAACTGTATGAGTTAGAAGTAAACCTAGTTTGCTGGATCATAACTGCTAAGAAAATAGCCTTCTACTTAGTAATCATTTTTGCTTTGCTTTTCTATTTTCTTGAGGCCTGTTTTTCCATTCTTCAGGATTCTCAGTTGGCAGGCTCAGCAGACACTGGCCCGTAAGTCAGAGCCTGGCCGGGAGCCCGCTCCAGGGTTAACCCTTGCTCAGCATCCTCGGCTCTGGGCCTCAGCCTCCTTGCCTCCCCTGAGCACGGGCTCCAGGGCCCTTCCAGCAGCACTCTGCGTTCCGCAGAAGTGAAGCCAATCTGAGACCCCTACTCTCCTTGTTTAGGGCTTCAAGGGTCCTGAGCTTCTTAATGAGAAAGAAATCCCTGGGGAGCCTCTCCAGAACCAGCGGCTTTTCCCGAGAGGGGGACCGTCGCCGGGGGAGCGGGCTCCAAGCAGGACTCTCCCGTCCCCGAGGCTGCAGACACCTGCCTTCAGCCGGTCCACCGCAAGCGCAGGGCTTGGCTGTGCTCTGCCTGCACCCGCCAGGCGTTGGGCGGGCCCCGCGGGCAAGGCTCCTGCAGAGCTGCGGTGCCGGCATCACCGCGCCGCCTGGGGAAGCGCCCCTGAGTCCTCCGGCCTCAGGCGCCCCTTCTGTGGAATGAGGACCGGGCGTTTAAATCAGCCACTCACAGGGTGAGTGTGGGAAATGAAGCAAGTCATTGTTTGCAGACTTCTGAAGCAGCCCCGCAGGGGAGACTCTTCCGAGGACTGCGTCACGCGCGGAGCCCTCCTCGGGGACTCGGAACAGCGCTGCCACTCCGTGAGTCCCGCGCCGGCGGCCTCAGCGCAGGCGGGCGGCCGTGCCCTCCGTCCTGCAGACAGACGGCGGGACCACCGCCCCCGGCAGCAAGCTCCGTCGGAACTAGAGAGTCCCAGTCCCGAGGGCTCCGCTCCCCGTCAGCCCGAGGACGCACACGGAGCTCTGCCAGGATCAAAAGCAAACCCTCTGGCGCAGAGACAGACGTCTGCCCAACGGGCCTGGGGGCCCATCCCGCCTCGGGGGTCGCCCGGCAGAAGAGAAACCGCCAGGGGCGCAGCTGGGGCTCCAGCCTCTCTCCCCCCCGTGTTGCTAAAAGGCAACACATACGCTATCCTACGACACGCTGCGGGGACACACGCGCCCACGCTGCACACCTCGCTTCACACAGTTAGGGCTTACGGTTATAGTCGGAATGTCGTTACACCTAATTACATCAGAACTTTGACAAAGATCTGCAAAGACCTTTTACAATTCTTATACCAGCAATCAGCGCAAACTTTACTGAGAAATACGACCTTTCAATGGTCAAGAACAAGGTAATTCAACAGGGCCCCTCACTGTCCTCAGCCTCCCCCTGCAAAGGGGCCTGACCCCCC